>LR812536.1:546126-586126 GCA_903798195.1 Danio kyathit
TGAGACAAACACCCAAAAACATGCTGATTAGAAAGGTTTCACTCTCCCTCCAGTCAGATTAGTGCTGGGCAAAGATTACTCATCATTAATCCCATCCAGCATAAAAGTTTGCTTATATATATATATATATACAGTATATACTATATATATACACTGATTCCTTGTTGTGGGGATCGACCGATACTGAGATCTGATTCTGATGCTTTAAGCTTTATCATGCATAAAGCACATTTTCCCTCTTAGTAAGAGACTTCAGTGGAGATATCTGCTTACATAAGAGAATAAATGAAGGATGTTGCATATAATCCCTTAAACACGTCTCTTATACCCATTTAGTGTAGTCATGTCGTGATCAGAAGCAGCTTTACAGATAATAATAGATTAAAAAGGTAAGAAACATGACTGACTATGATGGAGGAATGATGGAAGGAGAATTCAGCATGAAAAAGTTTGGAGTGCATATTTGAGCTCGAGGCCATTAGTAAACCACTCAAAAGATGCACCTCTTCATGCAAACAGTGTGTTCGGTGCATAGTAGAGGTGTGAACCTACACTGGTCTCACGGTTCGGTTCGGTTACGATTATCATGCCATCGATTCGGTTCAATTGGATATCTCGGTGCATCACGGTGCATTGACGATTCATTTCCATACGCAGTTTTATATTTTCTTCATAGCACAACAATTCTTGTATTATAATGTATAAATATATTTATATACTATTTGTAAAACAATTCTGTCCTTTAATACAAACAGTCAGATATATAAACTGTACCTTTAAACAACACGAGCATTTATAGACCATTTTCGAGGGATGTAAACAATAACAATGGCCCTAACGTATTTCCTGTTTTACATTTTTAATTTCCATTGCTTCTGAGAATCCAAAAAGGTCCACATATTGATAAATAGTGTTCTGACAGCTGATTTAAAGTCATGTTATGATTGAATTGCCTCTTGTTACAGTTAGGAAATAGTTTAAAGTCAAGCAGGAAATGTTCATGGGCCAATGACATGACCACATTGAAATGGTCTACAGCAAATAAACACATAAATATCCCGCTCGCTTTCTGACTTGTCTACCAAGTTCTGTCTTACACCCCTTTGATTGGTCACGCGCTCAACAGAAAGGGCTGTGATTGGCTCTTACACGCTGGCGCTCTTCACAGATGCACTCATGGGCCACAGTGAGACAGAGAGAGAAATGGAGATTACTTTCATTCTCTTAATTGCTGTGAAATAGGGGCTTCTGCTGTAAGTGTCAGTGAAACGCAGTCCAGCAAACACACACGCAGTGAAATTGTGCACATTGTGTGTTTTTCGTAGTTAGAGCGTTGTAAATACTCGCGCTCGCGGCTCGCCTCCCTTTGCCATAGTAAGCTACGGCGACATAGCGCATGTCAGATAAATGACGTCAGTATATAATAACCGGTTATGATGCTCCTCCACATCGAGAGAAGTCAGTTGAGGTGGCTCGGGCATCTATTTAGGATGCCTCCTGGACGCCTACCTAGGGAGGTGTTCCAGGCATGTCCCACTGTGAGGAGGCCTCGGGGAAGACCCAGGACACACTGGAGGGACTATGTCTCTCAGCTGGCCTGGGAACGTCTCGGGATCCCCCCGGAGGAGCTGGAGGAAGTGTCTGGGGAGAGGGAAGTCTGGGGTTCTCTCCTAAGACTGCTACCCCCGCGACCCGGCCCCGGAAAAGCGGCAGAAAATGAATGAATGAATGAATATATATATATATATATTTAACATGAAGGGATGTAATGATTCACTGTGAGCCGGTTCAAAATCGATTCAAATATGTGACGATTCAAGTGGGTAGAAACGTTCAATTAATTGCTATAAATTGTTTGAACAGAGGGGGCGCTGTGTTTACAGGCTGTGTTTTGTATCTGCACATGCCGCCCCAGCTCTTGCTTTAAGAGCAAGAGGTGGGGCGGCAGAGTAAAATGACAGAGGTGAGGTGTGCCAGACAAACACAAACTGCGTGCAAATACTGCAACAAGACGTTTACTTACACTAACAGAAGAACAAATATGATGAGCCAATTAATAAGCCAAACCACGCAGACTGGATCATTTAGCAGCTCCGCTTGCTCCAACGAGTGCTATGGAGATCACACAGTGCATCAGTGTCTTCACTGTGTAAAGATGTGTTTCAGACTGAAAAAGACAGATCTTTTGTCATAGAACCTGGTATTAAATTATTTTACCCTCTCCTGTTCACGTTAGTTATAATATTCATTTATTCATTTATTTTCTTTTTGGCTTAGACCCTTTATTAATCAGGGGTCGCCACAGCGGAATGAACTGCCAACTTATCCAGCATATGTTTTATGCAGCGCATGCCCTTCCAGCCACAACCCAACACTGGGAAACACCCACACTCATACACTACGGCCAATTTAGCTTGCCCAATTCCCCTATAGTGCATGTGTTTGGACTGTGGAGGAAACCAGAGCACCCGGAGGAAACCCACGCAGAGTGTATGGATGTTTCCCAGTGATGGGTTGCAGCTGAAAGTATTCGCTGTGTAAAACATATGCTGGAATAGTTGTCAGTTCATTCCGCTGTGGCAGCCCCTGATGAATAAAAGCACTAAGCTGAAAAGAAAATGAATGAATTTGCATAATATTATTGAATATTTAAAAATGGTCAAGATTATCTCTTCTTAAGTGTATCACACTGATACTTATACTCATTAATTATCATTCATTCATTTTCTTTTCGGCTTAGTCCCTTTATTTATCAGGGGTCGCCACAGCGAAATGAACCACCAACTTATCCAGCATATGTTTTACACAGCGAATGCCCTTCCAGCTGCAACCCATCACTGGGAAACACCCATACACACACTCATTCACACACACACACACACTCATACACTACGCCCAATTTAGTTGATCAGTTCCCCTATAGCGCATGTGTTTGGACTGTGTGGGAAACCGGAGCACCCAGAGGAAACCCACGCCAACACAGGGAGAACATGCAAACTCCACACAGAAACACCAACTGACCCAGCCGAGACTCAAACCAGCGACCTTCTTGCTGTGAGGCGATTGGGATACCCACTGCGTCACCGTGACGCCCCTAATTAATTATACTAGTAATATTAATGATTCATCTTCATAATCATGTTCGACTCCTGTCTCTATCCTGCTGTATAATTAGTGATTTTATAATCAGTGTGTTACGCCAGGGTTCAGTTCCCTGGAGCAGAGGGCCTGTTGACCACCTCTGCACACACTGCTCTGTGGTTTAGGAAACGCTTTCCTCTCCTCACCAGCCATCTCAGTCTCCAGTGAAAGTACACTGGAAATGTGCAAAGACCTCAGCTTATGCCAGAAAACAGAGATATGCTGATATATATTTAAATGTAAAATCCCAGCACTGTTAGTTTTAGTTTGTTTATATTAATGAGTCTTCTTTAGTTTCTATCATTCATTCATTCATTTTCTTTTCGGCTTAGTCCCTTTATTATTAATCCGGGGTCGCCACAGTGGAATGAACCGCCAACTTATCCAGCACATGTTTTATGCAGCAGATGCCCTTCCAGCTGCAACCCATCTCTGGGAAACATCCACACACACTCATTCACACTCATACACTACGGACAATTTAGCCTACCCAATTCACCTGTACTGTGGGGGAAACCGGAGCACCCGGAGGAAACCCACACGAACGCAGGGAGAACATGCAAACTCCACACAGAAACGCCAACTGACACAGCCGAGGCTCGAACCAGCGACTTTCTTGCTGTGAGGCGACAGCCCTACCGACTGCGCCACCGCGTAGCCTAATTTCTATTATTTTGTTTTTTAATTTGTTTTTAAAATAGCGGTTTGGTTGAAAGAGCTCTTCACCTTAAATTACTTTCAAATAATTTTGTGGCGACGCGGTGGCACAGTAGGTAGTGCTGTCGCCTCACAGCAAGAAGGTCGCTGGTTCGAACCTCGGCTGGGTCAGTTGGTGTTTCTGTGTGGAGTTTGCATGTTCTCCCCTTGTTGGTGTGGGTTTCCTCCGGGTGCTCCGGTTTCCCCCACAGTCCAAACACATGCGCTATAGGGGAACTGGGTAAGCTAAATTGTCCATAGTGTATGAGTGTGAATGAGTGTGTGGATGTTTCCCAGACATGGATTGCAACTGAAAGTATCCACTGTGTAAAACATATGCTGGAATAGTTGTCGGTTCATTCCGACCCTGATTAATAAAGGGACTAAGCCAAAAAGAAAATAAATGAATGAATAATTTTGTGTAAAAATCGTGATTAAATGGTCAATCATGAGATTAGTATCATGAATCATGAGTCAGGTGAATCTTTACATCGCGAATAACATGTTGGTAATAAATTAAAAATGAGTAGTAACAATAATAACGTGTCAGAAATCTCTCTCTGTGTCTCTCTGCTTCTCTCCTGCAGACACTCGCTCTGGAAACTGCTACCTGGAGGTCCTTTACCGTGGCGATTTCTCTGACAGTCTGAGCTGCTCCAATGAGATTGGAGTGGGCGTGTCCAAAGCGTCCTGCTGCTGTTCTAGGGGTGTGGCCTGGGGCCATCCCTGTGAGGCCTGTCCATCACTCAACTCCAGTGAGACACACACACACACACAGACATGCGCACACACCCACATAGTCACACAGTCACTCACACACATACATACATATAATTGTATTATATTATTATATTGTCAATTGCAGTTTAACTACAGTTATTGCATATCATTGTCAGTAACATACACATTCTCAACACACACTCCTGTACGCGTGTGTTTCTGTCTTTGACGTGTGTGTTGTTTCTCTCTCAGCCGAGTACAAGATTTTGTGTCCTGGAGGAGAAGGATTCAGACCCAACCCCATCACTATCATACTGGAAGGTAGATCAGCACACACACGCACATACACACACGCACGCACGCACACACACACACACACACACACACACACACACACACACACACACACACACACACACACACACACACACACACACACTGACAAATAGACACACACAGACACAAGGTGTTGCAGGTTGACCAGTGTGTCTTTGTGTGTGTGTGTTTGTGTGTGCGCATGTGTGTGTGTGCGTGTGCATGTGTGTGTGTGTGTGTGTGTGTGTGTGTGTTAGATATAAACGAGTGTCAGGAGCTGCCGGGTCTGTGTCAGGGTGGCGACTGCATCAACACCTTCGGCAGTTTTCACTGTGAGTGTCCACGAGGGTTTGCACTCAAAGAGGACACCAGGATCTGTGAAGGTCAGTCACACACACACACACACACACACACACACACACACACACACACACACACACACACACACACACACACACACACACACACATGTATATTATTAATCTGAAGTGGCTGAAGTCTCAGGTAATGAATGTTCAGACTAGACTGCAGGACGTTTCTGAATAACTCTGGGATTATTGTTGAGTATCTCCATATCCTCAGCAGCTAGCTCTCTTCAACTCTCACATGGTCACCCACTGAAGCTGAGCAGGGCTGAGCCTGGTCAGTATCTGGATGCGAGACCACATGGGAAAACTAGGCTGCTGTTGGCAGTGGTGTTAATGAGGCCAGCAGGGGGCGCTCAACCTAGGGACTCTATACTGTCAGTGAGCGCCGTCTTTCGGATGAGGCGTTAAACCGAGGTCTTGACTCTCTGTGGTTGTTAAAAATCCCAAATCTGCCCACTGGCCTCCTAACAATCCCCATATCTTTATTGGCTTCATCGCTCTGTCTCCTCTCCACCAATCAGCTGGTGTGTGGCGTGCGGTCTGGCTCAATATGGCTGCCATCACCTCATCCAGGTGGATGCTGCACACTGCTGCTGGATGATTTCTTGCCTGGAAGAATTCTATTTATTATCTGATTTTATAATAAATTGTTTATTTTTGTAATATTCATTCTGACATAAACAGATTATAGACATTCTTCTGATCTAATTAAATTAAATTCAAGCTAAAATAAGTATTTATGCCTTTTAAATATATTAAAAATATTTCAGTAACAATATGTCTTGTGATTTAACATTTCTCCTGAAGGATGCTATTTATTTCTGAGCTATTTTTCTTTAATAAATTGTTTATTTATGTAATATTCATTCTAAAATAAACAGATTATAGGCATTTTTCTCAAATTAATCAACTGAATTCAAGCTAAAACATTATTATGTCAAGATGCAAATAATTAGACTTTAAAATTCATGTGAAAAAAGTTGCATGACACTGGGAAAATAAATATGCAATATTGTATTTAAATATTTCGGAATCGATATTTCTTTCCTGGAGGAATTCTATTTATTTATTAGCTATTTTTCTTTAACAAATTGTTTATTTATATAATATTCATTCTAAAATAAACAGGTTAAAGACGTTTTTCTGATCGAATTAAACTGAATTCAAGCTAAAAAATTATTTATGACTTTAAAATTATTGTGAAAAATATTTGAGATTATTTTTGAGTATTTCAGTAACAATATGTCTTGTGATTTAACATTTCTCCTGAAGGATGCTATTTATTTATGAGCTATTTTTCTTTAATAAATTGTTTATTTATGTAATATTCATTCTAAAATAAACAGATTATAGGCATTTTTCTCAAATTAATTAATTGAGTTCAAGCTAAAATAATAATTATGTCAAGATGCAAATTTTTAGAATTTAAAATTCATGTGAAAAAAGTTGCATGACACTGGGAAAATATGCAATATTGTATTTAAATATTTCGGTATCGATATTTCTTGCCTGGAAGAATTCTATTTATTTATTAGCTATTTTTCTTTAATAAATTGTTTATTTATATAATATTCATTCTAAAATAAACAGGTTATAGACATTTTTCTGATGTAATTAAATTTAATTCAAGCTAAAAAATTATTTATGACTTAAATGACATAAAAAAGTTGCATGACAGTGGGAAAATATGCAATATTGTTTTTGAGTATTTCCATATAGATTTTTCGTGCCATTTGGTTGCTATGGTGATGTACAGGCATCTAAAGCTCCGCCCTCTTCCAAAAAGAGCTCAATCTCATTAGCATTTAAAGCGTCACTCACCTAAACACCACAATTAGGATCAAAGCCTGAAAGGATCAGTTTCAGAGAGCTGGAGAACATTATCTGTGGGATATTCTCAGCTCAAACTCAAACACACACTCATCAGAGATGCATTTGACATCTTGTAAAAGAGGGCATAATAGGTCAACTTTAAATTAACAGATTGATTTATTGTGTGTGTGTAGATGTGGATGAGTGTGCGCGTCCTGGCATCTGTGGTCCGGGTCAGTGTTATAACACCATAGGAAACTACACCTGCATCTGCCCACCAGAGTACATGCAGATCAATGGAGGAAACAACTGCATGGGTGAGTCTGCGCACACTAACACTGCATGTATTGCTAACTGTGCATCACACACACACACACTCACACTGATGGGTTTAACATGGTGTGTGTCCAGACATGCGGAAGAGTTTGTGCTACCGGAACTACTACTCCGACAACGCCACGTGTGACGGCGAGCTCACCTTCAACATGACCAAGAAGTTCTGCTGCTGTTCCTACAACATCGGCCGTGCCTGGAATAAACCCTGCGAGAAGTGTCCTGTTCCCAGCACCAGTGAGACCCGCACTTTCATTTAGTCCATTTAAGTGTTTGTGCAAGTGAGTTATAAGCACAGTCAGTGGAAATGCTTGACCTGAGGCGAATTTCCACTGGGTGGCGCTAATTATGTGGAATGTGCAACACATTTGTCACAAGTACATGGTATTCATCTAAATCATTTCTTTTAGGTAAGTTTAAGCAAATTTGTTTGAGCAGAAGATTTGCGAAAAGCAAATGAAAACGAGTGATCTAAAGCAAAACACTGAATTGATAACTAATATAAAATACGAACAAAACACTTCAGAGATAAAAATTAATATGTAATTAATTAACTAGTGTCAGCTGAAAACACAAAGAACAGCCAAACATGAACTAAGAAATAAGAAATATTACAAAGTATTGCTGGGTTCACACCAAATGCAAATTTAATGCAAATTCACACAATAAGTTATATACAATGGAAATGCGTGAACAGAGGCGAATTTCCACCGGGTGGCGCTAATTATGCGGAATGTGCAACGCATTTGTCACAAACACACGCATTTGTCTAAATTGTGTCTTTTGGGCAAGTTAAAAAAAAGTATTTGAGCAGAAAATGTGCAAAAATCATCCTGCGAATAATCGAGAGTGAAACACTATAATAATTAGCAATACAAAATATGAACTAATATGAATTATTGAGTGTCAGCTGAAAACACAACAACACCACCGCGGTGCTTGACCAGCCAAATATGAACTAAGAAATATTATAAAATACAATACTGATGGATTCACCATATACAAATTTAAATATTCATGCGAGAAATTTACCGACAAAGTCAATAGAAATGCGTGAGCAGAGGTGAATTTCCACCGGGTGGCGCTGATGTGCGGGATGTGCAACGCATTTGTCACAAAAACATGGTAATCATCTTGTGCACAAGTTTTTTTTTGTATTTGCACAGAAAGTTCACAAAAAGCATCCTGCGATAAGACGCAATATAAAATATGAAGAAAACACTTGATGCTAATTTTGTTTTAATTTCGCTTGAGTGTTAGTTGAAAACATGAAAACTCCACCGCTGTATTTGACCAGTTATATATGAACTAAGCAATACTTAAATCACAATATTTCTGGATTCACAACATATGCAAATTTAAGTATTCAGGTGAGAAAGTTACCGACAAAGTCAAAGCTAATGCGTGAACAGAGATGAATTTCCACTGGGTGGCGCTGATGTTGTGGAATCTGCAACGCATTAGTCGCAAACACACGGTATTCATCTAAAACGTGTCTTTTGTACAAGTTAATTCTATTTAGTTGAGCAAAAAATTTGTGAAAAGCATCCTGTGAATAATCTGGAATGAGACACTATAATAATAATTAATATAAAATACGAACAAAACACTTCAGAGATAAACATTCATGTGTAATTAATTAATTAGTGTCAGCTGAAAACACAAAGAACAGCCAAACATGAACTGAGAAATATTACAAAGTATTGCTGGGTTCACACCAAATGCAAATTTAATGCAAATTCACACAAAAAGTTATATACAATGGAAATGCGTGAACAGAGGCGAATTTCCACCGGGTGGCGCTAATTATGCGGAATGTGCAACGCATTTGTCACAAACACACGCATTTGTCTAAATTGTGTCTTTTGGGCAAGTTAAAAAAAAGTATTGGAGCAGAAAATGTGCAAAAATCATCCTGCGAATAATCGAGAGTGAAACACTATAATAATAACCAATACAAAATATGAAGAAAACACTTGGGAGATACAAATTTTGGTTTAATTTCACTTGAGTGTCAGCTGAAAACACAACAACACCACCGCGGTGCTTGACCAACCAAATATGAACTAAGAAATATTACAAAATGCAATACTGATGGATTCACCATATACAAATTTAAATATTCATGCGTGAAATTTACCGACAAAGTCATTGGAAATCCATGAGCAAAGGCAAATTTCCACCGGGTGGCGCTGATGATGTGGGATGTGCAACGCATTTGTCGCAAAAACATGGTAATCATCTAAATCTTGTGCACAAGTTTTTTTCGTATTTGCGCAGAAAGTTTGCAAAAATCCTCCTGCGGTTAATCTAGATTGAGAGACGCAATATAAAAATACGAACAAAACACTTGATGCTAATTTTGTTTTAACTTCGCTTGAGTGTTAGTTGAAAACATGAAAACTCCACCGCTGTATTTGACCAGTTATATATGAACTAAGCAATATTCAAATCACAATATTGCTGGATTCACAACATATGCAAATTTAAGTGTCATGCGAAAAAGTTACATACAAAGTCAATGGAAATGCGTGAACAGAGGCGAATTTCCACCGGGTGGCGCTAATTATGCGGAATGTGCAACGCATTTGTCACAAACACACGCATTTGTCTAAATCGTGTCTTTTGGGCAAGTTAAAAAAAAGTATTTGAGCAGAAAATGTGCAAAAATCATCCTGCGAATAATCGAGAGTGAAACACTATAATAATAACCAATACAAAATATGAACTAATATGAACTATTGAGTGTCAGCTGAAAACACAACAACACCACCGCGGTGCTTGACCAGCCAAATATGAACTAAGAAATATTATAAAATACAATACTGATGGATTCACCATATACAAATTTCAAGAGTTCACACTTAGCTGATGATTGATTATAAAGCAAGTTTGGCATGCTGTCCCGGGAGAGAGCCCTGAGCCCAAAAGGTCCTTGAGCCCTGGGCTCCCTCCCGTTTGCAGGGCGAGAGGGGAGCTTTGAGCTCAGGTAGATCTCGAGAACTCCCCCCTTTTTGATAAGAGTTGATGACAGAAAATAATTGCTATAAAGAGATATGCTGCTGGATAAAGTTTGACTAGTGCTAAATTTTGATTGATCAATTAACTTGTGGTGCATGTTTTTGGAATGTGGGAGGAAACCGGAGAACCCGGGGGAAACCCACGCGCGCACGGGAAGAACATGCTAACTTCGCACAGAAACGACAGCCAGTCTGTTAAAGGACTAGAACCAGTGACGTTCTTGCTGTGAGGCAACAGTGCTAATCACTGGGCCACTATGCCGCCCTATGAAGGAAAGGTGGAGGAGTAGGGGTGGAAGGGGGGGATTCTTCAAAACGAAGATGACTGTAGTAAGAAACCCTGGCTCTTTATAGTGGGTTAGGGATCGTCTGATTGGTTGGTCATACATGGTTAATGCGTAACCAGCCGTGTTCAATCATAATCACGTGATCCTCTCGAAATTAGTTTATAAATAAACTTCACTTAAATATTCACGCAAGAAAGTTACTGACAAAGTCAATGCAAATGCGTGAGCAGAGGCGAATTTCCACTGGGTGGCGCTGATGTTCTGGAATATCCAATGAATTTGTCTTTTGTTTTTTATTCCTGCAAAAAATTAGCGAAAAGTGTCCTGCGATTAATCTAGATTGAGAGATGCAATATAAAATATGAGCAAAACATTGAGAGATGCTAATTTAGATTTCATTTATTTTAAGTATGAGCTAAAAACACACACACAAATAACTATGTGAAACAAATAAATATGAACTAAGCAATATTACAGACTACAATATTGCTGGGGGGGGGGGGGGGGGTCACACCAAATGCGGATTTAAGTTTACACACAAGAAAGTCACATAGAAAGTCAATGGAAAGGCATTTACAGAGTGAACAGAGGCAAATTTACACTATAAATTCACAACCACTGAGCAATAACAAGACTATAATGTACACACACACACACACACACACACACACACACACACACACACACACACACACACCATCATGACTAATGCTGTTTTCTGCTGCAGATGAATTCGCTGTGCTGTGTGGAAGTGAGAGGCCGGGATATTTCATTGACATCTACACTGGACAAATCATTGGTAAACACACGCACGCACACGCACGCACACACACACGCACATACACCTGCATACACACACAAATAACCACACGATAAAGGTATTCTTCACACACAAAAAGGGACAATAAAATGTACAACATCAAAAACACACTGAAGAAACTCAGACTCAGGCTTGTGTGTGTGTGTGTGTGTGTGTGTGTGTGTGTGTGTGTGATCTGCAGACATTGACGAGTGCCGTGAGATTCCCGGTGTGTGTGACAATGGCGTGTGTATCAACATGATCGGCAGTTTCCGCTGCGAATGTCCGATGGGTTTCGTCTATAATGATAAACTGCTGATCTGTGAGGGTAAGAGCGAGAGCGAGTGTGTGTGTATGTGTGTGTGTGTGTTTATGTAATGTGAATATGTGTGTGTTTGTGTGAGTGTGTGGTGAGACAAGTGTGTGTGTTTGTGTGATGTGACGTAAGTGTGTGTGGAAGATGTGACAAACGTGTGTGTGTGTGTGTGTGTGTGTGTGTGTGTGTGTGTGTGTGTGTGTGTGTGTGTGTGTGTGTGTGTGTGTGTATCTGTGTGTTTATGACGTGACGTGTATTTTTGTGACATGTGTGCATTGGGTGTGTATATGTGTGTGTTTGTTTGTGATGTGACTTAATTCTATCTGTGTGTGTGTGTGTAATGTGATGTATGTGTGTGTGGTGTGACTTACATCTCTCTGTCTGTGTGTGTCTGTGTGTGTGTGTGTTTGTGTGTGTGCGCAGATATCGACGAGTGTCAGAACGGGCCGGTGTGTCAGCAGAACGCTGTGTGTCTGAATGTTCCTGGAAGTTTCCGCTGCGAGTGTAAACCTGGATACCGGCAGACTCCAACGCAGCAGTGTGTCGGTGAGTGTGTGTGTGTGTGTGTGTTAGTGTGTGTTAGTGTGTTAGAATATAGAAGAAGATTTTGTGATACAGCAATTGTAATATTCAGCTGGTGATTTTGTGTGTGTGTGTGTGGTGTGTGTGTGTGTGTGTGTGTGTGTGTGTGTGTGTGTGTGTGTGTGTGTGTGTGTGTGTGTGTGTGTGTGTGTGTGTGTGTGTGTGTGTGTGTGTGTGTGTGTGTAACTCTCTCTCTCTCAGACCGTAACGAGTGTGCTGAAAATCCTAACATCTGCAGTCCGGGTCAGTGTATTGATATGGTGGGCAGTTACCGCTGCATCTGCCCCAACGGCTTCAAGTCCACCCCTGACCTGTGCATAGGTAAGAGATTAAACGTGTGTGTGTGTGTGTGTGTGTTCTGATGTCCATAACTGACCAACTATCTAATCAGCTGAGCTCTGTGTGCAGTACTAACCTTCAATCCTGCGGTGTGTATTCTGTTCTCCACTAATAGCTGCTGTGGTCTGTGTGTATGACTAACTGACCGTCTGTGCTCTCTGTGGTAAGAACTAATTAACCAGCGTCTGTTGTGTTCATAAATCACTGACCGTCTGTAAGTTTTCTCTGTGATTTTGTCTGTGTTTGTGGCTAACTGTTTGTGATTTTTGTTCATGGTAAACTGACTGTCAGTGTCTTTTTGTGTGTGTGTAGAACATTTTGTCAACACACACACACTGCTGGTTTTTATTTATTATTAACTGACCGTCTGTAGTTTTTCTTTTTAACTAACTGATCGTCTGTTGTTTTTTGTTTATAACTAACTGACCGTCTGTTGTTTTTAACTAACTGACCGTCTGTTGTTTTTTTAACTAACTGACCGTCTGTTGTTTTTAACTAACTGACCGTCTGTTGTTTTTTTAACTAACTGACCGTCTGTTGTTTTTTTAACTAACTGACCGTCTGTTGTTTTTTAACTAACTGACCGTCTGTTGTTTTTTTAACTAACTGACCGTCTGTTGTTTTTTAACTAACTGACCGTCTGTTGTTTTTAACTAACTGACCGTCTGTTGTTTTTAACTAACTGACCGTCTGTTGTTTTTTAACTAACTGATCGTCTGTTGTATTTTTAACTAACTGATCGTCTGTTGTTTTTTTTAACTAACTGACTGTCTGTTGTTTTTTTAACTAACTGACCGTCTGTTGTATTTTTAACTAACTGACCGTCTGTTGTTTTTTAACTAAGTGACCGTCTGTTGTTTGTAATGAACTGACCGTCTGTTGTTTTTTTAACTAACTGACCGTCTGTTGTTTTTTAACTAACTGACCGTCTGTTGTTTTTTTTAAATAACTGACCGTCTGTTGTTTTTTTAACTAACTGACCGTCTGTTGTTTTAACTAACTGACCGTCTGTTGTTTTTAACTAACTGACCGTCTGTTGTTTTTTAACTAACTGACCGTCTGTTGTTTTTAACTAACTGACCGTCTGTTGTTTTTAACTAACTGACCGTCTGTTGTTTTTTAACTAACTGATCGTCTGTTGTATTTTTAACTAACTGATCGTCTGTTGTTTTTTTTAACTAACTGACCGTCTGTTGTTTTTAACTAACTGATCGTCTGTTGTTTTTAACTAACTGACCGTCTGTTGTTTTTTTAACTAACTGACCGTCTGTTGTATTTTTAACTAGCTGACCGTCTGTTGTTTTTAACTAACTGACCGTCTGTTGTTTTTTAACTAACTGACCGTCTGTTGTTTTTTTAACTAACTGACCGTCTGTTGTTTTTTTAACTAACTGACCGTCTGTTGTATTTTTAACTAACTGACCGTCTGTTGTTTTTAACTAACTGATCGTCTGTTGTTTTTAACTAACTGACCGTCTGTTGTTTTTTAACTAACTGACCGTCTGTTGTTTTTAACTAACTGACCGTCTGTTGTTTTTAACTAACTGACCGTCTGTTGTTTTTAACTAACTGACCGTCTGTTGTTTTTAACTAACTGACCGTCTGTTGTTTTTAACTAACTGACCGTCTGTTGTTTTTTTTACTAACTGACCGTCTGTTGTTGTTTTTTAACTAACTGACCGTCTGTTGTTTTTTAACTAACTGACCGTCTGTTGTTTTTTAACTAACTGACCGTCTGTTGTTTTTTTAACTAACTGACCGTCTGTTGTTTTTTAACTAACTGACCGTCTGTTGTTTTTTTTTAACTAACTGACCGTCTGTTGTTTTTTTAACTAACTGACCGTCTGTTGTATTTTTAACTAACTGACCGTCTGTTGTATTTTTAACTAACTGACCGTCTGTTGTTTTTTAACTAACTGACCGTCTGTTGTTTTTTTAACTAACTGACCGTCTGTTGTTTTTAACTAACTGACCATCTGTTGTTTTTTTTAACTAGCTGACCATCTGTTGTTTTTTTAACTAACTGACCGTCTGTTGTTTTTTTAACTAACTGACCGTCTGTTGTATTTTTAACTAACTGACCGTCTGTTGTATTTTTAACTAACTGACCGTCTGTTGTTGTTGTTTTTTACCAACTGACCGTCTGTTGTATTTTTAACTAACTGACCGTCTGTTGTTGTTGTTTTTTACCAACTGACCGTCTGTTGTTTTTTTAACTAACTGACCGTCTGTTGTATTTTTAACTAACTGACCGTCTGTTGTATTTTTAACTAACTGACCGTCTGTTGTTGTTGTTTTTTACCAACTGACCGTCTGTTGTTTTTTTTTAAACTAATTGACCGTCTGTTGTTTTTAACCAACTGACCGTTTGTAGTTTTTAACTAACTGACCGTCTGTTGTTTTTTTTTAACTAACTGACCGTCTGTTGTTGTTTTTACCAACTGACCGTCTGTTGTATTTTTAACTAACTGACTGTCTGTTGTTTTACTGAGTGTCTGTTGTTTTTTTAACTAACTGACCATCTGTTGTTGTTTTTACTAACTGACCGTCTGTTGTATTTTTAACTAACTGACCGTCTGTTGTTTGTAATGAACTGACCGTCTGTTGTTTTTTTTAAACTAACTGACTGTCTGTTGTTTTTTTAACCAACTGACCATCTGTTATTTTTAACTAACTGACCGTCTGTTGTTTTTTGTTTATAACAAACTGACTATCTGTAGTTTTTATTTGTAAATAACTGACCGTCTCTAGTTTTTATTTGTAAATAACTGACCGTCTGTAGTTTTTATTTATAAATAACTGACCGTTTGTAGTTTTTGTTTATAACTAACTGATCATTTGTTGTTTTTGTTTATAACTAACTGACCGTCTGTTGTTTTTGTTTATATATAACTAACCGTCTACAGTTTTTATTTATAACAAACTGATTGTCTGTTGTTTTTGTTTATAACTAATTATGACTGTTTGTAGTTTCTATTTTTAACTAACTGATCGTCTGTAGTTTTTGTTTATAACTAATTGATCATTTGTAGTTTTTGTTTATAACTAATTATGACTGTTTGTAGTTTCTATTTATAACTAACTGATCGTCTGTAGTTTCTATTTATAACTAACTGACCATCTGTAGTTTTTTTTATAACTAATTGATCATTTGTAGTTTTTGTTTATGGCAAACTGACTGTCTGTAGTTTTTATAACTAACTTACCATGTCTTTTTAACTAACCATTTGTTGTTTTTGTTTATAACAAACTGACCGTCTGTAGTTTTTATTTATAAATAACTGACCATCTCTAGTTTTTGTTTGCAACTAACTGATTATTTTTAGTTTTTGTTTATGGCTAACTGACCGTCTGTAGTTTTTGTTTATAACTAACTGATTGTCTGTAGTTTTTATATATAACTAGCTGACCGTCTGTAGTTTTTATATATAACTGACTGTCTGTAGTTTTTATTTATAGCTAACTGATCGTCTGTAGTTTTTTTATAACTAACTCTGTCTGTTGTTTTATAACTGACTGACCATGTTTTTTTAACTGACTGTCTGTAGTTTTTGTTAATGGCTAACTGACTACCTATAGTTTTTCTTTATAACTAATTGTGACTGTCTGGAGTTTTTGTTTATAGTTTTGTGTTCATGGTAAACTGACTGTCTGTGGTTTTGTATTCATGACTCACTGGCCATCTGTTATTTTTGTGTTTATAGCTGACTGAGCGTCTGTGGTTTTGTGTGTTCATAACTGAGCGTCTGTGGTTTTGTGTGTTCATAACTGACCGTCTGTGGTTTTGTGTGTTCATAACTGACCGTCTGTGGTTTTGTGTGTTCATAACTGAGCGTCTGTGGTTTTGTGTGTTCATAACTGACCGTCTGTGGTTTTGTGTGTTCATAACTGAGCGTCTGTGGTTTTGTGTGTTCATAACTGAGCGTCTGTGGTTTTGTGTGTTCATAACTGAGCGTCTGTGGTTTTGTGTGTTCATAACTGAGCGTCTGTGGTTTTGTGTGTTCATAACTGAGCGTCTGTGGTTTTGTGTGTTCATAACTGAGCGTCTGTGGTTTTGTGTGTTCATAACTGACCGTCTGTGGTTTTGTGTGTTCATAACTGACCGTCTGTGGTTTGTGTGTTCATAACTGACCGTCTGTGGTTTTGTGTGTTCATAACTGAGCGTCTGTGGTTTTGTGTGTTCATAACTGAGTGTCTGTGGTTTTGTGTGTTCGTAACTGAGCGTCTGTGGTTTTGTGTGTTCGTAACTGAGCGTCTGTGGTTTTGTGTGTTCGTAACTGAGCGTCTGTGGTTTTGTGTGTTCATAACTGAGTGTCTGTGGTTTTGTGTGTTCATAACTGACCGTCTGTGGTTTTGTGTGTTCGTAACTGAGCGTCTGTGGTTTTGTGTGTTCGTAACTGAGCGTCTGTGGTTTTGTGTGTTCATAACTGAGTGTCTGTGGTTTTGTGTGTTCGTAACTGAGCGTCTGTGGTTTTGTGTGTTCATAACTGAGCGTCTGTGGTTTTGTGTGTTCATAACTGAGGGTCTGTGGTTTTGTGTGTTCGTAACTGACCGTCTGTGGTTTTGTGTGTTCATAACTGACCGTCTGTGGTTTTGTGTGTTCATAACTGAGCGTCTGTGGTTTTGTGTGTTCATAACTGAGCGTCTGTGGTTTTGTGTGTTCGTAACTGAGCGTCTGTTGTTTTGTGTGTTCGTAACTGAGCGTCTGTGGTTTTGTGTGTTCGTAACTGAGCGTCTGTGGTTTTGTGTGTTCGTAACTGAGCGTCTGTGGTTTTGTGTGTTCGTAACTGACCGTCTGTGGTTTTGTGTGTTCGTAACTGAGCGTCTGTGGTTTTGTGTGTTCGTAACTGAGCGTCTGTGGTTTTGTGTGTTCATAACTGTGCGTCTGTGGTTTTGTGTGTTCATAACTGAGCGTCTGTGGTTTTGTGTGTTCATAACTGTGCGTCTGTGGTTTGTGTGTTCATAACTGTGCGTCTGTGGTTTTGTGTGTTCATAACTGTGCGTCTGTGGTTTTGTGTGTTCATAACTGTGCGTCTGTGGTTTTGTGTGTTCATAACTGTGCGTCTGTGGTTTTGTGTGTTCATAACTGTGCGTCTGTGGTTTTGTGTGTTCGTAACTGACCGTCTGTGGTTTTGTGTGTTCATAACTGTGCGTCTGTGGTTTTGTGTGTTCATAACTGAGCGTCTGTGGTTTTGTGTGTTCATAACTGAGCGTCTGTGGTTTTGTGTGTTCATAACTGAGCGTCTGTGGTTTTGTGTGTTCATAACTGAGCGTCTGTGGTTTTGTGTGTTCATAACTGAGCGTCTGTGGTTTTGTGTGTTCATAACTGAGCGTCTGTGGTTTTGTGTGTTCATAACTGAGCGTCTGTGGTTTTGTGTGTTCATAACTGAGCGTCTGTGGTTTTGTGTGTTCATAACTGAGCGTCTGTGGTTTTGTGTGTTCATAACTGAGCGTCTGTGGTTTTGTGTGTTCATAACTGAGCGTCTGTGGTTTTGTGTGTTCATAACTGAGCGTCTGTGGTTTCGTGTGTTCATAACTGAGCGTCTGTGGTTTCGTGTGTTCATAACTGAGCGTCTGTGGTTTTGTGTCTTCATAACTGAGCGTCTGTGGTTTTGTGTGTTCATAACTGAGCGTCTGTGGTTTTGTGTGTTCATAACTGACGTCTGTGGTTTTGTGTGTTCATAACTGAGCGTCTGTGGTTTTGTGTGTTCATAACTGAGCGTCTGTGGTTTTGTGTGTTCATAACTGAGCGTCTGTGGTTTTGTGTGTTCATAACTGACCGTCTGTGGTTTTGTGTGTTCATAACTGAGCGTCTGTGGTTTCGTGTGTTCATAACTGAGCGTCTGTGGTTTTGTGTCTTCATAACTGAGCGTCTGTGGTTTTGTGTGTTCATAACTGAGCGTCTGTGGTTTTGTGTGTTCATAACTGACGTCTGTGGTTTTGTGTGTTCATAACTGAGCGTCTGTGGTTTTGTGTGTTCATAACTGAGCGTCTGTGGTTTTGTGTGTTCATAACTGAGCGTCTGTGGTTTTGTGTGTTCATAACTGACGTCTGTGGTTTTGTGTGTTCATAACTGAGCGTCTGTGGTTTTGTGTGTTCATAACTGAGTGTCTGTGGTTTTGTGTGTTCATAACTGAGCGTCTGTGGTTTTGTGTGTTCATAACTGAGCGTCTGTGGTTTTGTGTGTTCATAACTGAGCGTCTGTGGTTTTGTGTCTTCATAACTGAGCGTCTGTGGTTTTGTGTGTTCATAACTGACGTCTGTGGTTTTGTGTGTTCATAACTGAGCGTCTGTGGTTTTGTGTGTTCATAACTGAGTGTCTGTGGTTTTGTGTGTTCATAACTGAGCGTCTGTGGTTTTGTGTGTTCATAACTGAGCGTCTGTGGTTTTGTGTGTTCATAGCTGAGCGTCTGTGGTTTTGTGTCTTCATAACTGAGTGTCTGTGGTTTTGTGTGTTCATAACTGAGTGTCTGTGGTTTTGTGTGTTCAGATGTGGACGAGTGTGATCGTCAACCGTGTGGAAATGGCACTTGTAAGAACACCGTGGGCTCCTACAACTGCCTGTGTTACCCAGGATTCCAGCTGTCACACAACAACGACTGCATTGGTACACACACACACACACACACACACACACACACACACACACACACGCTCACTCACACATAGACATATTACAGCAACGTGAAGGTTCATAAATAAGTGTAGGATATTTATCAATTCTCCAGGTGTGTTTGTGTGTGTTGTTTAGACACAGATGAGTGTGTGTCACTCCGGGGTTTGTGCCGGAACGGAAACTGCATCAACACAGTGGGTTCATTTGTGTGTGTGTGTCTGGATGGATATAAACTCTCTCCTGATGGACGCACATGTGTGGGTGAGTCCTGGTGCTTCTGACCACTATGTTTGTGTTTGTGTGTGTGTTGTGTGTGTGTGTGTGTGTGTGTGTGTGTGTGTGTGTGTGTGTGTGTGTGTGTGTGTGGTGTGTGTGCGTGCGTGCGTGCGTGTGTGTGTGCATGCATGCATGTTTGTGTATGTGTGTGTGTGTGTGTTGGTATCACATGCTCTTGTGTTCCTGTGCTCAGACATCAATGAGTGTTTGCTGAACCCTGGCACCTGCGGTCCCGGGACGTGTCAGAATCTGGACGGCTCCTACAGGTGCATCTGTCCTCCGGGGTATTACCTGCAGGATGACCGCTGTGAAGGTCAGTGTGCAGTGCGCTCTCAGTAGTGCAGGTGCTTGCAGTGCTGTCTCAAACCTCTGTGTGTGTGTGTGCGCAGACATCGACGAGTGCTCTCAGTCTCCAGAGATCTGCATCTTTGGGAAGTGTGTGAACACGCCGGGCAGCTTCAGGTGTGAGTGTCCCGAGGGTTTCCAGCTGTCCTCGTCCGGAAAGAGATGTGTGGGTGAGTGAGCGAGCATTTGGAGAAACCACACTGGGTTATTTGTGCACATCTGTCCTTCATATGGGTTGTTATGGTTAAAAATCTAAGTAAACAGCAATAAACACTTATCAGGGACACTTGTCTGTGCATTTTAGATTTATTGATATTTTTATATATTCAGTGTATTGATGAATCATTTCATGTGAGAGAATCATTTGGGGTAAATCATTCGGGAATTAATCATAAATATCATTCAAAAATTATAATTTGACAAAGAATCGTCAAACAAGCAGCTTGAGAACGAATCATTTGGGGAAAGAATCATTTTGGAAACAATCAGTTTGATGAATCTTTTGGGGAAGAATCATTTTGGAAACAATCAGTTTGATGAATCATTTAGGGAAGAATCATTTTGGAAACAATCAGTTTGATGAATCATTTAGGGAAGAATCATTTTGGAAACAATCAGTTTGATTAATCATTTGGGGAAGAATCATTTTGGAAACAATCAGTTTGATGAATCATTTGGGGAAGAATCATTTTGGAAGCAATCAGTTTGATGAATCATTTGGGGAAGAATCATTTTGGAAACAATCAGTTTGATGAATCATTTAGGGAAGAATCATTTTGGAAACAATCAGTTTGATGAATCATTTGGGAAAGAATCATTTTGGAAACAATCAGTTTGATGAATCATTTAGGGAAGAATCATTTTGGAAACAATCAGTTTGATAATTCTTTTGGGGAAGAATCATTTTGGAAACAATCAGTTTGATGAATCTTTTGGGGAAGAATCATTTTGGAAGCAATCAGTTTGATGAATCATTTAGGGAAGAATCATTTTGGAAACAATCAGTTTGATGAATCATTTGGGAAAGAATCATTTTGGAAACAATCAGTTTGATGAATCATTTAGGGAAGAATCATTTTGGAAACAATCAGTTTGATGAATCTTTTGGGGAAGAATCATTTTGGAAACAATCAGTTTGATGAATCATTTGGGGAAGAATCATTTTGGAAACAATCAGTTTGATGAATCATTTAGGGAAGAATCATTTTGGAAACAATCAGTTTGATGAATCATTTGGGGAAGAATCATTTTGGAAACAATCAGTTTGATGAATCATTTGGGGAAGAATCATTTTGGAAACAATCAGTTTGATGAATCATTTAGGGAAGAATCATTTTGGAAACAATAGGTGCGTTCGACATTAAGCACAGCTGCAGCCGGTGATCAACAAGATTAGTCGAGCGCAGGCGGGGGCGGAGTTGAAAACGGAGCCGTCAAGCCGGACACTTCGGGGATCAAAGTTGCGGCAGTCATGATGACCGATCACATGGCGTCATCATCATTTTTTATTTTTATTTATAACAACAAAATATTTACAAATAAATCACAATACAGTCTCTACAAACTATAGTTCATTTTTAAACAATAAGGGGTTTATGAATTAAATATATTACAAACGCATGAGAGAAATAAGGGGAAACGAGAGGGTAATATAAACACAAAAACCAACAGGCCTATTAAATACAAAGCAATAAACACACATTCTAGCAGTTTAAACATCACTCTAGGCTAATAGTTCTTGTTTAATATGCTAAAAAGGGGTTTACATTTATTTACATTTATAGATATAAAACTTTCCAATAGATAATTGTGTAAAACCCAAAACAAGGTGTTTTGATTAATTTATACAATGATTAAGATTATTTTGGATAATAAAAGCATTTTCAAAGAAGCATTTTAATCCACAAAGATTGAACAAAAGGACATTCCTAAAATAAGTGAGCTACACTTTCAGTAGAAGTAAGAAAGAGCAGGTACATCAGTGTCACCTTTAAATCTGAATAAACAGCTAGACAGGAAATACAATATATATTTTATAATCCTAAAAATTATTTTATAATTATTTAATAAAATAGTTCTCTATTTGTTAAGAAACCTTTAGGGTGTCAGGATCAATGATGATAATTATTTTATTACAGGTCTGTAAGACTCTTTTGAGTTAATATTTAGGTTATTTACTAAAATATATCATTTAAATCGTTTATGGAGCTGAATACAGTAAATAGTCTGTACTGTATAAAAAAAGGTCGAAAATAAACCTGTGCAAATAATCTAGCCTTTATAAGCAGATTATTAAACTAAAGATGATCCTGCAGTAAAATATCTGTAGTCTTTTAATAAGCATGATGTGTACAAGATAGAGATGGTGTGAACAGTGAATTGTTTGTTTTGAAATTTGTGAGACAGAATTTCTCCAATAATAAACCCGAAACACACGTGGTTGTTGTCATGCAGTGAACTCAGCCAATCGTGTAATATCGGTGTCGTCATCGCAGCTCCAGCAGGCGCTCTTCAGGTGCTGCGCGGGCTGACTCAATCGTCTGATCTCGGAGCGCTGTCGCGGTACTTTGATGCCACATGTGACAGTCACATGGCGTCAGCGCAGCATCAATCCGGACAACATTTCTAACCGGCATGCACCGCTTTAAGACAGATTTCGATCGATCTGCGCAGCGCTGCATGAAGTCGAACGCACCTAATCAGTTTGATGAATCATTTGGGGAAGAATCATTTTGGAAACAATCAGTTTGATGAATCATTTGGGGAAGAATCATTTTGGAAAAGAATTTTGGAAACAGTTTGATAAAGAATCATTTGAGAGAATTGTTTTATTTGGAGAGAGTCATTTTGGAAATGAGAAGAAGCAATTTGAAAAAGAATCATTTGAGAAAAATAATGTGTGATTCAATTATTAGAATATTTGAGAAAGAATCGTTTCCCTTTAGACAGAATCATTTTGGAAAATTCATTTGAAACGATAATATAGGAAACAGTCATTATCATTTGGGAAGTGTCATTTTTGAATAAATCTTTTGAGAAAGAATCATTTTTACTTTCTTTATTGTCCACAAGTGGAATTTATCTTTGGCTTCACCACACAAGCACATCAGCGTTCACATTACACACATCACAGAGAAAACAAGCAACACAAATACAACCAATGTCATCACATATATCACATTAAAATAAAAATTTAAAGCCCTTTACATAATGAGAAGGCACAAAGGACATTTGACACACATTTTTCTTTACTTGAGGTTGCCTAAAATGTCTTTTTGAGGGCAAGAGCTGAAATTTTATATTTAAGGGATGGGACCAATCTTCAATAATGACGTCTGCTTTCTGTTTAATTCTTATTCATTCATTTGTTCATTCATTCATTTTCTTTTTGGCTTAGTCCCTTTATTAATCTGGGGTCGCCACCGCGGAATGAACCGCCAACTTATCCAGCACGTTTTTATGCAGCGAATGTCCTTTCAGCTGCAAACCCATCTCTGGGAAACATCCACACACACTCATTCACACTCATACACTACGGACAATTTAGCCTACCCAATTCACCTGCATGTGTTTGGACTGTGGAGGAAACCGGAGCACCTGGAGGAACCCCAACCAAACGCAGGGACAACATGCAAACTCCACACAGAAACGCCGACTGACCCAGCCGAGGGTCGAACCAGCGACCAAACTAAAACTGACAGTGTTGGGATTTTACATTTAAATATATATCAGCATATCTCTGTTTTCTGGCATAAGCTGAGGTCTTCGCACATTTCCAATGTACTTTCACTGGGGACTGAGATGGCTGGTGAGGAGAGGAAAGCAACAGGCCCTCTGCTCCAGGGAACTGAACACTGGCGTAACACACTGATTATAAAATCACTAATTATACAGTAGGATAGAGACAGGAGTCGAAACATGATTATGAAGATGAATAATTCATATTACAAGTATAATTAATTAAGGGCGTCACGGTGACGCAGTGGGTATCCCAAATCACCTCACAGCAAGAAGGTCACTATTCCGAGTCCCGGCTGGGTCAGTTGGTGTTTCTGTGTGGAGTTTGCATGTTCTCCCCATGTCAGCGTGGGCCAAGGCTCGAACCAGCGACCTTCTTGCTGTGAGGTGAACGTGCTACCCACTGCGCCACTGCGTCGACTAATTCTCATTGAATAAATTTCATTTGGTTGTCTTTGTGCTTTACCTAAAATTGCTCGACACAGTTTTTGCTTTTCCTTAATTGGCAACAGTCCATACCATGCAATCATGTTAAAGGGCCACGAAACCCCCTGTCTCAGCAGGGTGTTTTCACACCTCTGTTTTGAAAAAAGTCAGGAAAGTTGGGCGTGTCCAGCTCTGGGAGTGTGGGAGTGTCGGGGGAGGGAAAGAGGATAAGATTTTGCATAGAAGGGAGTTAACATTTGGGCACGCGCTAAGTTTCACAGGAAAAACAAACACACAGAGGCTGATTTGATACGGCGAATAAGAGAAAAAAATCCTCCGCATTTCTATGTAACTTATGTACTCGGTAGGCAGCGTCAGAAAGCCGTGTGTGTATAGACTATCCTGTCACAAAATGCAGTGAAAATCCTGCACGACGGGAATAGTTTGTGTTTACATGTTTACACTCGGAGAGCAGCATTTAAACAAAGGGCAGTCCACTGCAAACACTTACCAAATCTGTAGACAGACAATCACACTGGAGCTGTGTCTTTTTATTAAAAGTAGACGAGCGGCAAATACGGATTTCACCATTTCCAGATGTGAAAAGCTCTCGGGTAAAAAATGTTCCTTACAAACGCGTTTCTGTGGCGTGCACTGTAATCCACACGTGAGTCCAGCAGCTCTCTCATAAAGGGAAAATGAAAACAAAACCTTCGTTGCAACACACTAATAACACCTACGACTCTTGTCTTGAAATTCTTGTTCTTTCACTTGTTTTGGCAACACAACGTGGCGTCTCTCTGCCGTCTGTACAGTGTAAACTGGTAAACAGTCTCCGGAGCTTACATGCATATTAATTAAGTTTCACGTCATACACAATAGAGCGCGCTGATTGGTTTGAAGCACGTCTTTCTCATGAATTAATACTGCACCCTCAGATACGTAAGAACGTCCTAGAAAAGACAGACAGCCACTGTACTGCTGGATTTACACCTAAGTATCTCATGGCCGTGACGCAGCTTCAAAAACTCGTTTCAAACCGGAAGAACGAATTTGCTCAAAATAACGCAAAAACAACCAATTTTCACTTTTTAGTGCAATATATGTGTCCTAATAGTGTTTATAGCAGTGTGGGACACAGATATGACTGACAACAGCTCAACACATGTGTTCTGGTGTTTCCTGACCCTTTAAAACTCACAACACTTTCAACCAAGTTCTTGTATACCATCCCCAGAACATCTTGACTCACACCACATTGTTGTAACCTCCTAATGAGATATAATCTCTGCATTGCTTTTTTAAAAATGCACTGTGCATTTGCAGCAGATGTTAATCCACTATCAATAAATGTTCCTAAATATTTAAAACATCCATCAGTCTCTATTTCATGTCCCTCAATGACCAGAGGTTTCAACCCTTGACTAAGGACTAGTTTCTTTCTGCTAATTATCATCTCCTTGGTTTTATTAAATCTCCAGTGAACTCCTTTTACACCAATTTTGATGCAAATGTATATAATTATAGTACAAGGTATCTTCTTCTGTTCCTGTTTTAGTCAACCAGCCAACAAGTGCCATATCATCTGCATATTTAAATAACTTAAAACCTGAATCCTGGATCTTAAGTTCATTTGTGTAAAGAGAAAAAAGTGAGGGTGATGAAATGCTTCCTTGTGGAACTCCTTTACAATCATTGTTTTAGACACCATATGGTTAACAGCTACTCCTTGAAGACGATTTAAAAGGAAATCTTTAATCCACCTAATTAATCAATTAGGAAAGAATCATTTGAGAAATATTCATTTGACTAAATTCATTGAGAAGTTTACTCTGAAAGAATCATTCATTCATTCATTCATTTTCTTTTCGGCTCAGTCCCTTTATTAATCTGGAGTCGCCACAGTGGAATGAACCGCCAACTTATCCAGAATTTGTTTTAATCATGCCCTTCCAGCCGCAACCCAGCTCTGGGAAACATCCTACACTACAGACAATTTAGCCTACCCAATTCACCTGTACCGCATGTGTTTGGACTGTGGGGGAAACCGGAGCACCCGGAGGAAACCCACGCGAACGCAGGGAGAACATGCAAACTCCACACAGAAACACCAACTGACCCAGCCGAGGCTCGAACCAGCGACCTTCTTGCTGTGAGGCGACAGCACTACCTACTGCGCCACTGCGTCGCCCTCTGGAAGAATCATTTGAGAAAAATAATTTATGACATTCAATTATTAGAATCTTTTGAGAGGAATCATTTCATTTTGTAAGGAATCATTTTGGAAAATTAATGTAGGAATTTGGAAGATGCTTTTGGGAATGAATCATTTGAGAAAGAATAATTAGGAAATGAATCATTTCAGAGAATCATGTGTGAATGAATCGTTTCAGAAAGAATCATCTGCAGTTCTTGTGTCTCCTGAAGTGTGTGTTTGTGTAATTTTGTTCAGGGAATAAGCGTCTGTGTTTCCTCTGCAGATATCCGGGTTAATTACTGTTACACAAAGTTTGAGAACGGCCGCTGTCTGGCCCCGAAGCCCCTCAACACCACCAAGAGTGTGTGTTGCTGCAGCGGGATGCCGGGTCAGGGATGGGGCGACCCCTGCGAGATCTGCCCCTCCATGGAGGACGGTGAGCGCGCACACACACACACACACACACACACACACACACACACACACACACACACACACACACACACACACACACACACACACACACACTCTCTCACGTGCACACACTATACATACATTAACAAACACATGCATTCATATACTCTCACACACACATTGCCGTGCACACACAAACACACACATGCGCACAAAAAAATCTCACATTGATGCACATAAATGCATACACACCCACACGCACACACATGCATATACGTTACACACAAATGATCACACACATGTACACTGACCCATGCTCATACACAAATAAACACGCACACACAATCACAAAGACACACTCTCTCAAATGTGCACACACACCACATACACACTCAAATCCATCACACATATTTACACTAACACATGCTCATACACACATAAACGTGCACACAGTCACAAAGACACACACATTGACAAATGCACACACACACACACACACGCATGCATGCATACATGCAGACACAATCACACACACACAAACTCACACACAAACTGACAAATGCAGAATAACACACACATACAGTACGTACACTTACACACGGTCACATACACATGATTTGATGCCAGTGACAGTTAGTATGTTTGTGTGTGTGTGTGTGTGTGTGTGTTTCAGCGGCCTATAAAGTTCTGTGTCCGGCTCCTGGTAAAAGTCACAGTACAGACGACACCGCTGTGGGTGAGTATAACTGAATCACTGAATCACCAAATCATGAGTCATTGAATTACTGAATCACCAAATCATTGAGTAATTGAATCACTGAGTAACTGAATCACTGAATCCCGAAATTGCTGAGTAATCGAATCACTGAGTAAATTAATCAAAGACTAATCAAATCATGAGTCATTAAATTACTGAGTCATTGAATCACCGAGTAATTAAATCCCTTAATCGCCAAATCATGAGTCATCGAATTACTTAATCACAAATCATTGAGTCATTGATTTACTGAGTAAATGAATCACTGAGTAATTGAATCACTGAATCACTAAATCACTGAGTAATTGAATCACAGAATCACTAAATCACTGAGTAATTGAATCACAGAATCACTAAATCACTGAGTAATTTAATCACTGAGTAATTGAATCACTGAGTAACTGAATCACTGAGTCCCCAAATTACTGAGTAATTGAATCACTGAGTAAATTAATCAACGAATAACCAAATCATTGAGTCATTGAATCACTTAATTACCAAATCATGAGTCATTGAATTACTGAGTAAATGAGTTACTGAATAATTGAATCACTAAATCACCAAATCACTGAGTAATTGAATCACTTAGTAACTGAATCACTGAGTCCCCAAATTACTGAGTAACTGAATCACTGAATCCCCAAATTACTGAGTAATCGAATCATTAAATCACTGAGTAATTGAATCACTGAATTACCAAATCATTGAGTAATTGAATCACTGAGTAACTGAATCCCGAAATTGCTGAGCAATCGAATCACTGAGTAAATTAATCAGACTAATCAAATCATGAGTCATTGAATTATTGAGTCATTGAATCACTGAGTAATTGAATCACTTAATCACCAAATCATGAGTCATTGAATTACTGAGTAAATGAGTCACTGAGCAACTGAATCACTTAATCGCCATATCATGAGTCATTGAATCACTTAATCACCAAATCATTGAGTCATTGAATTACTGAGTAATTGAATCACTGAGTAACTGAATCACTGAATCCCCAAATTACTGAGTAACTGAATCACTGAATCCCCAAATTACTGAGTAACTGAATCACTGAATCCCCAAATTACTGAGTAATCAAATCATCAAATCACTGAGTAATTGAATCACTGAATCACCAAATCACTGAGTAATTGAATCACTGAATCACTAAATCACTGAGTCATTGAATCACTGAGTAATTGAATCACTGAGTAACTGAATCACTGAATCCCCAAATTACTGAGTAACTGAATCACTGAGTCCCCAAATTACTGAGTAACTGAATCACTGAGTAAATTAATCAACAAATAACCAAATCATTGAGTCGTTGAATCACTTAATTACCAAATCATGAGTCATTGAATCACTTAATCACCAAATCATTGAGTCATTGAATCCCTTAATCACCAAATCATGAGTCATTGAATCACTTAATCGCCAAATCATTGAGTCATTGAATCCCTTAATCACCAAATCATGAGTCATTGAATCACTTAATCGCCAAATCATTGAGTCATTGAATCCCTTAATCACCAAATCATGAGTCATTGAATCACTTAATCGCCAAATCATTGAGTCATTGAATCACTGAGTAACTGAATCACTGAGTCATTAAATCACTTAATCACCAAATCATTGAGTCATTGAATCACTTAATCACCAAATCATTGAGTCATTGAATCACTGAGTAACTGAATCACTGAATCGCCAAATTACGGAGTAATTGAATCACTGAGTAAATTAATCAACGAATAACCAAATCATTGAGTCATTGAATCACTTAATTACCAAATCATGAGTCATTGAATCACTTAATCACCAAATCATTGAGTCATTGAATCACTTAATTACCAAATCATTGAGTCATTGAATTACTGAGTAAATGAGTTCCTGAGTAATTGAATCACTTAATCACCAAATTATTAAGTCATTGAATTACTGAGTAAATGAGTCACTGAGTAATTGAATCAATAAATCCACCAAATCACTGAGTCATTAAATCACTGAGTAACTGAATCACTGAATGAATGAATTAATTAATCAATAAATAACCAAATCATTGAGTCATTGAATCACTTAATTACCAAATCATGAGTCATTGAATTACTGAGCAAATGAGTCACTGAGTAATTGAATCACTGAATCCCCAAATTACTGAGTAATCGAATCACTGAGTAAATGAATGAACAAATAATCAAATCATTGAGTCATTGAATCACTTAATCACCAAATCATTGAATCACTGAGTCAGTGAGTGTGTTTGTGAGCACACACTCATGTTCTTGTGTTTCAGACGTGGACGAGTGTGTGCAGAACCCCGGCATCTGCAGGAACGGTCACTGCATCAACACTGACGGGACGTTCCGCTGCGAGTGTCCGTTCGGTTACCGGCTCGACTTCACCGGCATCAACTGTGAAGGTCAGAGGTCAAACGGATGCACACACATTCACATTACACACATTGACTGCGGTTTACAGGAATATACAGAGTTCCAGTAAAATAAAACATTAAAAACAGAATAGTTTGTGACGTGTATATGGAGAAAAATAATAATAAATCATTCCTAAAAGTCTTAGTGTTTCCATCAGACATTAAAATGTGCAATAATCCATAATGCACATAATAATGGGTGGATGGAAACACAGCCAGTGAAGCATCCTAGTGACGTGTTCCTGATGTTCTCTGTGTTCTTCAGACACGAATGAGTGTGAGCTGGGGAACCCGTGTGGAAACGGCACCTGCACTAACGTGGAGGGAGCCTTCGAGTGCAGCTGTGATGAAGGGTTCGAGCCCGGACCCATGATGACCTGCGAAGGTCCGTCTCAGCCCGTGTGTGCGTGTGTGTGTGTGTGTGTGTGTGTGCGCTTATGCTTGTGTGTGTTAGCTAGTGCGTTTGTGTGTGTGCTCTTATATGTGTGGGTGTGTGTGTGTGCACTTATGTCTCTGTTTTTGTGTTTGTTTATCTGTGTGCGCTTTGTGTGTGCGATTGTGTTTGCACCTATGTGTGGGCATTTGTGTGTGTGTGTGTGCACTTATATTTATGTGTGTGCATTTATGTCTATGTTTTTGTGTGTGCGTTTATGTGTGTGGTTTTGTTAGTGTTTTTGTGTGCGCTTTGTGTGTGTGTGAGTGCTCATGTTTGTGGATGCACTTATGTTTGTGTGTTTGCGTGCTTATGTATGTGTTTGTGTGTGCACTTATGTGCAGTTTTTTTGTATGCGCTTGTGTGCACTTGTGTGTTTGTGTGTACTTATATGTGTGCTTTTTTGTGTTTGTGCACTTATGTCTGTGTTTTTGTGTTTGTTTATCTGTGTGCGATTGTGTTTTGTGTGTGCATTTGTGTGTGTTTGCGTGCTTATGTATGTGTTTGTGTGTGCATTCATGTGCAGTTACTTTTGTGTGTGCAGATACCTGTGTGCCTGTGTGCACTAGTGTGTTTGTGTGTACTTATATGTGTGGTTTTGTGTGTGTGATTGTTTTTGCGCTTAAGTGTGTGCGCTTATGTTTTGCCTTTGACACATTTATGTGTGTGCGCTTGTGAATGTGCACGTGTAAGTATGTGTGTGCGTGTACTTCTGTATGTGTTTTGTGTGTGCACTTATGTTTGTGTATTTGCACACGCTTGTGTTTATGCTTTTAGGTATGTGTTTGAGTGCATGTGTGTGTTTGTGTGTCTTTATCGATCATGGAATCAGAGTATCACTGCAGGGTCTGAATATGTACACACAGGAGCGGCTGTCTGTCTGGATGTGCTGTAGTATTTCAGCATTTGAACTGTATTATTTATCAAATGAACACAGCCTCAGTGAGCTGAAAATAATTTATTCAAACACAACACACATTATTGGTGTGTGTGCGCCAGTTCTTGATGATAATATAAAGTGTGTTTTCAGATGTAAACGAGTGCTCCCAGAATCCTCTGCTGTGTGCGTTCCGCTGTGTGAACACGGTGGGCTCGTACGAGTGCAGGTGTCCAGCGGGATACGTGCTGAGGAACGACCGCAGGATGTGCAAAGGTCAGACAAACCTTCATCAAACACACGATTGCTCTCTGTTCTGCTGCATCTGCAGTTCTGGCTCAAGAACACATGTGGGTGGAGCTTGATGTTCTCCATGGGGAGCTGATTGGGGTTTGCTATTGACATTGTTTGAGTGACAGGTTGACCCCGCCCTCGTGTCTGAAAACACCAATCAAAGAACAGAGAACAGCACTGTAAAAAATACCTTTCTTATTCAGAGTTTTGTCTGGTTTCTAGTCCAAATAAATTAAGAAGCATTTGCAAGACAAGCAGGAAATATAGTGTTGATTTCAGAAATAATGAGTCAAAATGAAGAGAGTTTCTCCTTAAAACAAGCTAAATAATCTGCCAGTGGAGGAAGAGAAATAATCTTGTTTTACATTCATTCATTTATTCATTCATTCATTTTCTTTTCAGCTTAGTCCCTTTATTAATCCGGGGTCGCCACAGTGGTATGAACCGCCAACTTATCAAGCACGTTTTTTATGCAGCGGATGCCCTTCCATCTCTGGGAAACATCCACACACAATCATTCACGCTCATACACTACGGACAATTTAGCCTACCCAATTCCCCTATACCGCATGTCTTTGGACTGTGGGGGAAACCGGAGCACCCGGAGGAAACCCACGCGAACACAGGAAGAACATGCAAACTCCACACAGAAACACCAACTGACCCAGCCACTACCTACTGTACCACTGCGTCACCTTCTTAATTTTTTTAGTAAAGCTAAAAGCCCATGTTTGATTCAGATTTAAATCATTCATTCATTCATTCATTCATTCATTCATTCAAAACAAACAAAGCAAAAGCAGGTTCTATTACTATTACTCAAGGCCCAGAGATTGAATTGGCGTCTCAGTACAAATATCTTGGATGTTTAATTGATGATATACTTTCTTTTAGTTCTCACATTCAGCAATTGGTGAACAAATAAAAGTGATTTTAGGTTTCTGTTTTAGAATTAAGACCTGCCTTTCATTTGATGCTAAAAAGAAGCTGGTTGATGCAACATTTATGTCGATATTGGACTACGGTGATCTTATATATATATATATGCATGCTTCGTCTCAAAGTCTGCATGCATTGGATACTGTTTACCATGGTGCACTAGGATTTATATCTCATTTTAAATCTCTTACTCATCATTGTGTGCTGTATACTAAGGTAGGTGGGTCTGCTTTGTCCACTCATAGGCTCAAGCATTGGCATATCCTTGTTTACAAATCTATACTGGGTTTACTCCCATCATATCTACAGAATTACATTTGTAAAAAGCCTGTTCTTTCCTATGGCCTTCGGTCACAGGATATTTATTTACTGTCTGATCCTAAAGTGCAGACTGAGATGGGAAAAGGGCTTTTAAATATGCAGCACCATTTGCATGGAATAATGTGCAAACAAAGTCGCAGTTTGAGGAGTTGATTACACTAAATGCTTTTAAAAAGAGTGTAAATGATTTAGAGGTTGAAACACAGACTTGTAGATGTGTTGAATAGTTTGTCCGTGTGATGTTAACTGTTAATTGATTTTTGTTTGTTGTTTGTTAGACACATGTGACATGTGTACTGCATAATCTTGGCCAGGACGCTCTTGTAAAAGAGATTTTTAATCTCAATGTGTCTTTCCTGGTAAAATAAAGGTTGTAATAATAATAATAATAATAATAATAATAATAATAATAATAATAATAATAATATTAATAATAATAATAATAATAATAATAATATTAATATTAATAATAATAATAATAATAATAATAATAATAATATTAATAATAATAATATTAATAATTCATTCATTCATTTTTCTTCGGCTTAGTCCCTTTATTCATCAGAGGCCGCCACAGCGGAATGAACCGCCAACTATTCCAGCATACGTTTTACGCAGCGGATGTCCTTCCAGCTACAACCCAGTACTGGGAAACACCCATACACACTTATTCACACACACTCATACACTACGGCCAATTTAGTTCATCAATTCCCCTATAGCGCATGTGTTTGGGCTGAAACGCCAACTGACCCAGGCGGGACTCGAACCAGTAACTTTCTTGCTGTTAGGCCACAGTGCGACACCATGATTTAAATTATTAAAAAAGTAAATTTGTTCATTGATTGCCTCTGCATTAGTGTACATACAGTTGAAAGCAGAAGTTTCCATCCACTGTATAAAGGCACATCACCATTAAATAAAGTCAGATGTTAATGTGACTACACTTTTCCTCTTTTAGGTAAGTTAGGATCATCACATTTGTTTCTGTTCTGCTTAATAGCAGAATAATGAGAGAGAGATTGTTGGAGAAATTGTTACAACTCTTCTTGAAAGTTAAGTTTACATACAATAAGATTATTCTGCCTCTGAAAAAGCTCAGATGATGGTGTCAAGGTTTTGGAGGTTTCTGATTGGCTAATTGACAACATTTGAGTTAATTGGAGGCACAACTGTAGAATAGTATTGAAGGAAAACCTCAAACACACTGCTTCCTTGTGTGACAACATGGGAAAATCAACAAGCCAGAATCAACAAAACAGCCAGATTACAATTAGCTAAATTACACTGGGAAAAGACTAATGTTTGGAGACATGTGCTGTGGTCTGATGGAGCTAAGATTGAACTGTTTGGCCATAATGACCAGTGTTACATTTGGAGGACAAAGGGGAAAGCTTACAAGCCTAGGAACACCATCCCAACTGTGAAGTATGGGGGCGGCAGCATCATGTTGTGGGGCTGTTTTGCTGCAGGAGGGACTGGTCCACTTCACAGCATAGATGGCATCATGAAGAAAGAACATTATGTAGAAATACTGAAGCAACATCTCAAGACATCAGCCAGGAAATTAAAACTTGGCCACAAATGGGTCTTCCAAACAGACCATGACCCTCAGCATACTGCCAAATTAGTTCAAATGTGCTTTAAGCACAACAGAGTGAATGTTTTGGAGTGGCCATCACAAAGCCCTGAGCTCAATCCTATAGAGAATTTGTGGGCAGAGTTGAAAAAGCTTGTGTGAGTAAGACAGCCTACAAATCTGACTCAGTTACACCAATTCTGTCAGGAGGAATGGGCCAAAATTCCTGCAAACTATTGTGAGAAGCTTGTGGAAGGAGACCCAAAACATCTGACCAAAGTTATACAGTTTAAAAGCAAAGCTAAAACAATACCATGTAAATGTCTGTAAACTTCTGACTGTCTAAAAATTAATAAAACATTCTCAAAAAAATATTCTCTCATTATTCTGGCATTTAGAAAATGTAAATGATTTAGGTAATCCTAACAGACCTAAAATAGTAAACGTTTAGTCTGATTTACCATCAGACATTTATTAAAATGGTTATGCTCCTTTATTTAGTGTATGTAGACTTCCGGTTTCAACTGTGTGTACATTAATACATGAGGAGTGTTGAGTCAAGTAAATGACTTCTTGAGTAATTAAATCCCTTTTCAGAGAAAGTAATTAGAAAAGTCATGTAAATACAGCTGTAATGATGTAATTAAGCAGATCTGTGAAGTCACTCAACTCTGATTAGCAGATGCAGGAGTTTACCCTCTTCTGATGTGCACTGCTGATAATGAACATCAATAAATGTGTGTGTGTGTGTGTGTGTGTGTGTGTGTGTGTGTGTGTGTGTGTGTGTGTGTGTGTGTGTGTGTGTGTGTGTGTGTGTGTGTGTGTGTGTGTGTGTGTGTGTGTGTGTGTGTGTGTGTGTGTGTGTGTGTGTGTGTGCTGCAGATCAGAATGAGTGTGAGGAGGGTCTGGACGACTGTGCGTCTCGAGGGATGAGCTGTAAGAATCTGATCGGCACATACATGTGCATCTGCTCTCCGGGATACACACGCCAGCCCGGCGGAGACAGCTGTGTCGGTGAGTGTGTGTGTGTGTGTGTTTGTGTGCGTGTATGTTCAGCACTCAGACTCGTGGTGTTTCTGTGCAGATCTGAATGAATGCTCAGTCAAGCCGGGCATCTGTGAGAACGGCCGCTGCGAGAACACGGTGGGCAGCTACAGGTGTGTGTGTGACCAGGGCTTCAGTCCCAGCCCCAGCAGAACTGAGTGCATGGGTAAGAGTTATCTCTGTGCACACACACACACACACACACACACACACACACACACACACACAGATTCATGATGGAGTTAATCCTGGCATGTTGAGCTTAATGTGAAGTCTACAGTGATAACCAGTGTGGTGGAGTATTATATGTGTGTGTTGTGACTTGTCTGTGTGTTATATTACACACACACACACACACACATTCATGAGAGAATTTTGACTTCACATCTCTGTTGTGTGTCAGATAACCGTCAGGGCTTCTGCTTCCCGGAGGTCCTCCAGACGATGTGTCAGATGAGCTCCAGCAGTCGTGTGAGCGTCCGCAAGTCTGAGTGCTGCTGTCTGGGGGGACGCGGCTGGGGACCCGACTGTGAGCTCTGCCCGCTGCCCGGACACACACACTACAGGAAGATGTGCCCGCTGGGGCCCGGGTACACCACTGACGGACAGGGTAATACACAAACACACACAGACACACACACACACACACACACACACACACACACACACACACACACACACACACACACACACACACACACACACACACACATACAGTAATATTAAGTAAATTCAACAATAGTAATATATGCTGTTTTGTTGTACAACCCCAAATCAGAAAAAGCAGGGACAGTGTGGAAAACGCAAATAAAAGAGGACAGTAGTGATTTCCAAATGTACTTTGACCTGTATTTCATTGCAGACAGTACAACAAACATTATTTGATGTGTTCCTCATGACTTTTATTGTCTTATTTTCAACCCAGCCTCATTCTGAAAACGTAGTCGTATATCTGTTTCTGGAGACCACAAAATACTTCCCGGGAGATGCATATTTCTGCAGTTTTTGTAATCGTGAATCCACGAGAGGCTGCTGTGTGCGCTTTTTCAAATCTCAAATTTCTCTCGCGAGTGCCGTTCGCACCTGCTGTTCTCGCATAAACCCACCAGAGGCCGCTGTTGACTGACTGTTGGACTGACTGAATAACTGACTGACCGACCGACCAAGCGACTGACCCACCCTCCTCCTTCCCTAAACCCAACCAATTTCATCGATTGACCTGCCCACCCACTTTCCTAAACCCAACCAACGATTTACAAAAGCAATCCAGAAAAAAAAAGCCCTCGTCTGATTTTTTTAACCACGTTTTGGGATGCTACCACATTCTCACCCTGTTATTTACTTGTTTATTTTATTTTTTGGATTCTGTTTTTTTCTTAACTGATTTCTGAAACCGTTCTTCCCCGAACTTGAACCCCGTCATCGTGGTCAACTAGTCTCTGCCTCCCAAGTCCGCCGACATATATGATGAGCTAACTGGACAAACTGGTTGCAGCGGGAAAGCCGTCCACACGGAGGTAAGCGGTCAGCTGGTAAGCGTGAAAAGGAACCGCGTCATACCGCCCCGTAGTATTCGTTATGTAGCCATACGTACCTCTGGCCACATAATTTGTGGTGTCCAGAAGCGTCCACAGGATTACGTTTTCAGAATGAGCCTGTGTTGCTTTTTTTCTTGTCACAGTAAAGCATTTACCACTCTGTAATGTTGCCGTTCCTTTTCACAACACTTAAAAGATGTTTGGGACTAAAGACACCGAGTGATGACGTGTTTCAGGTGTCATTCTGTCCCATTCAACAAGTCTTAAGGTGGGCAACAGTACAGGGTCTTCATTGTTGCATTTTGCGCTTCAAAATGCACCACACATTCTCTATTGGAGACAGGTCAGGACTGCAGGCAGGCCAGTCCATTACCTTTATCCTCTTCCTCCTCCGCAGGACTCTGTAATGTGTGCAGAATGCATCCCTGGAGAAGAAGGCAGTATATTGTGCTCCAAAATCTCTCTGTACTTTCAGCATTAATGGAGCATCACAGAAGGGCAAGTTACCTTTGCCAAGGGCACTGACACAACCCCAGACCAGAGAAGGGTATAAACGGAGGTCAGAGGCAGCTCCAAGTGGGACTTGAGTTCCAAGTGTGCTGTACAAACCTGGAGTTTGTATTTAATGTCTTGTTTATGTAATGACACAGTCCAATATTATGCTTTATGAACACCTACCCCAACCCTAAACCCAACTTCATAGTAACCTGATGTGTTTTATTAATATCTGCTCCACCTACACCACCTAAACCCAACCTACTTGTGGTTTAAGTACCTCCCACTTGGAGGTCTACGGGCTGCAACGATACCTACTTGCCATACCATGACGGACCCTGGCTTTTGGACTTGTTGCTGGTAACAGTCTGGATGATCCTTTTCTTCTTTGGTCTGGAGCACACGGCGTCCATTTCTCCCAAAAAACACCTGAATTACTGATTTATCTGAGCACACGTCTCCACTGTGTGATGATTCATCCCAGATGCCACCGAGCCCAGAGAAGTCGATGGCGCTTCTGGACACTGTTAACATAGGGCTTCCTTTTGGCACAGTACAGTTTTCTCTGGCATTTGTGGATGTAACGCTGTATTGTGGTGCTTGACAAAGGTTTACCGCAGTAGTCCTGAGCCCATGTGGTGATCTGGCTTATAGATGAATGAGGATTCTTGATGCAGCGCCCTTCAATCTTTTAATGATGTTCTGCACTGTTGAAGGTGAAATATCCACATGTCTTCCTCTCTTTCTCTGAGGAACATTGTGTTTACACATTTTAATCATTTTTTTTTTCGTATTTGTCGTCAAACTGGCGATCCTCAACCCATCTCTGCTCCTGAAGGACTAGACCTTTCTTGATGCTGCTTGTGTACCAAATCATAATCACAATCACCTGTTGCCATCACCTGTGTCACATCACATCATTATTCAGCAGTTTACCTGATCACTGCCCTAAACTGCTCTTGGTTTCTGGAGTGTGTTGCATCTCTGAATGACAGGAGAGGATAGGGATTTACACATGAAGTGAAGTCGACCAGACATACATCTAATATTGTGTGTTTATATCATCTGCAATCAAACACAAGTCAAAGTAAATTTTTCTGTACTGTCTAAACTTTTTCTGATTTGAGGTTTTACTTTTTAAATAATAATATAAATATTAATAATGATAATATGAATAATAATAATAATATGAATAACAATAATAATATGAATAATAATAATATGAATAAAATTAATATTGTTAATATTAATATTAACAATAACAATATTAATATTGTTATTATTAATATTATTATAATTAATAATAATAATAATAATACAATTAATTATAATACTAATGTTAATAATAATATTATTCATAATAATAATAATAATAAAAATAATATTATTGTCATATATTAATAATAATAATAATAATAACATTAATAATACTATAAAATAATAATACTAATATTAATAATAATACTAATATTAATAATAATATTATAATTAATAATAATAATAATAATAATAATAATAATAATAATAATATTGATAATACTACTACTACTACTTAAAATAATAATAATATTAAAAATAATAATAATAATCTAATAAGAATAATATTAATAATAATAGTAATATTAATAATAATATTATAATTAATAATAATAAAATTAATAATAATAATAATAATAACAATAATAATAATATTAAAAACAGTAATAATAATAATAATAATAATAATAATAATAATAATATGAAAAACAATAATAATAATAATAATAATAATAATAATAATATTAATATGGTTAATATTAACAATAATAATAATATTAATATTGTTAATATTAATATTTTAAAAATATTATTATTAATTATAATAATAATAATACAATTAATAATAATGACACCAATGTTAATACTAATGTTAATAATAATATTAATAATAATAATAATAATAATATCATTAATAATAATAATAATATTAATAATAATAACATTAATAATAATATTAATAATTATACTAATATTAATAATAATATTATAATTAATAATAATAATAATAATAATATAATAAATAATAATAATAAAAATACAAATATTAATAATAATAATAATAATATTATTATTAATAATAATGTTATAATTAATAATAATAATAAAAATATTAATAACAATAATAATAATATTAATAACAATAATATTAACAATAATAATAATATTGATACTACTACTACTACTACTACTACTACTACTACTAATAATAAAAATAGTAATATTAATAATAGTAATAATAATAATAATAATAATAACATTAATAATATTAATATTAATAATAATAACATTAATGATTAATAATAATTATAATAAAAACATTAATAATAATAATAATAATAAAAACATTAATAATAATAATATTAATAATAATAAAAACATTAATAATAATAATAATAATAATAATAATAATAATAATAATAATAATAATAATAAAAACATTAATAATAATAATAATAATAATAATAATAATAATAAAAACATTAATAATAATAATAATAATAATAATAATAAAAACATTAATAATA
>LR812536.1:596126-611126 GCA_903798195.1 Danio kyathit
TCATTACTTTTTAAAAGGTAACTGTTACTTTGTTACTTTTTAAGTAAAGTAATCCAATACAATCTGGCATTACTTTTTAAAAGGTAACTGTTACTTTGTTATATTTTAAAGGAAGGTAATGCATTAACATTAAAATCTGGTGTTACTTTTTTTTTTTAAAGTAACTGTTACTTTTTACTTTTTTAAGTAAAGTAATTCATTACAATATGGTGTTATGTTTTAAAGGTAACTATTACTTTGTTACTTATTTAAGTAAAAGTAATCCATTACAATCTGGTGTTACTTTTTAAATAGTAACTTACTTTGTTACTTTTAAAAATAATAATAATAATAATTCCTTACATTTATATAGTTTTTATTCCGGACACTCAAAGCACTTTACACATTTTTGCAAGGAATCTCCTCATCCACCACCAATGTGCAGCATCCACCTGGATGACGTAATCCATTAAAGTAATCCATTATAATCTGGTGTTACTTTTTTAAAACTTTGTTATTATTTTAAGTAATAATAATATTAATTCCTTACATTTATACAGTGCTTTTCCGGACACTGAAAGCACTTTACACATTTTTTTGGAGGGAATCTCCTCATCCACCACCAATGTGCAGCATCCACCTGGATGACGTAATCCATTAAAGTAATCCTTTACAATCTGGTGTTACTTTTTAAAAAGTAACAGTTATTTTGTTCTAAAGTAATGCATTAGAACCTGGCTTTGCTTCATTTTTAACAGTTACTGTTACTTTGATACATTTTAAAGGAAAGTAATGCATTAACGTTACAATCTGGTGTAACTTTTAAAAAGTGACTGTTACTTTGTTACTTTTTAAGTAATCCATTACAATCTGGTGGTACTTTTTAAAAGTAACTGTTAATTTGATACATTTTAAAGGAAAGTAATTCATTAACGTTACAATCTGGTTTTACTACTTTTAAAAAATAACTGATTTTTTTTAAATAATGCAATAAAACCTGGTCTTCTTTTAAAAGGTAGCTGTTACTTTTTAAAGTAGAGTAATGCATTTCAATCTGCCATTACTTAAAAAAAAAACAACAACTGCTACTTATTACAATTTACTATTTACCATGTAATTTACAAATTACTATTACTTATCATGTATTACAATCTGGCGTTACTTTTAAAAAGTAATGGTTACTTTGTTACTTTAAGTAATCCATTAGAATTTAGCATTACTTCTTTTTTTTTTTTAAAGTAACTGTTACTTTTAAAGGAAAGTAATCCATTGCAATCGAGTGTTACTTTTAAAAAGTGACTGTTGCTTTTTAAGTAACGTAGTTACATTACTTTTTTCATCTGGGCTGGGCTTGCTTGTTTGGGTTTCTGCAGGTTTCACCGTCAAAATTTAGACCTTTTCAATACCTTTATGAATGAAATTTCAGACTTCTACAGGTCGAAATCTAAGGATTTTTTGTCGAATACCCGGTTGTGCAGTGTAAAAACTTCTTACTTGCCCCCATCAAAAAAATTTTTTATGAGTTATTTTTTTGCCACAAATTAAACAAATGTTATTGTAGGGAAGAGAAGGTAAGCATATTGGTAAATAGAATTTTCTTAAAAGTTTTATTGAGATGGATTATTGATGGTTGGATGGGGCTGTTGACCTGACTGGGTAGCTTTACATGGAAATATGAACATTAAGACCTGTTTAAAATGATTTAAGACCTACAAGACAATATTTAATTGAATTTAATGTTAACTTTTTAAGCCCTAAAATTTAGTTTTTGAAATTTAAGACCCCGTGGACTCCCTGTAATATAATAAAAATGTACATTTTTGGACCCCTTTACAGCAAAAGTGTACAAAGCTCAAGCTGATGGAAATGTAGATTCACATCTGTACCCTTCAGCTCTTCTGCATTTCTGGATTGATGAATAACAGCATGGAGAAAGTTCAACACTTTTTCAAAATGAATATTCAGAGTTTTTATTTCTCTGTTTTTATACATTTGAAGGGATGCTGAACCTGTCATTGCTTAAAAAGTAATGCGATACTTTGTTAGTTACTTGAAAAAGTAATCCAAATACATAATTGGTGTAACTTGTAATGCGTCACCCCCAACACTGGTTATGACCAACTACTTGTAAACTGTGTTTCTGTGACTCGATCATGCACTGAGGTCTTGCAGCCACACACACACACACACACACACAGATATACACAGACATTCTTGTCATCGCCGTGTGGCCTCGGCCTGAGATCTGCCACCTTCTGTCCCGTCTCTACACAGTCATGAGGTGTTTAGTTGTACATTCACAATAAAAACATATTTTTGGTTGTATGAACGCTTTATTCTTTCAAAGCGGCTGCTGAACGACACGGTTCATGACACAATTCACAGCGACTCACAATTATTTTTTTTAAAGGGACAGTTCACCTAAAAATGATCATTTCCTCACGTCGTTGGCTGTTTTTTTATCCCAGCATTTTTGAGTATATCTTGTAATGCTGGGGGGAAAACCGCCATTGACATCCATAGTAGGAACTGAAAACACTATTGAAGTCATTGGCTTTTTCCCCCCAGTATTCTTCAGAATATCTTCATTTACTTGAAACCTGTTTGAGTTTGTTTCTTCAGCTGAACAGAGTAAATGATGTAGATTTGCGGAACTGTCTCTTTAAGAACAGCGCTGATCTGACTGAAACATGTCTCTGTTTAGGTTTGCTTGAGTTCAGTCTAAACCTCTGTCTGCTCGAGTTCATCATGTGTCTAGGTTTATAAACGCTCCTCTAGCGCCACCCAGTGGAGAAAATCAACATCTTGGAGTTTTACATGAAAAAACTAGTTGATTATTTGAAATAATGTGCAAAACCCAGTGAAATAACAGTACAAATGACAGAGATTTAAATATTAAGGGAAAAACTAACCATACAATTCACAAAAATAATTAAAAATACTTTGTTTTATATACAATTACACAATTAAAAAAACATTTTAACTATATATTTAAATTATATATTGATATACAGTTGAAGTCAGAGTTATTAACCCCCCTGAATTATTAGCCCTGTTTATTTTTTCCTCAATTACTGTTTAACAGAGAGCAGATTTCTTCAACACATCTCTAATCATAATAGTTTAATAACTCATCTCTAATAACTGATTTATTTTCTCTTTGTCATGATGACAGTAAATAATATTAGACTAGATATTCTTCAAGACACTTCTGTACAGCTTAAAGTGACATTTAAAGGCTTCACTAGGTTAATTAGGGTAACTAGGCAGGTTAGGGGAATTAGGCAAGTTATTGTATAATGATGGTTTGTTCTGTAGACTATCGAGAAAAAAATATAGCCTAAAGGGGCTAATAATATTGACCTTAAAATGGTGTTTAAAAAATTAAAAACTGCTTTTATTCTAGCCGAAATAAAACAAATAAGACTTTCTCCAGAAGAAAAAATATTATCAGACATACTGTGAACATTTCCTGAATCTGTTAAACATCATTTGGGGAATATTTAAAAAAAGACAAAAAATTCAAAAGGGGGCGAATAATTCTGACCAACTGTATATATATAGATATATAGATAGATATTTTAATTGTATTTAAAAAAAAAGATTTCTTGATTGTATATATAAAAACACCTACATGTGTGTCTATTATCAATATATAATAATGAAATTGCACTTATTGCCATATCCACTTTGTCTATTTTATGGCAAATCTAGATCAAATTTACATCATGTTATAAATATCCCTTTTCTATAATAATAAAAATAATATATAACAAAAAAGGCATCAGCAGCAATAAATAATACAAGATAAACATCTAAAACAGTTTATGGTTTACTTTTGATAATAATTGTACCATTTTTGAAGGATTAAAAATGTTTCATTTAGTCTCTCCAGTTAAAAATCATTGTTTAATAACAATAAAAATAGGGCATTGTGTTCAAGTACATGCTTAACGCTGGTTTCTATTGCAATATTGCCATTTTAGGGGAACTTATATATAACTATCTATAATACATACATATATACATATATATATATATATATATATATATATATATATATATATATATATATATATATATATATATATATACACACACAGTTGAAGTCAGAATTATTCGCCCCCCTTTGATTTTTTTTCTTTTTTTAATATTTCCCAAATGATGTTTAACACAGCAAGGAAATTTCCACAGTATGTCTGATAATATTTTTTCTTCTGGAGAAAGTCTTATTTGTTTTATTTCGGCTAGAATAAAAGCAGTTTTTAATTTTTTGAACACCATTTAAGGTCAATATTATTAGCCCCTTTAGACTAATTTTTTTCTCGATAGTCTACAGAACAAACCATCATTATACAATAACTTGCCTAATTCCCCTAACCTGACTAGTTACCCTAATTACCCTAACCTGCCTAGTTAACCTAATTAACCTAGTGAAGCCTTTAAATGTCACTTTAAGCTGTATAGAAGTGTCTTGAAGAATATCTAGTCTAATATTATTTACTGTAATAACTGATTTATTTTCTCTTTGTCATGATGAGAGATGAGTTATTAAAACTATTATGTGCAGAAATGTGGTGAAGAATATCGTTACAACAGAAATTGGGGGAAAAAAATATTAACAGGGCTAGTAATTCTGACTTCAACTGTATACACACACAATATATATATATATAAAGCTTATTATTATTAGTCAGGTTAGACACTCTGGGATTCTTTTTGTAAAAAAAAAAAATCTTTATTGTCAAATGATGAATGCAACAACAAAACCAATACCTGTCTAACTGCAGATGAAGCAGAATGCTGCACCGACTAAACATGACACAAACACATCTTCAGTCATCAGTGCATAAAGACCTGCTCACTCTACTGGAAGCTCCTCAACACAGTCAGTCAGTCACAAAACAAACTTCATTACTAATAAACAGTAAATTGACCGCTTCAGTTGGTGCCGGTGGAGCCGAATCCGCCCGCTCCTCGCTCCGTCTCATCCAGCGTCTGAGAACAGAAAATAGGACAGGAATATTGATCATTATTATTATTAATAAAGCAGATGAATGTGAACTTGGGCTTCTTACATGCTCATTTATTCACATCTTAAATGCGTCATTTTTTATCCTAAATGTATTTTTATTTGAATTTCAGAAGGTGCAGATTAAAAGAAAAGTTTTCATTTTAGTTAATTATTATCATCATCATATAGTAAGATAAATTCAGCAACAACAAAAAGTATTTCAAGCACTTTATCCTAAATAAACCCTAGATTAAAATAAGCTGTTTTTTGTTAAAAATATTCAGTATTTATAAGTGTGTGTACGAGTGTGTGTGTGTGTGTGTGTGTGTGTGTGTTGACCTGTAACTCCTGCAGGTCTGGGTAACAGATCCTCTCACAGATGAGCTGAGCGATGCGGTCTCCTTTCTTCACTGTAACAGTAAGTAAATCATCATTAAACACTGAGAAGAAGAAGAAGAATCCTCATTTGTTGACAGTGAAGCAGTTCAATGCACATTACTAATTAAAAACGGTTCAGATTTTTCTTTTGTAGAATAATGTACAAAACGTCTCCATGACCTTCAATAACATCTATAAATGTGACTTAAACAGGAAGTCATTATATCATAGAATATGTAACTCTGAGCTCTTTCTGTTCTCCAGGGTCACACAGCTCTAATTCTGTACTGAACAGGTGTCAGATATTTAATCCGGTTTACTTTTGACTAATTATTATCATGCAAATGAGGATATTATCATGCGAATATGCAAAAGAAGGCCCCGCCCCCCTACTCAATATTCCGCTTCAGTGTGAATACATCAACATGTTGAAGCTCATGCAGACATTAATGATATTATATGTTATGTTTATTCACTGGATTCTAACGCTGGTTGGGCGTGTGGTTCACTGTTCTGACTTCTGATTGGCTGTGATATTGAATATGTATGATGGTATCAGGTGTGGATGTGCTGTGAGTAATATTGATCATGTGACCTTCAAACGGCTCCTTGTTGAAGTTGAAGATCACGACTCCCAGATTCCCTCTGTAGTCTTCATCAACCACACCGGCTGAGGGGAAACAGACAACACCTCGCTTTAGTATCATCTCTCACACACACACACACACACACACACACACACACACAGAGAGAAAGAGAGACTCAAAAATGCATGCACACACACTTGCGCATACACGGACACACTTCCATGCACACTCACACTTACACACACACACTCACATGTATAAAAAAACACATGCACACTTGCGCATACAGTCACTTGCACATACATGCACGCGCTTGCATGCACGCTAGCAGATGCACACACTCAAATGCATGCACACACACTTGCATGCATGCACCCACATGTCCAAAAACACATGCACACTCGCACTTACGCTCCCACACACAGGCTTGCACGCACACTCACTTGCGCATACATGCACACACTTGCATCCACGCTCGCGGACGTACACAAACTCAAATGCATGCACACACACACTTGCATGCACGCACTCACACATACAAAAACACATGCACACTTGCTCCCACACACACACTTACATGCACAAAAACACATGCACACTTGCTCCCACACACACACACTTACATGCACACTTGCTCCTACACACACACTTACATGCACAAAAACACATGCACACTCACACTCAAATGCATGCACACACACACCCACTTGCGCACACACACAAACAGTGTATTTTACTTACCACCGACATCAATAAAGTGCTTGACAGCGAGACCCGATCGAGGTGCTGTAACACACACACACACACACACACACACACACACACACACACACACACACACACACACACAGAGAGTCAATGCACGAAGCAGAGAGTAACAGATTCAGACTGAAGTGTGTAGTGTGTGTGTTCTCTCACCGACTCTACCGTAGTATCCGTGTGGAACAGCGATCTGTATATCAGTCTTGACCAGTGTTTTGTCCATGGGCCCGATGCTGTAGTCGTAAGCACTGAAACAGGCAGATCAGAGGACAAAATGTGACTCGAAACAGGATTTGAGCACATTTAAAGGCACAGTTCACCCATTCAGTGGTTTTAAAATGAATGAATTCTTCTGCTGAACTCAATACAGAATATCTGCATCTGTAATGTATTGATCTCCAGCAGATCCTCCTCTGTGTTCAACAGATGAAAGAAACTCAAAGGAGTAAATGACAGAACTGTCATATTCATGGTGAACGGGCTCTTTAACTCAGTGATGAGCACAAAATGGTGTCCAGAATGTGGTTTAATCATCACGAGGCTCAGTCTGAAATATACACTGATTCTAAGAAATGCCTAAGTTTTTTTTACTAAGACTTTGCAAAGGCTGTAAGAAAGGCAAAACACATTTAGCACGCATATATGTATATATACACCTATTGAACATACAGATTTTGGAGCCAGTGATGTCAAAAATGATCACGTTATAGCAAGGGTGCAATTCTGGTCTAAGAGGTGGGGGGGACCAAATCTGAGTGATGGTGATGCTGTAGTTGTGGATTGTTGGTGATACTTGTGACGGCGAACTTAATTTTGCGTACACATCGTGAGTTAAAAAATAACTTTTTTCAACTCTTGAGGGGACATTATAGCATGAAGAAAGTGGTATAGGCCTATCTAAAAAAAAAAAAGTGAGGGGGACATGTCCCCCCTGTCCCCCCCGGGAATTACGCCACTGCGTTATAGGAGTGGAAACCTTAGTCTGTTTGCTCGTATCTTTTGGAGTAAATTATGACAAGTTCGCACACTCTGTGATTAGTTTCATTAAAGTTAAATGAGCATTTATTAACTCAAATAATTGTTATTATAACCTGTTTTGCAAACGTAAGATATTGAAAGGTAATTGATCTTCATACTAGCTTTTTCAGAAATGTACCCATCAGGTTATAGGAGTGTGGTCAAACCTTACAGGAAAACAAATGTCTTTTTGATCATATCTCAGTCACTTTTGGAGTGAACTTTGATTAATATTAGAATATAATTATATAAATGAATACATTTTATTAAATATATATATATTAAAATTAACACATTTATTAAATTAAACGTCTTAAATCAACATGCAGTAATACCATGGTAAAAACATGGTAACATTCAGTCTTTGCAGATGCACATGTGCGTGCAGAGACGGAAAGAGCCGCCGGTTCCCGGTGTTTTTACCTGTACAGGTCGTATCCCGCAGCCCGGTTGGACCCTCGGCTCGGTGTCGTGGCGTGTTCCGTCAGTTTGGCGAACTTTAACACCGCTCGCTCCTCCGCTCCGTTCACCGCATCACTCTTGGCTCTTTTGTGCGGGGAAACCGCTTCTGTAACTTCAGAGCAAGGCATGTTTACTGACGGGCAGCTCAAGACAACCGCGCGAAAACTGAGGAAGGAATGAATGAAGCTCAAGCGCGCCAAACAGACTCCCGCGCGCCGCGCTTCAAAGAGAGCCGCGGCGGGAAACGCTCCGAGTGGCTGCTAGTGTGTGACGTCATGCGTCATCATACAGCTTGTATTATTAAAAACAAAACAAAAAGCTTTTGGAGTAGCTTATATCTTCATATAGGTAATTACATTGCTTGTTCCAGCCCCTTTCATCTACAAGATATTATTTGTTACTATAAAGGTAAAACTTCTAAATCAGAGAACTACATTAATAGCTTTTTATTTTGTATGGAAAATATTTTATTCACAAACAAAAATTCTCGACTTCGCAGCCTCTTTTTCACATGTTTTAGTTGAAATTGATGTTTTTATTAATCCTGTTAAAAACAAGAAAAGTGATAGATTCTTGGAGTATTATGATAATTATTTTGGAAGTATCACAGATACATAAGTCCTTCTTTCCTCTTGCTGTATTTGTGTTATTTATGTGTCTTTGTTTAATTTTTTCCCCTTTGGGTTTTTTCTTTTTTTACTGTTTTATATGCGTTTATAATATTATTTAACCTGATCTGTTAAGTTATTATCATTGTTACTATTATTATTTTTTTGTGTGTAAGATCAGATTTTGTATATATAATAAAAATAATTTGTTTTTTATTATTTATTATATGAGTTGTCATAAATAACTTGCATGACAGACGACGGGTGTCCTTTATCAGGATTGAGTAAGTTACTTCAAAAGTAAATAATTATTAATTACATACTCAAAAATTATCTTATAATTAACGTTCTAATTGTGTGACAAGTAACTCTGTTTTTACAAGTAACTCAATACTTTAAAAAGGTTAAATAAGCATCATTCTTTAGTTGAAATCTAGACATTCTTTTTAGAAAAATATGTAAATATGTCAAATGTCTTTGCATTTGCAACCTAATATACATTTAATGTTAATATAAATTATTTTAAATGTTTATATTAACATTTTAAAGCAATGACATCATATTTCATAAGTACCATGTACTGTAATTTTGCACTCAATTTAATGTGAGAAACTTTCTTTAGTTGAGAAATAGAAATAATCTGCGAAGTGTATTTTGTAAAAATAAACCCCACACTGAATTGATTCATCCTGAACTGTTTAATTTATTTACTGTATTTAAGGCAAGTACATTATAAGCAAATGACCTAAAATGAACAGGAATCCCTTACTTTACTTTTTCAGTGTATAAGTAATTTAAGTAGACAGTTACACCCAACACAGGTCCATATTTACCACATTCACGTTTAGCAGAATGTGATCTCCCGTTTCAGTCTCGGTGCATCATCTTTTAATGGTTTATTATAACGCAAACATCACTTATATGCTCATAAAAACACGACAGGTCAGTAGATGCAGCCAATCGGCTAAGATATCAGATATTAACGCTCATATTTCATCAACAATCATATTTTCTGGCTGTATTTTGGCGTTTGTGTGAATCTGCTGACCTTCAGCACCGCGTCCGAGCACAAACCCGTTTATGCGTCCGAAAACAGCGGCAGAAACTCGCCGGAGCAACATCCTCTACCGACTGTCCGCCATTACTGCTACCGCGGAGCATTCTGGGAGCTGGAGTTCTCCGTCACGGAGAGAAACAGTCGAATGGTTTAACCCTGCTTTGTTTTTGTTTTTTTACAGTCTATGGTTTAAACCGGTTTAAACTCACCTTCCATCGCGACTGTCGATCCGGATTGAAGCAGGATTAGAATGTGAATGTGAAGCGGCTCGTACCATGAGGAGGAGGACAACGACGACGGCTTCTGTCAGCTCCTGTCAGCATCAACTCAGGTGAAATAAATTAATCCTAATAATTATTCCGGATATTCGTAAAAAAAAAAAAAAAAATTCCAGTCAAAGTTTGTCATTGATTGTGTTTAAAAAAGAAAGTTCATTTTCAAAAGTTACTCTCCCAAAACTTGTTTCGAGCCTAAAAAAACGTTACTAATTTATAGTAAATACTATAGTTTTATGACTATAGTACGTGTGTTTTATTATATGGTATTTATAACTTTTTGTTATGTTCCTGCATACTGTAGCCCAGTATTAACTATAGTGAACTGATTGCAATAAATACTGTAGTGTACTTTAGGTTTACAATATAGTATACTGTATTATATATAATATATACATATAAAATGTAAATATAATATATAAAACTACAGTATTTGTGTCATTTATTTATAAAACTAATTTCATTAGTTCTGTTATCATAGCATTTAGAATCACCACAACAGATTAATACCAGTTTACTATAATTAATACCCTACTATAGTTACATTTTAAAACCACTATAGTATTTACTGTAATTACTATAGTATTTGTTCATGTTTTATTCTGTTGAAATAATATTTTGCAGTATTCCATAGTAGTTAGACTTCCAAAGTATGTTTTTTAACTATGGTAGTCAATGGTTACCGGTTTCCAACATTCTTCAAAATATCTTCTTTTGTGTTCAACAGAAGACAATCATAAAGAAGTTAAATTCCCTTAAAAAATTCTCTTACTCATATGAAAACACAATAAGTAGTTTATTCAGGTTTGATTTTCAACATTTGTCTCATCATTTTACTATTTTGTTGTGGGGGATTTTTTTAACACAAATTGACCAAATATTGGGAAATAGTTGAACATCTCCCTCTTGACAGTGCAGACCCTTTTACCTTTTAGACATTCTGATGCATTTTTCCAAAACCGATTGATTTATTGTGAGAAAACATGTCAGTGAAGATGAATATAACATATAATAATTTAATTTCATACTATCTTTCCCAGTACCACATACATATAAATAGGATTGGCAAAATAATATCATAACAGGTCTACAGTGAACATATTTACAAAAGAATAACTATAACTGACAAACAATATTATACTTTGATGAATCTTTGTGAAGTTGACACTAAAGTGCTGTCTAGGGTTCACAGAGGTCTGTAGTGTCCAGTAGAGGGCAGTGTAGGGCAGGCCAGTGTTCACAGCGCACACTACACACTATACGCTGCATATTACATACTGCACACTATACACTGCACAGAATAATCTACCATACAGCACTGTGATAAATACACAAACACATCTAAAAGCTTCTGATGAAATATGTGAAAAAAAATGAATCTATGTTTGAGTTTTTTTGTGTTTATTTTGAGAATAAACACTGCAGGAGTAGTGTGTTGATCTGAACACTGCCCGTGTGTGTGTGTGTGTTCATGAGTAGATGGTCAGCACACTCTTGTGGTTTCCGCGGATCAGCAGCGTCGGTGGGAGATTCTTAGTGAGCGCTTCCAGCCAGGCCATGTAGAGGTGATCAGAGACAGAGCCTTTACGGGCGATGGGGAGACTCCTGTAACACACACACACACACACACACACACACACACACACACACACACACACACACACACACACACACACACACGTTAAAGTGACAGTTCCTCATCATTTACTCACATTCGAGTGGTTCTTAATTTTTATGAGTTTCTTCCCTCTGTTGAACACAAAACAAGATATTCTGGAGAATGTTGATAAAGCAGCCGAGAAAGAAACACACACAGCTTTGAACAAGAGTACATGACAGAATTTACAGTTTTGAGTGAACTATTTCTTTACAGTTGCCATGAAATGCAAGATTGTGTTTCTTCTTCTATAGCGACGTACATCCGATTGAAACGGTTCTGAGAAAAAAAACTTAATACTGTGCATGAATTTGTCATTTGGGACCCGATTAAGTCATTGGAAGATCAGTTTGTGAAAGATTGAAAGATTAGCGAATGAAAAAAGCAGAGCAGAAACGAGACATGCACTGTTAGCTCCGCCCTAAATACTGATAGCCCCGCCCTAGAGGACTGATAGCTCTGACCTAAATAATGTAAGCTCCGCCCTAAATACAGATAGCTCATGCTAGAGGACTGATATCCCCGCTCTAAATATTGTAAGTTCCACCCTAAACATGGATAACTCCGCCCTAAATAATGTAAACTCCGCCCTAAATACTTATAGCCCCGACCTAGATGACTGATAGCTCCGCCTTAAATGCTGATAGCCCTGTCCTAGAGGACTGATATCTCTGCCCTAAATACGTAAGATCCACCCTCAATACTGATAGCCCCGCCCTATATGACAGATAGCCCCGCCCTAAATACAGGTAGCCCCGCCCTAGAAAACTGATAGCCTAGCCCTAAATACTGACAGCACCGCTCTAAATACTGATAGCTCAGCCCTAAATACTGATAGCCCCGCCCTAGAGGACTGATAGCTCCACCCTAAATACTGATAGCCCCGCCCTAGAGGACTGATAGCTCCACCCTAAATACTGACAGCCCGGCCCTAGAGGACTGATAGCTCTGCCATAAATACTATGAGCACTGACCTAAATACTGATAGCCCCGCCCTAAATATTGATAGCTCTGCTCTAAATACTGATAGCCCCGCCCTAGAGGACTGATAGCCCCGCTCAAACACTGATAAACTCCGCCCTAGAGGACTGATAGCTCTGCCCTAAATACTGATAGCTCCACCCTAGAGGACTGATAGCTCCACTCAAATACTGATAGCTCCGCCCTAGAGGACTGATAGCTCCACTCAAATACTGATAGCTCCGCCCTAGAGGACTGATAGCTCCACTCAAATACTGATAGCTCCGCCCTAGAGGACTGATAGCTCCACTCAAATACTGATAGCTCCGCCCTAGAGGACTGATAGCTCCACTCAAATACTGATAGCTGCGCCCTAGAGGACTGATAGCTCCCCCCTAAATGCTGATAGCCCCACCCTAAATACTGATAGCTCCGCCCTAGAGGACTGATAGCCCCGGTCAAATACTGATAGCTCTGCCCTAGAGGACTAATAGCTCCGCCCTAAATACTGATAGCTCCGCCCTAGAGGACTAATAGCCCCACTCAAATACTGATAGCTCCGCCCTAGAGAACTGATAGCTCCCCCCTAAATGCTGATAGCCCCACCCTAAATACTGATAGCTCCGCCCTAGAGGACTGATAGCCCCACCCTAAATACTGATAGCTCCGCCCTAGAGGACTGATAGCCCCGGTCAACTACTGATAGCTCCGCCCTAGAGGACTGATAGCTCCGCCCTAAATGCTGATAGCCCCACCCTAAATACTGATAGCTCCGCCCTAGAGAACTGATAGCCCCGCTCAAATACTGATAGCTCCGCCCTCGAGGACGGATAGCTCCACTCAAATACTGATAGCTCCGCCCTAGAGGACTGATAGCTCTGCCCTAAATGCTGATAGCTCCACCCTAAATACTGATAGCTCCACCCTAGAGGACTGATAGCTCCACTCAAATACTGATAGCTCCACCCTAGAGGACTGATAGCTCCACTCAAATACTGATAGCTCCGCCCTAGAGGACTGATAGCTCCACTCAAATACTGATAGCTCCGCCCTAGAGGACTGATAGCTCCACCCTAGAGGACTGATAGCTCCACTCAAATACTGATAGCTCCACCCTAGAGGACTGATAGCTCCACTCAAATACTGATAGCTCCACCCTAGAGGACTGATAGCCCTGCTCAAATACTGATAGCTCCGCCCTAGGGGACTGATAGCTCCACTCAAATACTGATAGCTCCGCCCTAGAGGACTGATAGCTCCGCCCTAAATGCTGATAGCTCCACCCTAAATACTGATAGCTCCGGCCTAGAGGACTGATAGCTCCACTCAAATACTGATAGCTCCGCCCTAGAGGACTGATAGCTCCACTCAAATACTGATAGCTCCGCCCTAGAGGACTGATAGCTCCCCCCTAAATGCTGATAGCCCCACCCTAAATACTGATAGCTCCGCCCTAGAGGACTGATAGCCCCGGTCAAATACCGATAGCTCCGCCCTAGAGGACTGATAACTCCGCCCTAAATACTGATAGCTCCGCCCTAGAGGACTGATAGCCCCACTCAAATACTGATAGCTCCGCCCTAGAGAACTGATAGCTCCCCCCTAAATGCTGATAGCCCCGCCCTAAATGCTGATAGCCCCACCCTAAATACTGATAGCTCCGCCCTAGAGAACTGATAGCCCCGCTCAAATACTGATAGCTCTGCCCTAGAGGACTGACAGCTCCACTCAAATACTGATAGCTCCGCCCTCGAGGACTGATAGCTCCACTCAAATACTGATAGCTCCGCCCTAGAGAACTGATAGCTCCGCCCTAAATGCTGATAGCTCCACCCTAAATACTGATAGCTCCGCCCTAGAGGACTGATAGCTCCACTCAAATACTGATAGCTCCACCCTAGAGGACTGATAGCTCTGCCCTAAATGCTGATAGCTCCACCCTAAATACTGATAGCTCCACCCTAGAGGACTGATAGCCCTGCTCAAATACTGATAGCTCCGCCCTAGGGGACTGATAGCTCCACTCAAATACTGATAACTCCGCCCTAGAGGACTGATAGCTCCGCCCTAAATGCTGATAGCTCCACCCTAAATACTGATAGCTCCGCCCTAGAGGACTGATAGCTCCACTCAAATACTGATAGCTCCGCCCTAGAGGACTGATAGCTCCACTCAAATACTGATAGCTCCGCCCTAGAGGACTGATAGCTCCCCCCTAAATGCTGATAGCCCCACCCTAAATAC
>LR812536.1:616126-723842 GCA_903798195.1 Danio kyathit
AGGAAACCCACGCAAACACAGGGAGAACATGAAAACTCCACACAGAAACTGACCCCACGAGGCTCGAACCTGCGACCCAGTGACCTTCTTGCTGTGAGGCGACAGCACTACCTGCTGCTCCACTGCGTCACCTATTTATATGATTTATATATGATATTAGAATATGTGTTTTTATGTTTTAGAATATGTAATGTTCTCGAAAAAGAAGGTCGCTGGTTCGAGACTCGGCTGGGTCAGTTGGTGTTTCTGTGTGGAGTTTGCATGTTCTCCCTGCGTTCATGTGGGTTTCCTCCGGGTGCTCCGGTTTCCCCCACAGTCCAAAGACATTAGGTACAGGTGAATTGGGTAAGCTAAATTGTCCGTAGTGTATGTGTGTGAATGAGTGTGTATGGATGTTTCCCAGAGATGGGTTGCAGGGCATCCGCTGCGTTAAACATGTGCTGGATAAGTTGGCGGTTCATTCCGCTGTGGCGACCCTGGATTAATAAAGGGACTAAGCCGAAAAGAAAATGAATGAATGAGTGTTCTCAATAATATTAGTAAAGGAAACATATGCCCTATACAGTATGTGTCGTTTACATATATTTCAATATGGAAAGCGAGTGCATGTCTTTACCAAAACTAATATTGGATTGAATATTGAATATTGGTGTGTGCGTGTAAAACCATATCATTTGCAAAAAGAGGTTATGGGGTTCTTCTCTAAAGAGGTGGTTACTCCACCCTGTTTAGAGCATCATTATGGGCGTTTTACGTTATAACTAACATGGTTCAAGCGATGGATCTGCGACAGAGAAACTAGGGGTTTTGGGAAACACTCGTCACTACATCGTTCTTTCCCCAAATGATGCATCGCACTATGATAGTTCAGTTACGTCGTTGTTTGGGAAACGCATTCCTGGTCATCAGCACAAAAACACACTCAGCTAAATATCCTTTAATCATCATCATTATCCATAATAGCAGCGTATAATTAGTGTCAGTACTGTAAAGCTTCACCCTGAGCAGGAGCCCATCGGCTGATTAGATGAGCCTCTGAAAGCGGCTGTGCTGGTATTGTCCAATCATCTGATCTCACAGAACACACAGCGCTGAACTCCAGACCTGCTCCGTCTCAAACACACACACACACACACTCATACATAGACGCACACACACACACACAACACACGCACACACTCATTCACATACATGGACACACATACACTCATACATATACAGTTGAAGTCAGAATTATTAGCCCCCTGAATTATTAGCCCCCGTTTATTTTTTCCCAATTTCTGTTTAACAGAGAGCAGATTTCTTCAACACATTTCTGCACATAATAGTTTTAATAACTCATCTCTAATAACTGATTTATTTTCTCTTTGTCATGATGACAGTAAATAATATTAGACTAGATATTCTTCAAGACACTTCTATACAGCTTAAAGTGACATTTAAAGGCTTCACTAGGTTAATTAGGGTAACTAGGCAGGTTAGGGGAATTAGGCAAGTTATTATATAATCTTGGTTTGTTCTGGAGACTATCGAGAAAATATATAGCTTAAAGGGGCTAATAATATTGACCTTAAAATGGTGTTTAAAAAATTAAAAAAATTAATGCTTTTATTCTAGCCGAAATAAAACAAATAAGACTTTCTCCAGAAGAAAAAATATTATCAGACATACTGTGAACATTTCCCTGCTCTGTTAAACATCATTTGGGAAATATTTAAAAAAGAATAAACAATTCAAAGGGGGGACTTCAACTGTACATGCGAGCACACACACACACTCATACAAGCACACAAACTCACACATATACTAATAAACACACACAGTCACACACAATAGTATCTGGATGCAGCCTTTATGATGCAAGCTGAGAATGCATCACTCAGCGATGCAATGTCAGACAGTGCACTCAAATGGAGCGAGTGACGTCGCTGTGAGGGGTGGGGTTAGGGGAGTCCAATAAAAAGCATTACATGCAGCTCAGATTGCACTGCACCAGGTCTGCATCCAGACCCCTCTCCAATAAACTTACACATACATGCTCACACACTTATACACACAAATGTACACATACACACTCATTCATATATATGCACATACACAGGCACACATTCATACACATACATAGACACAAACTCATGCACACACTCACAAATAAACACTCGTACTCACACACAAATAAACACGTGCACACCCACTCATACACAGACATACACACACACACAGTTGAAGTCAGAATTATTCGCCCCCCTTGAATTTTTTTATTTCTTTTTTAAATATTTCCCAAATGATGTTTAACAGAGCAAGGAAATGTTCACAGTATGTCTGATAATATTTTTTCTTCTGGAGAAAGTCTTATTTGTTTTATTTCGGCTAGAATAAAAGCAGTTTTTAATTTTTTAAACACCATTTTAAGGTCAATATTATTAGCCCCTTTAAGCTATATATTTTCTCATAGTCTACAGAACAAACCATCATTATACAATAACTTGCCTAATTACCCTAACCTGCCTAGTTACCCTAATTACCCTAGTTAAGCCTTTAAATGTCACTTTAAGCTGTATAGAAGTGTCTTGAAGAATATCTAGTCTAATATTATTTACTGTCATCATGACAAAGAGAAAATAAATCAGTTATTAGAGATGAGTTATTAAAACTATTATGATTAGAAATGTGCTGAAGAAATCTGCTCTCTGATAAACAGAAATTGAGGAAAAAATAAACAAGGGGGGCGAATAATTCTGACTTCAACTGTACATATGCATGTATATAATGCATGTAATATCTCTCACACAGACACACGCACACATACTGCATATTTTCATTATCTTCATCTTTACCGCCTCTTCTGAATCAGATTCAATCACTGAGTCTCGTGTCATTTAGCAGCCGCTCGTTTACAAACGACTCATTAAACACTAATGTCTGTCTGTGTGTGTGTGTGTGTGTGTGTGTGTGTGTGTGTGTGTGTGCTGATGTCTGTAATCACTGCACCACTGCAAACCATTACACCAAACAACAACCATAAGACTATCTGGACACTGCAGACAAATTAAGAATACACGATGCCTTTCATTCATTCTGCTTCGGCCTAGTCCCTTATTCATTAGGGGTCGCCACAGCGGAATGAACCGCCAACTATTCCAGCATATATTTTACGCAGCGGATGCCCTTTCAGCCACAACCCAATACTGGGAAACACCCATACACACTCATTCACACTCACACTCATACACTACGGCCAATTTAATTGATCAGTTCCCCTATAGCGCATGTGTTTGGACTGTGGGGGAAACCGGAGCACCCGGAGGAAACCCACACCAACACGGGGAGAACATGCAAACTAAAGCTTATGGACTAAAGCTTGTTTCCACCACCACACAAAATAACTTTATTACTTTTTACGTCTCTTTTCAACACAATGTGCAGATTAAACTCACAATAAAATCACATCTGAACTGTTTATGCGCAGTAAAACTGTCAGAACTGCTAGAGAAATATGCAATTATGCTGTTTATTTTTATTCCATTACGCAAAAAATATGAATATTAAAATCGTAAGCGTCAAATTTGAGAAATGTAAAAAAAAATCAACAACTCAGAAATGTGAAATATAATATATTAAATAATAAATAATCTAATTAATTAAATAATAAAAATAATCAATTTTTCCTTCTTATTAGACATTTTGTGTATTTCCGCTGTTCATCTGTGCTTGATCTAAAAGTCCACATCTATAATCCTCTTAGTCTATGCTGACATTATCTTCAGCAGCTCAAACACTCTAATGGCTAATGGACAGACAGCTGCTTCTCACTCAGGGCTGCTGATTATGCTAATGAGATGGAGAGATGGGCACTAGTGGGCGGAGCTTGATGACACGTACAAATGTAGAATGTCAATCAAAGTGTTTCATTCAGCAAGTCTGATTATAATAAACACAATTAATTCATGTTGAGCATCAGAGGATATTCACACACTGCTGACACAAACACACACACAGTATAAAAGTGATTTTTGCATTCTAGATCTCCTTTAAGACTTAAACTAGACGTTATTTTGATTTCACTGGGATTTTAAATACAATTATAATGCTACCTAAATGACTAATTTAACTTGTATTAGTTTGCGTTTTGGAATCATCAATTGCATTAAAGCGGTAATCTGTGATCTCTTTAGTATCTTCTAATGTCAGATGCACTGAACACCTTTGCTAGTCAGCTCTTTTTTGGAGGTTTTCTTGGCCCTGTTGAAGAAGCCTCTAGGTCCAGGCTGAAAGTCATTCTCCTCCATCTCCAGCGCCTGCTGCTCCATGATCATGCGCTCCATCTCCTCTACACACACACACACAGCATCTTCAGCATATTCTCACACACATAAACCACATTTGTGTGTGTGTGTGTGTGTGTGTGTGTGTGTGTGTGTGTGTGTGTGTTTACCTTCTGCTTTGAGGATGTGTGAGATGTCCATCCCCTGACCGATTCTCATTATCACTGTTCCGAGTTCAAAGTCAAATGCATCGCTGCAGGAGAACAGAACAAATGTGTGTGTGTGTGTGTGTGAGAGAGAGACAATGATGTTCATTCAGAAAGACAGTTTCTTGACTTACTGGAGAATTCCTACATAGTTTTGGACGTCCTGTGGTTTACTGGTTCTCCAATTACGCTTAAATCCCACCATCACTGTGTTCGGCTTCATTCTGCCCAGTCCTGACGCCTGCACACACACACACACACACAGTTTGCTCAGCCATCTAAATAGGGATATTAGATGGAATTCTATTATTTTCATAAATAAACAGCATATTCAGATTCATTTCTAGCCTCCGCTGAACCCTCACACTAAACCTTCTGCAATTTTGCAATCTTTGTTTACTGTATTTTATACCGCTTCACATATGAGGAGGTTCTGGAGAATCTGTTTGCACTTTTGGACACAAACACACCCACACGTGCATGCACACACACATAAGCACAAACCCACATGCACATATACACACATGCACAGACAGACAGAAACACATGCGCACACACATTCACGCACACACACACACACACATACAAACACTTGCATGCACACACATATATACACACGCACTTAAGCGCACACAAACACATGCACATAATCACACGCACACAAACAATGGCGTGCACACACATAATTGTGCAAAGTGAACACATACATATATACACATACACAAACAAAAGCTCACACAACACACACATACAAACACATGCAGAAACCCTCGCAAACACAGCTGCACCTACGCACACCAACATTTGCTCATACAAACACATACACACACACACACACACACACACACACACACACACACACACACACACACACACACACACACACACACACACACACACACACAGGCCTATTTCAGAACTGTTAAGTTTGTAGCCTGTTAAACCCCAAGTCTGTGTGTGTGTGTGTGTTTGTTTATGATTGTGTGTGTGTTCAGACCTGCATCAGTGCCTGTGCTCCGTCTCTGAGTGTGTCGCTGGCGATGGGTGTGTAAAATGCTTTGTGTTTCTGCTTGTTGAGCCACAGCTGGTTCTGCTCATCGCCTTCAATCATGTCCTGCAGATTCTTATCACGGGAACCCTAAAACAAACACACACACACACACACACACACACACACAAAACATTTTTTTATATTATAAAATAAATTGGGACGTCATATTTGTGAAGCTCTGTGTGTGCGTGCGCGTGTGTGTGTGTGTGTGTGTGTGTGTGACAGAGATGTACATCAGCTCACCACAAACACCTCACAGGTCAAACACAGCCCATAGTTCTTGGTGAAGGAGTGTGAGATGTCCAGCAGCGCCGGCCGACTTCTGGGAGATCCTGTCAGAACCAGACACTTGGGTCTGAAACATAGAGAGATTACTCAGGTGTGTGTGTGTGTGTGTGTGTGTGTGTGTCTGTGGGTGTGTCTGTTTGTTTATGTGTGTGTCTGTTTGTTTATGTGTGTGTGTGTGTGTGTGTGTGTGTGCGTGCGTGCGTGCGTGCGTGCGTGCGTGCGTGCGTGTGTGTGTCTGTGTGTGTGTGTGTGTGTGTGTGTGTGCTGATGTCTGTAATCACTGCACCACTGCAAACCATTACACCAAACAACAACCATAAGACTATCTGGACACTGCAGACAAATAAAAATACACGATGCCTTTCATTCATTCTGCTTCAGCCTAGCCCCTTATTCATTAGGGGTCGCCACAGTGGAATGAACCGCCAACTATTCCAGCATATATTTTACACAGCGGATGCCCTTTCATGCCCTTTTAGTGTGTGTGTGTGTGTGTGTGCGCGCACCTGAAGTTCTTGATGTGGTCGTCCACTTCGGATAGAATCAGAGCATTGTTCACTGCGTTTATAAACGTCACGGCTTGAGTTGAAGATCCCCAGTTCACATCTGAGGAGACGCAGAGCAGAGGCAGAGTGAGCAGCACATCTGTAGGATACTCAACATTCCTCATCACTTACAGACTACAGATTACACCACACAATCGCTAGTCAGTTAAATAATCTGTTAGTTAATGTGTTTATAATCGGGTCATTTGTAATCAAACTGAAGAGTTTTTGTTTTGGTTGTAGTCCAAATATCTAATTCAAGCCAAATAATCTAGCTTTCCATTTGACATTATTATTTCTCTTCCCCCATTGGCAGATTATTCTGCTTGTTTTAAGGTAAAACTCTCTTCATTTTGACTTATTATTTCTGAAAACAACACAATATTTTTTGCTTGTTCGGAAAATAATTCTTGATTTAAGAATTTTGAGATATTTAGACTAGAAACAAGACACAAACTCTCAGTAAGAGAAGCATTGTTTGCAGTCTATTACATTTCATTTATATTTTCGTATCACATCAGTGTATCTGCAGGTCCTGATATAAATAATCTGCATTTTTACCCGGTTTCTTGATGGTGACGTAGATGTAGAGGAAGAACTCGATGCCGTATGTGAGCAGCGCAGCCCACCAGTTAATCACAAACATCACAGCACAGCAGAGCACGGCTCCGAACAGAGACAGCCACATGTTATAGTATTTATACGCCGGTCTCCAGCCTGCACAAACACAGCTTACACACCTTAGTTCAGTTGCATTATTGTGTTCATCTTTATTTTTATAGCACGTTTTACAATGTAGATTGTGTAAGAGCAGCTTAACATATATAAAGAAAAGAGAATTAAAAGACTATATATTGGAATGGAAATCCAAAGATGCAAATAGTTAGAGCGCAATAATATATGCACGTGTGCTGTTTTAATGAAAAATTATAAAGGTGCATGAAAAAATTAAATGCTTAATAACTTAAACAAAACGTCTTACATAAGAAATAGTTCTGTTAATTTGTTTTAGTGTGTGTTTGGAGCTCTTACAAAAGCTCACACAGCATTTAAAGACACAATAGATATACAGCATTTCTGGCAGATGTGAGTAAATCCAGTATAATGCATTGAAGCAAAACCTGTGCTGGTAGAACCCAAAACTGTACGAAGTGTAAACATTTGAAAAAATACTATAGTAAGTCATAATAAATACTGTAGTGTTTATGAACCATACTATTGTAAAGTACTCAAATTAGACTGTTGTGGTGATTCTACAGTTGCTATGGTAACAACTACTAGTAATTGATCTGTTGTGGTGATTCTACAGTCGCTATGGTAACAAAACAACTATAGTAATTGATCTGTTGTGGTGATTCTACAGTTGCTATAGCAACAAAAGAACTATAGTAATTAATCTGTTGTGGTGATTCTATAGTTGCCATGGTAACACAACAACTATAGTAATTGATCTGTTGTGGTGATTCTACAGTTGCTATGGCAACACATCAACTAGTAATTAATCTGTTGTGGTGATTCTACAGTTGCTATGGCAACACAACAACTATAGTAATTGATCTGTTGTGGTGATTCTACAGTTGCTATGGCAACACAACAACTATAGTAATTGATCTGTTGTGGTGATTCTGTAGTTGCTATGGTAACACAACAACTATAGTAACTGATCTGTTGTGGTGATTCTACAGTTGCTATGGTAACACAACAACTACAGTAATTGATCTGTTGTGGTGATTCTACAGTTGCTATGGTAACACAATAACTATAGTAATTGATCTGTTGTGGTGATTCTACAGTTGCTATGGCAACAAAACAACTATAGTAATTGATCTGTTGTGGTGATTCTACAGTTGCTATGGCAACACATCAACTATAGTAATTGATCTGTTGTGGTGATTCTACAGTTGCTATGGCAACACAACAACTATAGTAATTGATCTGTTGTGGTGATTCTACAGTTGCTATGGCAACACAACAACTATAGTAATTGATCTGTTGTGGTGATTCTGTAGTTGCTATGGTAACACAACAACTATAGTAACTGATCTGTTGTGGTGATTCTACAGTTGCTATGGTAACACAACAACTACAGTAATTGATCTGTTGTGGTGATTCTACCGTTGCTATGGTAACAACTACTATAGTAATTGATCTGTTGTGGTGATTCTACAGTCGCTATAGTAACAGAACAACTATAGTAATTGATCTGTTGTGGTGATTCTATAGTTGCTATGGTAACACAATAACTATAGTAATTGATCTGTTGTGGTGATTCTGCAGTTGCTATGGCAACACAACAACTATAGTAATTGATCTGTTGTGGTGATTCTATAGTTGCTATGGTAACACAATAACTATAGTAATTGATCTGTTGTGGTGATTCTGCAGTTGCTATGGCAACAAAAGAACTGTAGTAATTAATCTGTTGTCGTGATTCTATAGTTGCCATGGTAACACAACAACTATAGTAATTGATCTGTTGTGGTGATTCTACAGTTGCTATGGTAACAAAACAACTATAGTAATTGATCTGTTGTGGTGATTCTATAGTTGCCATGGTAACACAACAACTATAGTAATTGATCTGTTGTGGTGATTCTACAGTTGCTATGGTAACAAAACAACTATAGTAATTGATCTGTTGTGGTGATTCTATTGTTGCCATGGTAACACAACAACTATAGTAATTGATCTGTTGTGGTGATTCTACAGTCGCTATGGTAACAGAACAACTATAGTAATTGATCTGTTGTGGTGATTCTATAGTTGCCATGGTAACACAACAACTATAGTTATTGATCTGTTGTGGTGATTCTATAGTTGCCATGGTAACACAACAACTACATTAGTTGATCTGTCTTGATTCTAAAGTTGCTATGGTAACACGATCTATTGTGGTGATTCTATAATTGCTATGGAAACACAACAACTTTAGCAGTTGTTTTAGTAAAGTATACCTGGGGATTTGGCGTAGGAGGCGTGGAAGCAGGAGAAGTTGATGAGGGCGTACGAGGCTAGAAAGAAGTTGGAGATGATGGGAGCGATGGTGTTGAGCTGAGCTGAAACAGAAATATCCGCAGTTACACCATCAGCTCTGTCACATTAATCACACAGTCACTATTATACTAATCACACAGTTATATTCACCAATGAGGATGAAGGCTACGGCGATGATGAAGGTCAGGATGTATCCTCGGATCGGCTCGTTGTTTTTCCCGTGACCTTTGGCGAAGAATTTTAGTGCCTTGTATATGTTGTCTTTGCACAGAGCCTGAATGTATTAATTGATATTAAAATACAGATTATTATGCATGGCAAAAAAACCTCAGTTATATTTTTAACTGGGACTCATTTTAAAATGCCTTTTTTTCCTTAAAGTGTAGGGCTGTGATGACTATAAAATTTGGCTTATGATTAATTTTCTGATAATTGCAATGAAGCAGCTCATTTTCTGTTTTAGTGCTTTGATGATTAGTCACCATACAATTCGGGGCTAATTTAGAAATCTAATATATGGCAATCAAATATGTCAATCAGTATCGGTGGGTGGGGAAAACTGCCCTCCTACGTCATGTTGTGGTGGGCCTCAAAATCACTATTTTAACATCTGGAAATTAAAACAAAAAAAGACTTATTGTGTTTCTATCACTCCGATATGACTGGACACACTATACCTGCACACAGTTCTGTCCAAACAGCCTACAAATGTTGATTTTGCATGATAAGTGCTCTTTAAATGGAAATGTATTAGTGTGGACGTGGCCTAAAACTCTGACCTGGAAGACTTTGGGCGCGCTCACTAGAGACGCCAAAGCTGAGGAGAGAGTGGCTGAAAATGTTCCTGCAGTGATGAGAGGTCCGAATCCAGACACCAGAGTCATTACCTGCACAAACACACACCAGTGACATTCACAAACACACACAAACACACACCAATAGTATTCAGACTTACACAAACACACACCAATGACATTCACAAACACACACCAATAGTATTCAGACTCACACAAACACACACCAATGACATTCACAAACACACACCAATAGTATTCAGACTCACACAAACACACACCAATGACATTCACAAACACACACCAATAGTATTCAGACTCACACAAACACACACCAATGACATTCACAAACACACACCAATAGTATTCAGACTCACACAAACACACACCAATGACATTCACAAACACACACCAATAGTATTCAGACTCACACAAACACACACCAGTGACGTTCATAAACATGCTCAGAAACACGTACAGTGTATATAAAACCTCAAAAGCACACTGCATGTCTGGTTTCTCCCACCTGGAAGTTGTTCATGAGGCCGTAGTTACATTTGGTCATCTGGCAGATGGAGAAATCATAGCCAAAATCACAGGCTGAAGAGAAGTTGCAGCTCGCACCGGCTTGAATGGTGTCGTTTCGGTTTCCCGTCGCATCTCGGACGACTGTGACCGCTGCAGAAAAACAGCAGTCGCTCTGTTACAGGCTGAGTAAGAGAAGTTTCTGCTGACTTTTATTCTAGTGTCATGATGTATTTACAACTGAAATAGAATATTGAGAAGGGGGCGGGGTTTTATTTTTGAGCTCCGCCTCTCATCTTTCACTCATGGCACACTAATGGTTGGAGGGGTGTGGCTAAGCATTTTGCATCCAATCAGAGTAATCAGAGAAGGACAGAAGATTAGTTTTCGTACAGCCTGCAAACTACAGTTGTGAAGGATTTTAATAATTAGACAAATGGCGACATGGTGGCTCAGTGGTTAGCACTGTGGCCTCACAGCAAGAAGGTTGTTGGTTTGAGTCCCGGCTGGGTCAGTTGGTGTTTCTGTGTGGAGTTTGCATGTTCTCCAAAACACATGCGCTATAGGGGAATTGATTAACTAAACTGGCCATAGTGTATGAGTGTGTGAATGACTGTGTATGGGTGTTTCCCAGTGATGGGTTGCAGCTGGAAGGGCATCCGCTGCGTAAAACATATGCTGGATAAGTTGGCGGTTCATTCCGCTTTGGTGACCCCTGATTAATAAAGGGACTAAGCCGAAAAGAAAATGAATGAATGAATGAGTTGGCGGTTCATTCCGCTGTGGCGACCCCTGATAAATAAGGGACTAAGCCGAAAAGAAAATGAATGAATGACTGAGTTAGACAATAGGGGTGTTTTTATTCTTACGTGGATCAAATGTTTTCAGTTCGCAAAAAATCCCAAATGCGAATTTCCATCATGTTGTTAGAGTGGCCGACTGTAGTATTGGTAACCTAGCAACCAACAGTAAACAAGGCGAGCATAATGGAGGCAGGACATGTGGCATTTCCATCACTCATCTCTCATGCAATAGTTTTAAAACGATTGCCTTATTTTGAGTTTTTCAACCAGGCGATTACGATGTCTGATAAAGGGCTAAGTGTGCGTTCAGGATGACCAGTGCAATGAAAAAAATCCAGGTTAGTTGTGTTTCCTTCAAGTTGGTAGAGTGGCTGACTGTAGTATTGGTAGCCTAGCAACCAACAGTAAACAAGGCATGCATAGTGGAGTCACATGGGTGTAATGTGTGCTCCCCCACAGTGTATTCAGCAAATGCGTTTCTATCTCCTATTATTCACAGTGAGTGTGTGTTCAGGACTCACAGACGACCAGTGCGATGGCCAGGTACGTGACCCCGGTGATGAAGATGGCCAGCAGAGTCCCTTTAGGCAGAGCTGCCTGAGGATCCTGGAGAACCAGAGGCGGGAGGATGATGATTTAACTGCAGTCATGTCAGATTATTAATGCATCACACACTCGCGCTTACCCTCAGATCTCCAGAGATGTTGGCTCCAGCCAGGATCCCAGTGGCTGCGGGGAAAAAGATGGCGAAAACAGAAAAGAACGTCTCTCCGTCTCGGAAGTCCGGTATGAAGTTTTCCTTTGCAATGGATTCTGTTTCAGACAGAGATGACAGATCATTTTTATAAATCTGCACTGGACACCACAAGGCCGCTGCTGTGTTAATGAACGCAAATGGAGTAATGCGCAAAATAATCTGCTGATGGGGTAAGCAAAATAACCTTTTGAGATTAAGATTATTTTGCTTAACCCACTGGCAGATTATTTATTTTATTTAATGCCTTTATTATTTAATGCTAATGTTTAGATGATGAAAACAAGACTATATGTTTTGCTTGTCTAGAAAATGCTGCTTGATTTAAGAATCTTTACATATTTGGACTAGAAGCGAGACGAAAACTCTATGAAGGAAAAGCATTTTTGCAGTGTAGAGCCAGTACAGCAGTGTTTGTGTGTGGTTCCTCACCGTGATAGTTGAAGAAGCCTTTGGAGCGTTTGTCTTGTGTGGAGGGAATCACTGTTCCCACAAACACATTAGCAATGGCCACCAGCAGGATGACCAGCAGAGCCACCTGAGCCTGCGGAGAGATGAATTACAGTGACTATAGAAAATCATCATATCCTGGCTGTGAAATCTCCACCTTTACTGCATTTCAGAAGAAGCAGAAGTTAAATGAACTGGTTTTCCTGTTGACGTAAGATTTTTTCGCTTACCCCATTGATATTTTGCTTGTTTTAAGGAACAATTCACTTAATTTATTCATATTTTTTCTGAAATCAACACTATATGTTTTGATGTGGCGACCGGTGGCGCAGTAGGTAGTGCTGTCGACTCACAGCAAGTAGGTCGCTGGTTTGAGTCTCGGCTGGGTCAGTTGGTGTTTCTGTGTGGAGTTTGCATGTTCTCCCCGTGTTGGCGTGGGTTTCCTCCGGGTGCTCCGGTTTCCCCCACAGTCCAAACACATGCACTATAGGGGAATTGATCAACTAAACTGGCCTTAGTGTATGAGTGTGAATGAGTGTGTATGGATGTTTCCCAGTGATGGGTTGCAGCTGGAAGGGCATCCGCTGCTTAAAACATATGCTGGATAAGTTGGCGGTTCATTCCCCTGTGGCGACCTCAGATTAATAAAGGGACTAAGCTGAAAAGAAAATGAATGAATGAATGTTTTGCTTGTGTAGAAAAAGCTTCTTGATTTCAGAATTTGTAGATATTTGGACTAGAAACAAGAAGAAAAGCATTGTTTACAGTGTATGCACATTTGCTTGTAAATGCTTACTATTTTTTTGTTTCTAGCTCACGCTCACTCCCGCGGTGGCCCACACCGTCACTATCTAATCTTAATAAAGAATCAATTCGGAACTTTTGAGAATTGATTCAGAATCATCTGAGAATGAATCGCGACTCATCGATGAATCAATTTACTCCAACACTGCAAAAAAAATGTTTTGTTTGTCTTGTTTCTTGTCCAAATATCTACAAATTCTTAAATCAAGAAGCATTTTCTAGACAAGAAAAATCTTTTGTCTTGTTTTTAGAAATAATGAATCAAAATAAAGTGAGTTTTTACTTAAAACAAGCAAAATAATCTGACAATGTAAAAAGTGAAACAAACTTGTTTTTGGTTTTGATATGAGATTATTTTGCGTGCCCCATTGGCAGATTATTTAACTTGTTTTAAGATAACACTCACTTAATTTTTACATATTGTTTACTAAAATAAAACAATATTTTTTAGCATTTTACTTTTTTTGCGTAGATATTTGGCCTAGAAACAAGAAGAAAAGCATTTTTTTTACAGTGCATGTGCTTGTAAATGCTTATTTTTTTTGTTTCTAGCTCATGCCCGTGCTGGCCCTCACCGTCACTATCTAATCTGAATAAAGAATCAATTCTGAACTTTTGAGAATCGATTCAGAATCATTTGAGAGAGAATCACGACTCATCGATGAATCATTTTTTTTCTCCCGCGCCTATCGTCACACACTCAGAACACACTCCCAGCATGCCTGTGTTTACCTTTGCCTCCCACTCCATTCCGGCCACAGTGATGCCCATCAGCAGCACCACTGTAATGCAGCCGATGATCCGGATATCGTTCGTGGGATCCACGATGAGGGCGTTACTGTCCTAAATATTAAAACCAAGATGTTTTACACTGGCACAAATGATCTGATTATTGCTTGTTTGGTCAGATGGGATATTGTTGCACATAAAAATGCACATTTGGGTTTTGTCAAACATGTTTTGGTGTCTCTTTGGCCTTTGACTCTTGACATTATTTATGTTACGTAATTTATGTCCTTAGTTTTAGTCTTCGGTACAGCACTTTGGTTCACTTTAGGTGTTTTTAAAGTGCTTTATAGATCAAGTTTGATTGATTGATGTTGTAATGTACAGATGTATTTTATACCAGCAAAACAACAATTAACAAACTCATTTAACCAACAAAAGACAAAACTAGGATGCAATGTATTTATTTATTCATTTTTTAATTATGTATTACACTACAAAAATGCATTTTTACTTAGAGTTTTTGTCTTGTTTTTAGTCCAAATATCTAAAAACTCTTAAATCAAGAACCATTTTCTAGAAAAGTAAAAAATATAGTGACGTTTTCACAAAAAAAGTCAAAATTATAGTCAAAATTGAATGAGTTTATCTTTAAAACAAGTAAAATAATCTGCCAATGGGGTGAGCAAACTAACCTTATGTCAAAACGAAGACTAGATCATTTTATTTCCCCATTGTCTGATTATTTTGCTTGTTTTAATGAAAAACTTACTTCATTTTGACTCATTATTTCTGAAAACAAGACTATATTTTTTCTGGTCTAGAAAATGCTTCTTGATTTGAGAGTTTTTAGATATTTGGACTTGAAACAAGACACAAACTCAATAAGAAAAGCATTTTTCTGCAGTGTAATACATAATTAAAAATGTATAAATAAATAATAACAAAGTTCAATACATATATTAGTGCATTTCACGGCTGTTCAATGTGTTGTTTTGGCTTTTAATGGTTAATCAAGTTCGTTAAATTTGCTGGAATAAAAGACATTCAAACATTTCAATAGACACCAAAATGGCCTTGACAAATCCCAAATGTGGATTTTGCAACAAGTTCCCGTCTGACCAAAAAACAATACGATTTTGTTTTGTGCATTCAGAAGTTTGCACCTTGAGAAGCTCCACCACAGTTTCAGCAAATCCCACAACATACATGGCCACGGCCACAGCGTTGGCGAAGGCGAAGATCAGACCGATGGAGCCGCCGAACTCCGGGCCCAGACTGCGGGAGATGAGGTAATACGCTCCTCCTGCACCACAAACACACTGCTGTTAGCCCACATACAAGTAACGTTGAGCTTTAATGTCAATCCTGTACATGTGTGGACATACTGTGGATCACGGTGCAACAAAAATAAACAGAATCATAAATATGAAATATGAACCATGATTATTCCTCAGACTATAATCGTACAACCAGAGTCTATAATCATCGCATCCCTAATTGTTACGCAGTTTAAAACAGAACATATGAATGTGTGTGTGAATGTAGAAGAAGCCTACTTCAGCAATACACTGCTTTTGTTGCGCTTCGAAATACAACATTTGAATATGTTTGTACACAACATATTAACGTTTTAATGTAGAAAAAGTCAACGTGGGTGTCTTAAAAGCATATTAAAGAGGCATATTAAAAAGCATACAGCTTATTTTGCTGTTGTGTCATCACTTATATTGCAAGTCACATCTCTCCGGCCTCTCATTTGGGATGCTTTTCATGAACTGGCCCCCATGACCAACTAATTGAATAGCCCTGCCATATGTAGTATATCTTGAAGTTCATTCAATACATATGGAGCACACTGAGAAAATGGAGATCCACCCTACTCTGTATGAAAAAACGGCATCTTGAGTAAGAGTATATCTGCTCAACTGGTAATAAAATATAGCAGTACACCAACAAACTAGATACAAACTGTGGTCATTTACCAACTAAAGCTTTAAAATAAAAATGAACATGTGCTGTTTTCTCCTTGACTCTAATGATTTTGTCAATTTATATAAATTACAGTACAACCAGGGCTTTACATTAACACCCGCCAACCCGCCAAATGCGGGTAGATTTCAGCTCTGGCGGGTTAGACAGACACCTCCACTAGCCACGTTGGCTGGTTGGAAATTATTTTTAAATTGTAGTTTTCTTAAAAGCAGGGTTTGAAAATAAGCATGGCCCAATATTTGTGCAAATGTGATCTTAGAATCGAGAAGCAGCACGACTGACAAAAATAACCGTGTTCGCGCCAGCAAAAAGCAGGTAAATACCGGGATGATCACTCGCACGCACAGATGATGTGATGCGCGCGACTGTTAATAAGCGCGCATGCGCGCTCCCGTTTACTTGCGCGAAGCCATAGATATATACACTAGATGTCGCCTACCCTGCTATTGTCTATTAGAACGAATGCGTCAATAGAGCCGCCATTTTAGTACAGGGTAGCGCTCCTTTGAAATGAATGCGGGACCAAGGTGAAGTGGAGGACTGTGGCCATCCAAAGCCAGAGAAATACACATATACACATATATCTATGATCGGGAGTTTTCCCCGGTGGTCAGTATGCAAATATTTTTTTAAATTATGAAATATTATAATTTTACATCACTTTTCTACATTGATGGATGTGACCGCACGGGCATTCCTGACAAAGAGTGAGTGTTTGTGTGCATGGAAATGCATTATCCTCCTTCCCTGTTTAATTTGATCTAATCCATGTCCTGAAACACACCCCCTCTCCTGCTTTCACTTCTCATTCTGACAGAGGGAGCGATCCGTTTGTGAATGAATCTCTGTTATGAACGACTCGTTCACTTAGCTGACAATAATACAAGTTTCTAGCAGCGCAGCGTCTTCTTGTCATATTTCATAACATAGTTTGCTTATTTTATTCAACAAAACTAGCATAAGTCTAGAATTTAGTGCGAGTTGGTGCTACTTTGCCTTATGGTGAATGCAGCAAGAGACTGTATTATCATCAATAACATTACTTTTTAAGCACAAAAGTTCATAACATACAAAAACATAAAAAACTAAATCTTACCTATGAAATGTTCTGCCTTTGTGCTTTGTTTTCTTTGTTTGCTCATTACTACAACGCAAACACAGCGATAAAGTCCAGCATCTTCACATTGGCACACTGTCTTGACTAATGCGGTTGAATGACGTTTGTCGTAGAAGCACTGTACCAATGTGGCGGCGCTATTGACGCATGCTCAGGGTCCCTATGCGATATCTAGTGTATATATCTATGGCGCGAAGCAACTGTCACCGACCGTGCCTAGAGGAAGCGCAAGTGGTGTGATCGGTTCCCTTTGAAATAGACTGGACAAAGAGCGATGATCGTGCACCCACAGTCCTGCTGCTTTCAAGAGCTCAAGATTAAAACAAAAATACACATATTCTGTAAGCAGCAGCGGTCACTGCTTTCATTTACAGGCCTATATTAACCGTGCGCGTGATCATCCTTTCTTTATCAAACACAGTATGTTTCACGTGCTTTCTTTTGCTTACAGTTATTTTTGTTAATATGGTTTAATTATATTTCTTTATAATAACATTGCTTTAATGGGAGATTAATCCCAGTTTATGTGTAGTTAACTGCTGATCTGGGACTTTTAGCCAGGACAGGTTACTGTGCTTATTTTAGATACATGACAATAATATTTTTTTTAAATGTAATGTTTTTTTAAAGAAAAGTTTTGTTGACTTAAAGGTGCAGTATGTAAGTTTGACACCCAGTGGTTGAACTAGGTATTGCAGTCCTGAATCATAATAAAGGTACGCCGGGTTGCCAGTTTGAGGGATTTTAAACTGTGTTCTAAATAAAAGCAACGACACGCGATTGAGGGAATATTCTCCATATTAAAAGGAGTTTTGGTTCTAACCAACACCTCGAATTGATTTATTAGAAGCGGCTTCTATTTCTCACAGCTGAACAACAGAAACCTATGACAGATCACCTCAGGTAAGCCTCGTGTGCTTTATTCAGTGCTAAATGCTAACAATGCGAGTTTGAATGCATTTTACATGACGTGTATTACCATATACTGAAAGCAGAAAGTTCACTTCACCTTTAATGATGTTAAAGAGGGTTAACATGTATTAAATAGATTCTAAACCTTACCGTTTTGTGAGTGAGTGCATATTCTGTGCTTCTGAAAGGCTGTATTTACATTTCTGCCGTGTTTTGTGGTGCAAACAGCCAAATGGCTCATCACTCATAACAATCTCGTCACAGTGTGTTGTTAGGACACGCGATGTAACCTGCTCACGTTCCTAATATTTATGTCATTTGCTAATTAACGTCATGTGGAACTGAATCTGTCTCATTTTGACATCTGATACTTTCCACTACACTGTAGCATTTCGCTCATGGACGCATGCTTTCAGAGCCTTTCTGAATGAATGAATGAATGAAATATGCTGTTTTCCAACAAGGCAACCCGGGGTGCTGAATTATAATTGGTTAAACTGGCATGTGCATGTGAAAATTACCTAAACAAAGACAGCGTTCCGGCACGGAAAAAAACATTTTCAAAGCAGAATATCTGACTTCAGCATTGTTTGTCAGTTAAACAAGTATGTTCACTTGGGATGTTTCTTAAATATCTGCACACATATTATTGTATTTTTATGCTTTAGAAGAGTCAAAAACTTACATACAGCACCTTTAAAAAGTGCACCTATACAGCTATATTTTCCTTGTTTTGACACAATAAAAAAATGTGGCTAAGAAATACTTATTTAGTGTGGTCAGAGATAAATTTGGTAAATCCTTCATTTTGAGCCCTGAAAAGTCCTGTGAAATAAAAACTGATTGTATTGCGACAAAACCCATTTGCTCATGCACACTGAGCAAGCTAATACACAGTACACACAAGAAGTGAAATGAATAAGAAGGCATGTGGACATAACACATCTAAATCAAGTCATTTTAGGATGTCAAAGTCAAATTTAAGCATATAAAGTATATTTTCCCAACAAGAAAAGTGTGGCTAGTGAAAATGGCGAGTGGCTAGTAATGTTGGAAATCTACTAGCCACAGTGGCTGGTGATCAAACAAGTTAATGTTAAGCCCTGAGTACAACTATACATCATATACTATACATACTTAACTATACACAACACCTAAGACAGCCTATACAAGTACTTTTACATCAGACTGGACAATATTGTGCTGTATATGAGGCAGAAGAGGCATTTAAGCTTGAAGAAAAGTATAACTGTGTGGCACATTCACAAGTAAACATTGTTTTCCTTGTTAAGTCCTTGTAAGATGGAGTTAAAGTAAAGTGTGTGGTGCATATAGAGAGAAGAGTGTTTCTACAGGTGGTTTATCAGGCCCACTCACCTGTGTGAGGGACACTTCAGAAATGGACAATGGTGTTTTCTAGAGATATTAAGTGATTGTAAGAAAGTGTGCGGTGCATATGGTGAGAGAGAGTGTGTGTTTCTATAGGTGGCTTGTCGAGCTCATGGCTCTGCTATACTCTGATTCACAGTGTGTTTTACCTCCTCGCACCACACCGTTAGTGCAGATCGCTGACATGGACAGACAGGTGACGCTGGTTACAACCACACTCAACAACACCACCACTATCCCCAAACCTGAAACACACACACACACACACACACACACACACACACACACACACACAAACACATTTATTATCATCATATCACGAATATATCACTTAAAGGGGCAGTTTAGAGCAGCACGGTGGCTCAGTGGTCAGCACTGTGGCCTCACAGCAAGAAGGTCGCTGGTTTGAGCCTCAGCTGGGTCAGTTGGTGTTTCTGTGTGGAGTTTGCATGTTCTCCCCGTGTTGGTGTGGGTTTCCTCCGGGTGCTCCGGTTTCCCCCACAGTCCAAACACATGCGCTATTGACCTTATTCTTCAATGCAGAAGTGCGCTCGTTTTGCGCTTGTTTAAGAACTTCAAATTCTTTGGAGTCAATCTAGGGCCATGTATACTTGCAAAATAAAAGAGTTTTGCAAACAAAAAATAAAATATTGAGCAAAAAAATAAATAAATAAATGCAAATCTCCAAAAATCGCAAAGTGAAAATAAATTTTTGAGAAATAAAAATGAATTTGCTAACAAAAAAAAGAACTGCAAATAAAAATCAAACAGTGCAAAACAACCTAAATATTTACAATTTAAAAAAATCTCTATATATTTGCAAAACATTTTTATTGCATTGACTATAAAAAACGTTACAAGCAGTGCTTAATTTGTGAATTGCGAGGTCCCGGAACAGATTGGGGTAACAGATCCGGCATGTTACATGAGGATGGAGAGGTGTCGCGCATGAAAGTGGAGAGCGGGCGTTGGATGGCGGAGGGGTGTCGCGGACGAAGGACGAAAGTGAAGAGGACGAGGGTTGGGGAGTCGCGGAAGAAAGTGAACAGCGGACGGGGGAGGACGGCGCCGAATCAGATTTCAGAGGTTTCGGATCTGGCGTGAATTAAGCCCTGGTTACAAGGGAACTTGGGCGTTTACGTCAGGCCCGAACCTACTGGGCTGTAAGACCACCCCGTTGATACTGTCTCCAGGAAATGACTTTGCTTAAATGGAGGCAGGCCCGAGCCTGCTGTAAACGCCCAACATCCCTTGACTCTGCTTCCTTGTCAAATCAGGGCCACAAAGTGAAACGCACAGAAACGTAAAGTGCAAAGAGAAAGCCGCATTTCATACTCACGGATGACTAAAAAGCAAATCAAAACGAGCATTACAATAGACTGGACGGGTTTTGTAATTTCAATGCTATAAAAAATGTTTTGCAAATATATATAGTTTTTTAAAATTGTAAATATTTCATTTTTTTGCACTGTTTGATTTTTATTTAATTTTTTGCAAATTTCATTTTTACTTCTCAGAACTTAATTTTCCCTTTGCGATTTTTGGAGATTTGCATTTATTTATTTTTATTTTTTGCTCAATATTTTTTGTTTGCAAAACTTTCTTTTATTTTGCAAGTATATATTGTCCTCCATACAATTCAGTCGCCTATGGGAGAAATGGCTAGGAATAATTAACATCAGAAAACGGTCAAACTACTCACTCTACAAACAAGTGTTTGCATGACTATACAGACAAAGCAGAATAATATAATAAGCAAATATCAGTTTGCAACATCAAGCAGCAAAGAGAGCTGTTTTTAACGTCTAAAAATGAAAGGAAATGAATGAGACCGGAATTCTCCAGCCAAAAGATTCAAATGGCTGCGCCCGCTCATACATGAAGAATACGGTGAATAGGGGAATTGATGAACTCAATTGGCCATAGTGTATGAGTGTGTGTGTGAATGAGTGTGTCCGGGTGTTTCCCAGTACTGGGTTGCAGCTGGAAGAGCATCTGCCACATAAAACATGCTGGAATAGTTGGCGGTTCATTCCACTGTGGCAACCTCTGATAAATAAGGGACTAAGCCAAAGGAAATTAAATGAATGAAAGGGAGAGTTCACCCAAAAATGAAATCTTTTACCCTTGATTAAAACCTTTTAGGAGTTTCTTTCTTCTGCTGAACACAGAACAAGATATTTTAAAGAATGCTGAAAATAAAAGTCAGTAGCTGTGTTCCTGTCCACATATTTTCATGTGCATCTTATAATATCGCATGCAAAAATGCTTAATGTAAACACCAATTTTGAAAATAATACACAAAATAATCTGCCCATGAGGTCAGCAAAATAAACGTGTTTTTCCTTTTGACATAAGATCATTTCACTTCCCCCATCAGCAGATTATTTAGCTCATTTTATCCTCCTAGGGCCCGAGTGTCCACATATGTGGACAGCACATTTTAGCTCTTAAGTGGCTATTTAAAACACTTTGAATGTTTTTGTTACAGACATACAGTGTCATCCTGCAACTGTTTTGCAGCAAATGAAATGTCCCAAACCCTATTTTTAACTGTCCAACATGGGAAAAAAAATGTTGTTTTTACTCTCTGATAGTCAAAGCAAGTTCAAAAAAATAATAATTCTCTGTTAAATATGCATAAAAGAAAATGCAGGAAAAACTGTTTTATATAAATTGGGACCACGAGTCCACATATATGGACATCATTTTTCTCTAAAAGTACATCATATCAAAAGATGATACTTAGATTTTATTCTAATTAGGTTCCAATAAGCCCAAATAGCAAAGAGAAATAAAAAATGCATCTAAAAAAACACCTTGAGCCTTAAGAGGATAATGAAAAACTCATTTAATTTTGATTCATTAGTTCTGAAAACAAGACTATTATGTTTTGCTCGTCTATAAAATGCTTCTTGATTTAAGAATCTTTAGATATTTGGACTAGAAACAAGACAAAAACTCTACATAAGAAAAACAATATTTTGCAGTCGACTCTCCAGATTTGTCTATATTCAGACATTTTCCTCACTATAATAGACAAACCTGTGCAGAATGAAGCGCTCAGCACATTAACACTCCAGCGGCACACTTCAGAGAGTGTGTGTTATCAGTGTGTGTTTGCTCAGCGCTATAATGAGGAATTAAAGCCTGCAGTCACTCACAGCTCATAAAGTACAGTGAGTTTCTGATGGGCTGTAATGCGCTGGGGGTGTCGGACTGAAACTCAACTTCTCTGAAGCTCGGAGACTTTCACAGAAACGCAAACGTCTGAAGAACTATTAGTTACGCTCCATTAACACCTGCAGTGACCTTCAGTGATCTGACCAAACACAACACACACAAGTCTAATTATCAACCAGTTGTGCACTTACATCATGCAAAGTTAACGCAAGAATTAGCTGTCTTTAGAAACTCTTTATTATTGGCGGCATGGTGGCTCAGTGGTTAGCACTGTCACCTCACTGCAAGAAGGTCGCTGGGTGGAGTCCCGGGTGGGTCAGTTGGCGTTTCTGTGTGGAGTTTGCATGTTCTCCCCGTGTTGGTGTGGGTTTCCTCTGGGTGCTCCGGTTTCCCAAACACTTGCGCTATACGGGAATTGATGAACTAAATTGGCCGTAGTGTGTGAGTGTATGTGTGTGTGAATGAGTGTGTTTGGGTGTTTCCCAGTACTGGTTCATTCCGCTGTGGCTACCTCTGATAAATAAGGGACTAAGCTGAAGGAAAATGAATGAACTTTGAATAATGTACTTTGGTTTAGGAAGAAGTGGTTGAGAATTGCACACTTTTTCTGAGTGAACTGTCCCTTTAACCAAGAAGTCTCCAGTCGTCTGAAAGACCCACTCTGAGTAAAAACATCCCTTTATTGGCATTAATTAAATAATCTTTAACATCCGTAGAAAATGATGCTTTAAATGTTCTTTAAAGAGCGTCTCACTGAAAAGGTCACTCTGAAAACAGAGGGGCTACAACTTTGAGGTGTGTGAATTGTGCGTACGTGAGTGTGTGTAGAGTTTTCCGTGCTGAATGTAAATGAGCAGCTGTGAGTGAGTGAGTGTGTGTGTGTGTGTGTGTGTGTGTGTGTGTGTGTGTTTGTGAAGGTCAGGGTGAAAAACTCCTCACCGATTCCTGCTTGTCCAAACACCCAGGAGAGCCGGATGAAGAGCATCACACCCCAGATATTCAGCATGCAGCGCACCTGCGGACACACACACACACGCTCAGACTAACACCAGTTTATTTCAATAACACATCACCATCATCCAGCCTCTGGGTATCTCATATCTCTCTTTCTGAGAGTTTTTGTTTCTAGTTCAAATAAGATTCTTAAATCAAGCAGCATTTTCTAGACAAGCAAAACCAAGTGTCTTGTTCTCAATAATGAGTCCAAATTAAGTGAGCAAAATAATCTGACGATGGGGTGAGTGAAATAATTGTAGCACAAAAGCAAAAACTAGATTGTTTCTCTTCCTCCATTATCAGATTATTTTGCTTGTTTTAATGAAAAACTCCTTTCATTTTGACTCATTATTTTTGAAAACGATGTTATATTTATGCCTTGTCTAGAAAATGCCTCTTGATTTCAGAATCTGTAGATATTTTGACTGGAAACAAGACTAAACCTCTGAGTAAGAAAAGCTTTATTAGCAGTGTGCAGCAGCTGAACCTGTCCAGCTTGAGACTGAAAGTTTTATTCTACAATAACAACTTTCTGGATGTACATTATCCTGATTATTACACAGCATTGGGTCAAACATGGTCTAACCCAGCATTTTTTAAAACTATATTTCAACTAATCTGTCTCCCTTTTGAACTCTGCCCCCACTGACTCTTATGCCCCCCCCCCCCCCCTACCTCCCACACACCCCCAAGCTGTCCTCTTAACTTACACTCCCCATAAACACTGCATTATTTATTTATAATTTTTTATTTGCACAATTAAAATAAATAAATAAAAATGCACAAATAAAATTCATCGCACTACGTTGCACTTATTATTTTGATTTGCACATATACATTTGTAATTGTGTAATTATGTAATTACCAGAAGTCTACATACACTAAATAAAGGAGCATAACCATTTTAATAATGTCTGGTGGTAAATCACACTAAACGTTTACTATTTCAGGTCTGTTAGGATTACCTAAATCATTTACATTTGCTAAATGCCAGAATAATGAGAGTATATTTTTAGAGAATGTTTGATTAATTTCTAGACAGTCAGAAGTTTACACACATTTCCTTGGTATTTGTTTAGCTTTGCTTTTAAACTGTATAACTTTGGTCAAATGTTTTGGGTCTCCTTCCTCAAGTTTCTCACAATAGTTTGCCGGAATTTTGGCCCATTCCTCCTGACAGAATTGCTGTAACTGAGTCAGATTTGTAGGCTGTCTTGCTCGCACAAGCTTTTTCAACTCCGCCCACAAATGTTCTATAGGATTGAGCTCAGGGCTTTGTGATGGCCACTCCAAAACATTCACTCTGTTGTCCTTAAAGCACATGTTAACTAATTTGGCAATATGCTGAGGGTCATGGTCTGTTTGGAAGACCCATTTGTGCCCAAGTTTTAAGTTCCTGGCTGATGTCTTGAGATGTTGCTTCAGTATTTCTACATAATGATCTTTCTTCATGATGCCATCTATGCTGTGAAGTGGACCAGTCCCTCCTGCAGCAAAACAGCCCCACAACATGATGCTGCCGCCCCCATACTACACAGTTGGGATGGTGTTCCTAGGCTTGTCAGCTTTCCCCTTTGTCCTCCAAATGTAACACTGGTCATTATGGCCAAACAGTTCAATCTTAGCTCCATCAGAGCACAGGACATGTCTCCAAACATTAGTCTTTTTCCCAGTGTAATTTAGCTAATTGTAGTCTGGCTTTTGTGTTGATTCTGGCTTGTTGATTTTCTCATGTTGTCACACAAGGAAGCAGTGTGTTTGAGGTTTTCCTTCAATACTATTCTACAGTTGTGCCTCCAATTAACTCAAATGTTGTCAATTAGCCAATCAGAAACTTCCAAAACCTTGACAATATCATCTGAGCTTTTTCAGAGGCAGAATAATCTTACTGTATGTAAACCTGACTTTCAATTTCTCCAAAAATCTCTCTCTCATTATTCTGCTATTAAGCAGAACAGAAACAAATGTGATCATCCTGACTTACCTAGAAGAGGAAAAGTTTAGTCACATTAACATCTGACTTTATTTAAATGGTGATGTGCCTTTATACAGTGTATGGAATCTTCTGCTTTCAACTGTATCTGCATACCTCTTATTATTAATAGTAACCTGTAAATATATTCATCTATTGTAAATCTCTGTTCATAGCTAATACAACCTGTATATAATGTTCATAGTACATCCATCTGTAAATATCACTATAGCTTTTCTATAACTGCACTTTAAAACTTATATCTATATTCTGCACTTGCTGCTATTGCACTCCTGGTTAGACCTAAACTGAACTCCGTTGCTATGTACTTGTACATGTGTAATGTACAATCTAATCTAATCAATTACATTTTTCAACCCAACTGTTGGGGTTGTCCATATTTGACCCAGCGTTGGGTAATGACAACCCAGTGTTCAGATGCAAGATGGTGCCAAATAATCAAGAACAGTGGAGAGACAGAAAAGTATATATAATAACGTTCAAAAAAGGCTGAGTTGATGTAACCCAAATATGGACATAGCCAACTCAATTTAAATGACACCTTTAACTCAACTCTAGCATCTGTCCATATTTGACTCAGCATTGAGTTTAAAGGTCCCCTGATTTGCTTTGAAATGTGCATTTTGTTATTAGAAATTTGATGTATTTAAACTAAAAACATGAAGATGGGATATACAGTTAAAGTCAGAATAATTCCTCCCCCCCTCCCCCCATTGATTTTGTGTTGTGTTGTGGGGGGGGGTCTTTCACAAGACCTTTAAATCAATCTAGCATTTTTAGTGTGATCCTTGGAATGTCATGATTGACAAATCAGAGACCAATCAAGTATTGCACAGAGCTGTGTAATAATGATGAATGACTCACCAAAACTCCTTTGATCCAGCCGAATTTGACCACACCCCCAGTGTCCTTCTCCTCCAATGGGGTGACGGACTCCACATCACCCAGCGTGGAGCTGTCCACTCCCTCACTGTCCTCCACCGGACTGGGAAGGTTAAGGCCTCCATTCTGATGAGAAATCCAACCATTATGGATAAGTCACATATTAGACTTTATGCACAAATATGTAGTCATTTTTACTAAATAATGTAGTGTTTATTATAGTATAGTAAGTACCCGAATTAATATGTTGTGACGATTTAACCGTTTCTATGGTAACACAATAACTGTAGTAACTGATCTGTTGTGATGATTATACAGTTGCTATAGTAACACAAGGACTGTAGTAATTAATCTATTGTGGTGATTCTATAGTTGCTATGGTAACACAAGAACTGTAGTAACTGATCTGTTGTGATGATTATACTGTTGCTATGGTAACACAAGGACTGTAGTAATTAATTCATCGTGGTGATTCTACAGTTGCTATGGTAACACAAGAACTAGAGTAATTGATCTGTTGTGGTGATTTTACAGTTGCTATGGTAACACAGGATCTGTTGAGATTGATCCGTTGTGGTGATTCTACAGTTGGTATGGTAACAACTAGAGTAATTGATGTGTTGAGGTGATTTTACAGTTGCTATGGTAACAACTGTAGTAATTGATATGTTGTGGTGATCCTATAGTTTCTATGGTAACACAAGAATTGTAATTGTTTTGTTGTGGTGATTCTATAGTTGCTTTGGTAACTCAAGAACTATAGTAACTGATCTGTTGTGATGATTCTACAGTTGCTATGGTACAAAGAATTGTAGTAATCGTTCTGTTGTGATGATTATATAGTTGCTATGGCAACAAGAACTGTAGTAATTGATCTGTTGTGGTGATTCTACAGTTGCTATGATAAAAACTATACAAATTCATCCGTTGTGGTGATTCTACAGTTGCTATGGTAACACAAGAACTGTAGTAATTGATCTGTTGTGGTGATTCTACAGTTGTTATGGTAACACAACTATACTAATTGATCCATTGTGGTGATTATGTAATTGCTATGGTAACACAAGAACTGTAGAAATTGATTTGTTGTAGTAATCCTACAGTTGCTATGGTAACACAACTATACTAATTGATCTGTTGTGGTGATTCTATAGTTGCTATGGTAACCCAAGGATTGTAGTAATTGATTTGTTGTGATAATTCTACAGTTGCTATGATAACACAACAACTATAGTAACTGATCTGTTGTAGTGATTCTATGATTGCTATGGTAACACAACAACTACAGCAATATAAACAAATGACCCAATACTGTAGTTTTCTACAACTATAGAGTATAATATTATACTACAATACATTGTTGCCTATTAAATTGTATTTTATTAACGTCTACCCCTACCTCAACCCTACACCCAACCCTCACAGTACTGTAAAAATGTGAATTATTGTTGTACAGTATCACAAAAATGATGCTGTATTGGTGTGAGTATCCTCAGCTGTATCCCTTCTAGACTTTAACTTGGAAATGCTCTGCAGAATAAGTTTCTCAGACGTCAGAACTGCGAGAATGGGTGCTTTCTGGATCAGCGCAAACTTTTTAGCCCTTGTTTGCATTAATTACTGCGTTTATGGCCAGCAGATCAATGCATTAGCCGCAGGAGATCGTTACTCATAAACCGAGTGCTTTCTCATTAGTCTGGTTATTGATCTGCGGGTGCTGTTAGCTTCAGATCTGCTCCACAAACTGCTGTCGTCTGTACACCCACAATTATGATCGAGTTATGTTAAAGGAGACCTATTCTGCCCCTTTTTAGTGTAGTGTCTAGAGTGTGTGTGTGTGTGTGTGTGAGTTTGAGCTGAGAATAGCACATAGATAATGTCCTCCAGCTCTCTGAAACTGACCCTTTCAGGCTTTGATCCTAATTGTGGCGTTTTGGTGACTGTCGCTTTAAATGCAAATGAGATTGTGCTCTTTTCAGAAGAGGGCGGAGCTACAGACAGCTGTGCATAAGCATAGTGACAGATGTAAAACAGCAGTGTGTGTGTTGTCAGTGCTGGTCAGGTGTGCGTGTGTGCTTCAGTGTGAGTGTGTGCTTCATGCTTCTGTCAGTCTATGTCGCTCCTGTCGCTGTTCATCTAAAACTCCACATCTATAATCCTCTTAGTCTATGCTGACATTATCTTCAGCAGCTCAAACACTCTAATGGCTAATGGACAGACGGCTGCTTCTCACTCAGGGCTGCTGTTTATGCTAATGAGATGGAGAGATGGGCACTAGTGGGTGGGGCTTTCCCCTTCTGATGACACGTACAAAGGGAGAATGTCAATCAAAGTGTTTCATTCATCAAGTCTGATTATAATAAACACAATTAAATCATGTTGAGCATTAGAGGCTGGAGATACTCATACACTGCTGACACACACACAGCTGGGTTAAACCCTGCATAAAAGTCATTTCTGCATAATAGGACCCCTTTAAAATAACACATCTGTTATGACGAACGGATTTAAGCTAATAATATCAGGTTCTAAAAAGTTTTCCTTAACATTCCCTTAAGTTATATAACTATATTTATTTACTGTTCTTTGAATGTTCAAACTGTCAGTGTTCATTTTGAACATTGTTTATTAGAACATTGCATTCACATTATATTAATATTCTAAGAATGTTTCCGTAACGTTCTCAGTAAGCTATAAAAATGCGATTGAAGAAGGTTTTCAGAACATTCAAAACATCCCAGTATCATTTCTTTATGTTGTTTTTTATTTATTAATTTTAATCTCTGTCTTATGACTAGTGTAAGTCATATTTTAGTCTTTTAAATCATTTTAGTTGATTAAATCTCATAAGTTTTATCATCCGTTCATTTTCTTTTCGGCTTAGTCCCTTTATTAATCAGGGGTCGCCACAGCGGAATGAACCGCCAACTTATCTAGCATATGTTTTACACAGCGGATGCCCTTCCAGCTGCAACCCTCATAAGATTTTAGTTGACTAAATATTTGCTTGATGTAGTATTACCAGTAATATTTGGTTTAGTATGTAAGTATAATTTAGTAAACTATTGTACACACTTATTTATACAAAATACTCTTCAGTAACTTAAAATTGAATATAACAGTGTCATTAAAATCTGGAATTTAGCTTTTCCATAATTTATTCATGTATTTCTTAATTTTTTGGTTATAAAAATGTTATTCAAAATGTCTTTATATCGTTTCACTCTCATGTTAAATTAATGTCCTCAAAAGGTTAATTAAAAAATATTAGAACATTCTGTTTACATTGTATTAATATTCTAAGAACGTTTCCCTAACATTCTCAGTGGGTTATAAAAACGTTATGTTGGTTTGAAATGAAATGAAATGCTTTGAAAATGTTCACACTCCACTGTACATTTTGACCAATTTGACTCCCCTTTCATTATGTTGGTGATGTTTTTGCTCCATTGACTTCCATTATAATCACATTTATTGATTGCAAAGTCATGACAGCAGATAATCATGCATTTTTGATTGTTGCTGGTTTTCCTTGTTGGGAAGAGGGACAATGTGCAATTTATACTGTTGGTCATCAGTGTGCAGCATTAACCCTTTACAACGGCCTGGCCTGAAGAGTTTCTGTGTTTTATATGGAGTTTAGTGGAGTAAAACAGCAGATTCTAGTGTGTGTGTGTGTGTGCAGAAATACACTTACTGTGTTTACTGTGTTGTGACAGCACATGGGCACATGTCATACACAAATGTCACACACACACGCACACACACACGCACACACACACACACACACACACACACACACACACACACACACACACACACACACACACACACACACACACACACACACACACACACACACACACACACACACACACACAGACACACACACACACACACACACACACACACACACAAACACTGCAACTGATGATCAACAGTAAATATTGCACATTGTCCCTCTTCCCAACAGAGAAAACCAGCAATAATCAAGAATGCATCATTATATTCTGTCATGGCTTTGCAATAAATAATTGTGATTATAATGGAATTGGAGCAAAAACAGCACCAACATAATGAAAGGGGAGTCAATTTGGTCAAAATGTACAGTGGAGTGTGAACATTTTCAAACCATTTACCCAAAATATGAGTCAAAATAAGATTTGTCAGCAAAAATCATTCCATTTGCTGAAACACAGAGAAAACTGTGGCCAAATTAAGACTTAAAATCACCTGAGAGGATGAAAACGACCCAACAGCACATAAAATAGGACCTGTTTTGGGTTGTACTGTCTCTTTAAATGATGATTATATGCTGTCATGGCCTTTGCAATCAAAAAATGTGATTATGCAATGTGATTTGCAAAAACAGCACCATGACCAAAGGAAAGTCAATTTACTCACAATTTAATGCTGAGTTGGACAATTTTCTAAGTATTTTCACAAAATATGTGTCAATATAAACTTTATCACCATGAATCATTGCATTTGCTAAAGCAAAGAGATAGCTTTGGCCAATTTAAGACTCAAAATCAGCTGGGAGGATGAAAACGACCCAACAGCACATAAAGTGGGATCTATTTTTAGGGTGTACTGTCACTTTAAATGATGATTATATGCTGTTGTGGCCTTTGCATTAAAAAATGTGATCATAATGGAAGTCAATAGAGCAAAAGCAGCCACCATATCCAAAGGAAAGTCAATTTACTCACAGCTTATTGTTGAGTTTGAACATTTTCAAAGTTTTTCCCCAACATATGTGTCAAAATAACATTTATCAGCAAAAATCCTTTAATTTGCTGAAACACAGAAAAAACTGTGGCCAAATTAAGACTCAAAATCACCCGAGAGGATGAAAACGACCCAACAGCACATAAAGTGGGACCTTTGTTTTTGAGTGTACTGTCACTTTAAATGATGATTATATGCTGTCATGGCCTTTGCATAAAACAAATGTGATTATAATGGAAGTTAACAGAGCAAAAACAGCACCAACATAATGAAAGGGGAGTCAATTTGGTCAAAATGTACAATGGAGTGTGAACATTTTCAAAGCATTTACCCAAAAATATGAGTCAAAATAAGATTTGTCAGCAAAAATCATTCCATTTGCTGAAACACGGAGAAGGCTGTGGCCAAATAAAGACTCAAAATCACCTGAGAGGATGAAAACGAGCCAACAGCACATAAAATAGGACCTGTTTTGGGGTGTACTGTCTCTTTAAATGATGATTATCTGCTGTCATGGCTTTGCAATGAAAAAGGTTCTTATAATGGAAGTCAATGGAGCAAAAACAATCACAAACCTAAAGAAAATGTAATGTAAATTTACTGACAAAGTATTGTTGAGTTTGAACAGTTTCAAAGCATTTCCCAAAATATGTGTCAAAATAAGATTTATCACCATGAATCATTGCATTTGCTGAAACAAAGAGAAAGCTTTGGCCAATTTAAGACTCAAAATCACCTGGGAGGATGAAAACGACCCAACAGCACATAAAGTGGGATCTATTTTTTGGGTGTACTGTCACTTTAAATGATCATTATATGCTGTCATGACCTTGTAACAATAAAAAATGTGAGCATAATGGAAGTCAATGGAGCAAAAACAGCACCACCATGACCAAAGGAAAGTCAAATTACTCACAATTTATTGTTGAGTTTGACGATTTTTAAAGTATTTTCACAAAATATGTGTCAATATAAGATTTATCACCATAAATCATTGCATTTGCTGAAACACAGAGAAAGCTGTGGCCAAATAAAGACTCAAAATCACCTGAGAGGATGAAAACGAACCAAGAGCACATAACATAGGATCTTTTTTGGGGTGTACTGTCTCTTTAAATAAAGATTATATGCTGTCATGGCTTTGCAATCAAAAATGTGATTATAATGGAAGTCAACAGAGCAAAAACATCACCAGCATCACCAAAGAAAAGTCAATTTACTCACAATGTATTGTTGAGTTCGGCAATTTTCAAAATATTTTCCCAAAATATGTGTCAATATAATATTTATCAGCAAAAACTCATTGCATTTGCTGAAACACAGAGAATGTTGTGGTCAAATTAAGCCTCAAAATCAGCCCAGAGTGGAAAGTTACTCTATTTTTAGGAGGGTGTACTGTCACTTTAAATTTCTGACAGCAAAATTAACCATCTTGCCCTCAAACTGATTAAAAAAGTTGACTCACTTTCTGGAAGACATCATGCAGCTCGTGTAGGGAAGGTCTGACGGCTCTGTGTCCGCTGATGCTCGCTGCGTTTCGGTAAAAATCAGGGTTTGGCACGCGGTCCAAAGTGTCGTGCCCAAAAGCACTGACCACAGACGAGCGTATGGCTCTGCGTTCCCCATTCCCGAAACCGTTCGTGCAGAAAGACGTCTCTTCATACTGTGGAGGATCGTCTTTGGACGACTGGAAGCCTGGATTCTCCATCTGGAGGCTCTTTTATGAAACTTTTAAAGCTTTACAGAAGGCTGGGTTTGCTTTTTTGTGCCTGCATGTAGGTTTATATAGGAGTTCACACCTGGATGCTGATTGGTCCATCATGTGCTGTTGTGATGTGGGGGGAAAAAGAAAATGTCCTGCCTCCATCAAAGGTGATTTGCTTAAAAATTAACAGCAGATAAAGACCCTGAGAGGTTACTCTGGTGAGATGCTTTACCTGCTTTTATGAGTTTTATGAGGGTTTTATTCTGAGCGCTAGTACAGTCTAACACACATATTTAAAGGGACAGTCCACACACACACACACACACACACAGAAAAATGGAAATATATTTGGTGTTTGATCAATATGAAGTGCTGGCAAATATTTATGACTTTTGTTTTTTCTGTTGATCACAAAAGAGGATAATTTGAAGAATGCTGAAAACTTAATACTCATGAAGTCAATATTTTGATGAGTTTTTTGGGTGTACTGTCCCTTTAAGTCACAGGTGTCAAACTCAGTTCCTGGAGGGCCGGAGCTCTGCACAGTTTAGTTCCAACCCTAATTAATCACACCTGATCAAACTAATTGAGTCCTTCAGGCTTGTTTGAAACCTGCAGGTAAGTGTGTTGAAGCAGGGTTGGAACTAAACTGTGCAGGGCTGCGGCCCTCCAGGATCTGAGTTTGACACCCCTGCTTTAAGTGAATATCAAAAGAGTAAGTTTTATTCTAATGTGCAAAAATATAATAACTTGCAATTAAAAGGTGGTATATCATCCTTTGTGTTGAACAGAAAAAAGAAATGAGTTTAAAAGCAACTTAAATGATGACAGAATATTTATTTTGTAGGTGTACTGTCTCTTTAAATGAGTTTTAAAACCGTGAGATTTTTTCTGAACAGTGAAATTCATGTACAAAAATAAAATAAAATGACATGCAAGTAAAAGTAACTCGTAGCTATTGTCATTCATAGTAGGAATAATTCAAAATACTATGGAAGTCAATGGACGTTTTTTTCCAGCGTTCTTCAGTTTTTTTGGTGTACTGTCTCTTTAAATGAGTATCAAAAGAGAGTTTTTTTTTCTAAAGAGCAACATTAATGTACATAAATAAAATAGCATGCAAATAAAAGTGGTATATCTTCCTTTGTGTTCAACAGAAGAAAGAAACAAGTTTGAAAACAACTTAAATGATGACAGAATATTGATTTTTTTGGTGTACTGTCTCTTTAAGTGAACATCAAAACAATGTTACACTTCTGAACAGTTAAAATAAAATAACATGCAAATAAAAGTAACTGGTAACTATTGTCATCTATAGTAGGAATAATTCAAAATACTATGGAAGTCAATGGATGTTTTTTCCAGCGTTCTTCAGTTTTTTTGGTGTACTGTCTCTTTAAATGAGTATCAAAAGAGAGTTTTTTTCTAAAGAGCAAAATTAATGCACACATTCAAAATAACATGCAAATAAAAGTGGTATATCTTCCATTGTGATCAACAGAAGAAAGAAGCAAGTCAGAATGAAGTCAGGATGTTGATGTTTTGGGTGTTCTGTCTCTTTAAGTGAGCATCATAAGAGTGAGAGTAGCGTATAAGTGAACTCAGCGGTGTTCTGTGCAGACGTGTGGCGCTGAGGTGTGATGCTGGTCATGTGAAGTGTTTCTCTGTTAATGTAACACCAGCAGTTAGGGGTTTTTGCTCTGGGCTTTTCTGACACATTACACAAACACTTCCTTATTACCGGCAGATCGACCTTGAGGAGTTTCGCATCACTGCCGTTAATAGGGAAAGTCACCGGGAGAGTGCTGGGTCATGCTGTTCTCTGATTGGATGTGGGTGTGTTCATCTGACCTCTGACATTGGCATGTCAAACTGCATTCTGATTAGTTGAAGGGGATGTGGGCGTGGCTTTCTGACATTGACATGTCATGCTGTTCTCTGATTGGCTAATGGGGATGTGGGTGTGGCCATCTGACTTTTACATGTCATGTTGTTTTCTGATTGGCTGATGAGGATGTGGGCGCGACTGTCTGACCTCTGACATTGAGCGGAGCTGGCATGCTATCTTCTGATTGGCTGATGTGGGAGTGGGTGTGGATTTCTGACCTCTGACATGTCAGGCTGTTCTCTGATTGGCTGATAGGGATGTGGGTGTGTCCATCTGATCTCTGATATTGAGCAGAGCTACCATGTTGTTTTCTGATTGGCTGAATAGGATGTGCGCGTGTTCGTCTGACCTCTGACTTTGAGCAGAGCTTTCATGCTGTTCTCTGATTGGCTGATGGGGATCTGGGCTTGGCCGTCTGACCACTGACATTTACATGTCATGATGTTTTCTGATTGGTTGAAGGGGATGTGGGTGTGTTCATCTAACTTCTGACGTTGTCATGTCATGCTGTTCTCTGATTGGCTAATGGGGATGTGGGTGTGGCCATTTGACTTTTACATGTCATGTTGTATTCTGATTGGCTGTCTGACCTCTGACATTGTCAAGTCATGCTGTTTTCTGATTGGCTGATGGGGATGTGGGCGTGTTCGTCAGACCTTTGACTTTGTCATGCTGTTTTCTGATTGGTTGAAGGGGATGTGGGTGTGTTCGTCTAACTTCTGACGTTGTCATGTCATGCTGTTTTCTGATTGGCTCATAGGGATGTGGGCGTGTTCGTCCAACCTCTGACATTGACATGTCATGCTGTTCTCTGATTGGCTAACGGGGATGTGGGTGTGGCCATCTGACTTTTACATGTCATGTTGTATTCTGATTGGCTGTTGGGGATGTGGGCGCGACTGTCTGACCTCTGACATTGTCAAGTCTTGCTGTTTTCTGATTGGCTGATGGGGATGTGGGCGTGTTCATCTGATCTCTGACTTTGAGCAGAGCTGTAATTCTGTTTTCTGATTGGCTGATGGGGATGTGGGCTTGGCCGTCTGACCACTGACATTTACATGTCATGTTGTTTTCTGATTGGCTGATGGGGATGTGGGTGTGTTCGTCTGACCTCTGTCATTGAGTAGAGCTGCCATGCTATTTTCTGATTGGCTGATGTGGGAGTGGGTGTGGATTTCTGACCTCTGACATGTCATGCTGTTTTCTGATTGGCTGATGGGGATGTGGGCATGGCTGTCTGATTTCTGACATTGAGCAGAGCTGTCATGCTGTTTTCTGATTGGCCGAATAGGATGTGGGTGTGTTCGTCTGACCTCTGACTTTGAGCAGAGCTGTAATGCTGTATTCTGATTGGCTGAATGGGATGTGGGCGTGTTCATCTGACCTCTGACATTGAGCAGAGCTGTAAATCTGTTTTCTGATTGGCTGAATGGGATGTGGGCGTGTTCATCTGACCTCTGACATTGAGCAGAGCTGTAAATCTGTTTTCTGATTGGCTGAATGGGATGTGGGCGTGTTCATCTGACCTCTGACATTGAGCAGAGCTGTAATGCTGTATTCTGATTGGCTGAATGGGATGTGGGCGTGTTCATCTGACCTCTGACATTGAGCAGAGCTGTAATTCTGTTTTCTGATTGGCTGAATGGGATGTGGGCGTGTTCATCTGACCTCTGACATTGAGCAGAGCTGTAATTCTGTTTTCTGATTGGCTGAATGGGATGTGGGCGTGTTCATCTGACCTCTGACATTGAGCAGAGCTGTAATTCTGTTTTCTGATTGGCTGAATGGGATGTGGGCGTGTTCATCTGACCTCTGACATTGAGCAGAGCTGTAATTCTGTTTTCTGATTGGCTGAATGGGATGTGGGCGTGTTCATCTGACCTCTGACATTGAGCAGAGCTGTAATTCTGTTTTCTGATTGGCTGATGGGGATGTGGGCGTGGCTGCTTGACCTCTGGCATTGAGCAGAGCTGCATTCTGAGCACCCTGGATGTGCTTTGAGGCTGCCTCTGTGATGTTGAGCAGGTCTGACTCTCTTTTTTCTTCGATTGAGTGTTTTGCTTTTTCTGCCCTTCAAGAATCCCCCGGCGAGCCTCGGGCGAAAGACATAATGTTATCAGTGAGACTCAGGACTCCATCAGTGTGTGTGTGTGTCTGTATATGTGTGTGTGTTTGTATATGTGTGTGTGTGCCCTGTATTCCTCAACCTGTGGTGACCAAATGTCTTCACAAGTATAGCAGTGCTATGAGGGTGGAGTTTAGGGGAAGGGGGAGAGAGCATACAGTGTGTGTGTGTGTGTGTGTGTGTGTGTGTGTGTGTGTGTGTGTGTGTGTGTGTGTGTGTGTGTGTGTGTGCGTGCGTGTGCGTGTGTGCGTGTACGTGTGCGCGTGTGTGTGTGCATGGCGTGTGCACGGGTGTGTGAGTGAGTTTAGTTTTTGTGGGTGTGCATTCATGAATGTTTGTGTGTGTGTGTGTGTGTGTGTGTGCATGTGAGTGTTTGTGTGCATGTGCGTGTGTATATGTGCACATTTGTGCATGCATGCATGTGTGTGTGCATGCATGTTTGTGTTTGTATGTGTATGTGTGTACATGTGTGTTTTGCATGAGTGTTCATGTGTTTGTGTATGTGTTTGTGTATGTGTGTGTGTGTTTGTGTGCAGCCACAAGTGTCTGGCAGCAGTTTGCCATCAGTATGATTATAAACAGCCGCTCATGCTCTCAGACACAACCGGTGGACACAGACACTGGTCGCCATGGTTACAGGCTGAGAGTGATGCGGATGCTGTGAGGGGACACATTCTCTGAGACGTGTCTTTCTTTTCGGACAGGATGTTTCTGAGAGACGGACTCAAATGATTAGCGTTTGCTCAGACAGCATTTACAACCCATTTGAATTGCGATACATGATGCACATCTGAGGAAAAACATCATAAAATGTCCAAATTCCTGTTTCAGGTGTGAATATATGAGTCTGCAGTGCATTGTGGGGGATTTACAGAGCTCACAGCTGACACTTGTCTGTGTTTATTTGACGTTGTTGCTGTGATCGTTTTGTTAAATGTTAACCAGGATTAAATGAAGATCACAGAGAGACGCCTCTGCATAAAACAATGACCTGAACACACAATGTGGAATCATTTACTCAGTGTTTACTACTCAACTTTTACATTTGTTTTGTCTGCTAGTACAGATATACAGCATATGGGTCAAAGGTGAAACTGTGTTTTCAGACAACAATCAGATATATTTGACAAATATAGGGTGATATAGGCCGGCACGGTGGCTCAGTGGTTGGCCTAACAGCAAGAAGGTCACTGGTTTGAGTCCTGTCTGGGTCAGTTGGTGTTTCTGTGTGGAGTTTGCATGTTCTCCCTGTGTTGGCGTGGGTTTCCTCCAGGTGCTCCGGTTTCCCCCACAGTCCAATTGTAACCCCGCCGGTCCTACGCCACCCAACCCGCTCCGAGCTGGTATTGAACTGGCGACCTTCCGCATGGGAGTCGATTGCTCTACCAAGGAGGCTAAAGACCATGGCCTCTAGCGTCTGTCGCTAGAGATCTTTTAGAGGTCAGAGGAGTGAGGTTTACCTGCACAGCACTTACTAGCTGGCCTCCGTTACACAAACACATGCGCTATAGGGGAATTGATCAACTAAATTGGTTGTAGTGTATGAGTGTGTGTGTGTGAATGGGTGTGTATGGGTGTTTCTTAGTACTGGGTTGCATCTGAAAGGCATCCGCTGTGTAAAACGTGCTGGAATAGTTGGCGGTTCATTCCGCTGTGGCGACCCCTGAAATAGAGACTAAGCTGAAGGAAAAGGAATGAATGGTGTGATGTAATATAAGAGGACACCTGTAGTGTAATTTCCCCAAAGTCAGTCAGTTTTGAAGTGATCGTAACAAGAATGAAAGAGCAGTTTTTGAGCATATTTATTTTATTCTGCAATACAGTATAACAAACATACATGAGGTATACATAATCAGTCACTACAGAAGGTGAAAGATTTTATTTTATGGAGTTAAACTGACAGCAAGAACTGAAAGCATTTTAACTTCATCTAACATTAAATTACTGTGCAGAAATAGCATTCTTTCATTTTCCTTCAGCTTAGTCCCTTTATTCATCAGGGGTCGCCACAGCGGAATGAACCGCCAACTATTCCAGCGTATGTTTTACACAGCGGATGCCCTTCCAGCTGCAACCCATCACTGGGAAACACCCATACACACTCATTCACCCACACACACACACTCACACACTCATACACTATGGCCAGTTTAGTTCATCAGTTCCCCTATAGCGCATGTGTTTGGACTGTGGGGGAAACCGGAGCACACGGAGGAAACCCACGCCAACATGGGGAGAACATGCAAACTCCACACAGAAACACCAACTGACCCAGCCGAGGCTCGAACCAGCAACCTTCTTGCTGTGAGGCCAACCACTGAGCCACCATGTCGCCCACAGAATTAACATTTGAGAATAAAACTAAATCTCTAGTTACAGAAAATCACATAATCTGTTAAAAAAATAACTACATACAAATATTCTCTAATTTAGATTCCCTGATTTCTGTGATTTTTGTTTTTTTCATGCATATTCTTTTTTACGTTTACACTTTCATTAAAATTATTTAAAACTTAAAAGTAGACCCTTGCATTTAAAGGGACCCCCCCCCCACCCCACCCCCAAAATTTTTTCATCATTTGCACATGAGGAAATAATGATAATTTTTAACATTTCTGTCTATATAACATTTAATTTATTGCAAACATTTAATCTTTGACTCTTAGATGTTTATAGCAGAAAACAACAAAAATACTACGTGAGAAAATATTTTTTTCAAACCATCACAAGAAGATAAACATGAATTTAGAAAGTAAAAAGAACAGTGTTGGGCAAAGACTAATCGTGAATAATCACATCCAAAATAAAAGTTTGTTTTGACATAATATATGTGTGTGTGTATTATATTTATATTTATTATGTACAGTTGAACTCAGAATTATTAGCCCCCCTCCGTTTATTTTTTTCCCCCTATTTCTGTTTAACAGAGAGCAGATTTCTTCAACACATTTCTAATCATAATAGTTTTAATAACTCATCTCTAATAACTGATTTATTTTATCTTTGTCATGATGACAGTAAATAATATTAGACTAGATATTCTTCAAGACACTTCTATACAGCTTAAAGTGACATTTAAATGCTTAACTAGGGTAATTAGGGTAACTAGGCAGGTTAGGGGAATTAGGCAAGTTATTGTATAATGATGGTTTGTTCTGTAGACTATCGAAAAAATATATAGCTTAAAGGGGCTAATAATATTGACCTTAAAATGGTGTTTAAAAAATTAAAAACTGCTTTTATTCTAGCCGAAATAAAACAAATATGACTTTCTCCAGAAGAAAAAATATTATCAGACATACTGTGGAAATTTCCTTGATCTGTTAAACATAATTTGGGAAATATTAAAAAAGAAAAACATTCAAAGGGTGGCGAATAATTCTGACTTCAACTGTATATCTGACACACACATATATAAAACAAAATTATACAAAACAATGTTATATAGATATTTAAGTTGATGTATAATGTGTATTGTTTACACATATATTTATTATCTAAATATAAATAAACATTTTCTGAAATATATGCATGCATGTATTTATATACACTCACCGGCCACTTTATTAGGTACACCTCACTAGTACCGGGTTGGACCTCCTTTTGCCTTCAGAACTGCCTTAATCCTTCGTGGCAGAGATTCAACAAGCTACTGGAAATATTCCTCAGAGATTTTGCTCCATATTGACATGATAGCATCACTCAGTTGCTGCAGATTTGTCGGCTGCACATCCATGATGCCAATCTCCCATTCCACCACATCCCAGAGGTGCTCTATTGGATTGAGCCCTGGGGACTGTGGAGGCCATTTGAGTACAGTGAACTCATTTTCATGTTCAAGAAACCAGTCTGAGATGATTGGCGCTTTATGACATGGTGCGTTATCCTGCTGGAAGTAGCCATCAGAAGATGGAGACACTGTGGTCATAAAGGGATGGACATGGTCAGCAACAATACTCAGGTAGGCTGTGGCGTTGACACCATGCTCAATTGGTACTAATGGACCCAAAGTGTGCCAAGAAAATCTCCCCCACACCATTACACCACCACCACCAGCCTGAACCGCTGATACAAGGCAGGATGATCCATGCTTTCATGTTGTTGAGGCCAAATTCTGAGCCGACCATCCGGATGTGGCAGCAGAAATGGAGACTCATCAGACCAGGCAACGTTTCTCCAATCTTCTCTTGTCCAGTTTTGGTGAGCCTGTGTGAATTGTAGCCTCAGTTTCCTGTTCTTAGCTGACAGGAGTGGCACCCGGTGTGGTCTTCTGCTGCTGTAGCCCATCCGCCTCAAGGTTGGACGTGTTGTGTGTTCAGAGATGCTCTTCTGCAGACCTCGGTTGTAACGAGTGCTTATTTGAGTTACTGTTGCCTTTCTATCAGCTGGAACCAGTCTGGCCATTCTCCTCTGACCTCTGGCATCAACAAGGCATTTGCGCCCACAGAACTGCCGCTCACTGGATATTTCCTCTTTGTCGGACCATTCTCTGTAAACCCTAGAGATGGTTGTGCGTGAAAATCCCAGTAGATCAGCAGTTTCTGAAATGCTCAGAGCAGCCCGTCTGGCACCAACAACCATGCCACGTTCAAAGTCACTTAAATCCCCTTTCTTCCCCATTCTGATGCTCGCTTTGACCTGCAGCAGATCGTCTTGACCATGTCTACATGCCTAAATGCAGTGAGCTGCTGCCATGTGATTGGCTGATTAGACATTTGCATTAACGAGCAGTTGGACAGGTGTACCTAATAAAGTGGCCAGTGAGTGTGTACATACAAGTACATGCAAGTGTATTGTATTTAATTCTAACTTTTATTTTGCGTGTGATTAATCATGATTAATTAGCATGAATTAATTGCAAACATCAGCACTAAACTGCACTGAAATTAGTGAATGTTAATTAGTGATATTTTAGGAAAGAACCCACAGCAAAAGGGAGAGGTCCAGAATTGTTTTATTCCAGCAGATGAACACTGATCTTTACAGTGAGGGACGTCCCACACACACACACACACACACACACACACACACACACACACACACACACACACACACACACACACACACACACACACACACACACACACAGATTGTTCTGTGAGAGATACACTATCGTTACTAAATGAAGGCACAGAAATCCAGTCCGAATAACAGTAAGGCAGATTCACAGCACTAGAACACTGGAGATGAACTACGCTTTCATTGGTGCATCAACTCGCATCTTTCTGCTGTTGTCATGGTGACATACCCTTCCTCTGTCAAGCAAACAAACACACACACACACACACACACACACACGCAGTGCTGGCAGGACGTGTCACAAATTCAGACGTGAGATTCAACAGTCTTCACTCCCAAAAGTCTCTGCGCTTCTCTGTCTGTGTGCAGATGTTCTGGTAGGCAGTAAAGTGAAGAGACAGCGATTGCAGATATTCGCCAGAGTGAAACCCAATCCAGCAGATATCCAGAATAAACAGACACGGATCTACAGAGAGCTTCACAGCTCCAGACTTCACATAACAGCAGGTTATTTTAGTTCACAGTAAACAAGAGAGTCAGTCAGAACATACTCTACGCAAGCGTCTCGATGCCTGACCGACGAAATGCGATTGATTCATACTTTAACTCTAAATGAGGTGACGAACAGAATGATTGAAAGGGCAAAAATACCCTGTTTACATCCTGACTGTAGTCATTTATAGCAAATACTGTAGTGCTTTAAACCATACTATAGTGAAGTGTATTATACTGAATGTATTGCAGCGTTTATGACATTCAGTTAATGAATGCTCCAGCGTACTGTAGTATTAACTATAGTGAACTGATATACTGTAATAAATACTGTAGTATATTTAGTGTTTGCTACAGTAAACAGTGGTGTATTGTAGTATAATATACCCTATAGTTGCAGAAAACTACAGTATTGGGTGATTTGTTTATTTTACTGTAGTTGTTGTGTTGCCATAAAAACTGTAGAATCACCAAAACAGATCGGTTGCTAGAGTTGTTGTTTCCATAACAACTGTAGAATTACTACAACAGATAAATTACTGTAGGTGTTGCGTTGCCATAGCAACTGTAGAGTTACTACAACAGATAAATTACTATGTTGTTGTGTTACCATAGCAACTATAGAATTACCACAACAGATCAATTGTTGTAGTTGTTGTGTTACCATAGCAACTGTAGTTACTACAACAGATAAATTACTGTATTTGTTGCATTTCCGTAGTAACTCTAGAATTACTACAACAGAAAAATTACTGTAGTTGTGTTACCATAGCAACTATAGAATCACCACAACAGATTGATTGCTAGAGTTGTTGTTACCATAGCAACTATAAAATTACCACAATAGATCAATTACTGTAGTTGTTGTGTTACCATAGCAACTATAGAATTACTACAACAGATAAATTACTGTAGTTGTTGTTACCATAGCAACAGTAGAATTACCACAACCGATCGATTGCTAGAGTTGTTGTTACCATAGCAGCTATAGAATTTCTACAACAGATCAATTGTTGTAGCTGTTGTGTTACCATAGCAACTGTAAAATTGCTACAACAGATAAATTACTACCTTGTTGTGTTACTATAGAATCACCACAACAAATCGATTGCTAGAGTTGTTGTGTTACCATAGCATTTGTAGAATCACCGCAATAGATCAATTGCTGTAGTTGTAGTAATTCTATAGTTGCTATGGTAACATAACAAATACAGTAATTGATATATTGCGGTGATTCTATAGTACAACAATTGATCTGTTGTAGTTGCTGTGTTACCATACAACTGTAGAATCACTACAACAGATAAATTACTGTAGGTGTTGCGTTGCCGTAGCAACTGTAGAGTTACTACAACAGATAAATTACTTATTGTTGTGTTACCATAGCAGCTGTAGAATCACCACAACAGATCGATTGCTATAGTTGTTGTTACCATAGCAACTATAGAATTTCTACAACAGAAAAATTACTATGTTTTGTGTTACCATAGCAACTATAGAATTTCTACAACAGAAAAATTACTATGTTTTGTGTTACCATAGCAACTATAGAATTACCACAACAGATCAACTGTTGTAGTTGTTGTGTTATCATAGCAACTGTAGAGTTACTACAACAGATAAATTACTGTATTTGTTGCATTTCCGTAGTAACTCTAGAATTACTACAACAGAAAAATTAAAATTTTGTTTTGTTACCATAGCAACTATAGAATTACTACAATAGATCAATTGCTGTAGTTGTTGTGTTACCATAGCAACTGTAGAATAGAGTGGGGGAACTATGACGTCAATTTGTATGCAAAAACCTTGGAAGCGAGTTAGCATTTTAGCAGTTCCGGTTCCCTCGTCCCAAAGTCAATGGGTTTTTTCAATGGGATTTCAGTTAAATCACTTAAATAAGGTTCGTGGCTAACACAAACTCAAGATACTTTCACGTTTTATTCTACGACATAAAACACACCAGTCACATCACACTCTTGATTTTTTTAAATGGCTTATGCTTCTTTAAAAAGATGGTTGCTATCAATGTGCTAAACGGGACTACAGGCGGTGTCCGAGACATTATACGTCATCCAGCTGAACTGGTCTGGAGCGCAGCTCGCTTGCGTTGGGCATTTGGATTTGTCTGTTATTTAAGTATTTTCATGAATAGTTTTTTATAGTTCGTAGTATTTTTCTAATTGGGAATACATATTGTGTGTAGATAATGCCTTCACTTGTAAAGACTGCTAAGACAGGTTAATTTGTTGATCATTTATTTTAACTAAACGATATTATGAAGATACTGCTTACCAGTGCTGCCTGTCTCTTGCCTGCTCTCAGTAACGCAAACTTGTGAATAAATGTGTAAAAATACATACATATTAACTGTCATTTTAGCGTGATCAATTGATTTTTCGTCGGTTTTTTTCTTCATTTGAACACATTTAACTCTGTCATAACTGCAATATTTACACTCCTTCTTAAAATGTATAGCATATGTGACAGTATGGGCTGCTTTTTGCTGTACTCAGTGACAAAAAAAGAATATTAAATGTTCTTCTGTGTCCCTGATGGAACTTGCAGGCATATAACATTAGACTTGACCCTCGCACCTCATCTCCTCATTTCTGTTGTCTGTTACTAAGGTAAGCGGGCTGTATGCACGCGAGCGAGACACTTCTTTAAAAATGTCTTATGATAATACTATGTAGGCACATTTACACATACAGTACTTTTACAACAACCGTAAAGCAAAACAATATGTATTTCCCCCGTAAAAACTATCCAAAAGGTACATAGGTCTAAGTGGTTTTGCGTATATATTTGTTTATAATATTATAGCGTGGATTATAATATAATAAACTGAGAGAGTAAATCTTTGTCATGCATCATATTTCTAAAAATAAGCTTGAAGAGTTGTCTGTGGTGCTGACGTCACAGGCGAGCGCCGCGAAGGCTGTAGTCCGTTTATAGCCTAATGTTAGCTTTTCAGTTCTTGCGTTTGCATTTAAGATCCAAAAGTGCTAAAAGTTGTATTTTTGTGTGAGGATTATCCGGCTAGATAAAACGTGTAAGTTTAATGAACAGTGTTTGAACACAGAGCTTATTATTTGCAATCTTCGAAAAGCCTATGGGAAAATCCTATAAAGATTTTATCGAGAGAACCAGTTTTATGCTAGCAGCCCATTCGCCTACAAGGGGACGTCATAGTTCCTCCACTCTATTACTACAATAGATAAATTACTGTAGTTGTTGTTACCATAGCAACAGTAGAATCACCACAACTGATCGATTGCAAGACTTGTTGTTACCATAGCAACTATAGAATTTCTACAACAGATCAATTGTTGTAGCTGTTGTGTTACCATAGCAACTGTAAAATTGCTACAACAGATAAATTACTACGTTTTTGTGTTATTATAGAATCACCACAACAAATCGATTGCTAGAGTTGTTGTGTTACCATAGCAACTGTAGAATAACCGCAATAGATCAATTGCTGTAGTTGTTGTAGTAATTCTATAGTTGCTATGGTAACATAACAAATACAGTAATTGATATATTGTGGGGATTCCATAGTACAACAATTGATCTGTTGTAGTTGCTGTGCTACCATACAACTGTAGAATCACCACAACAGATAAATTACTGTAGGTGTTGCGTTGCCATGGCAACTATAGAATCATCACTACAGACCAATTGCTCTAGTTGTTGTGTTACCATAGCAACTATAGAACCACCACACAGACCAATTGCTTTAGCTGTTGTGTTACCATAGCAACTATAGAATTACGACCCTAGATCAATTACTGTAGCTGTTGTGTTACCATAGCAACTATAGAATTTCTACAACAGATCAATTGTTGTAGTTTTGTGTTACCATAGCAACTGTAAAATTGCTACAACAGATAAATTACTGTATTTGTTGCTTTGCTGCAAATTACTACATTGTTGTGTTACTATAGAATTCCCACAACAAATCGATTGCTAGAGTTTTTGTGTTACCATAGCAACTATAGAATCACCACAGCAAATCGATTGCTAGAGTTGTTGTGTTACCATAGCAACTGTACAATCACCACAATAGATCAATTGCTGTAGTTTTTGTTACCATAGCAACTATAGAATTACTACAACAGATCAATTGCTGTAGTTGGTGTGTTACCATAGCAACTATAGAATCACCACAACCGATTAATTCAAGTACTTCACCAGAGTATGGTTCAAAGCACTACCGTATTTACTATGATTACCATAGCATTCTAGGTCCAAGTCTTTCTCCTCTCTTCCCTGAGATGCCCATTGGCTAATCGGTGTGACATCATAATCCAAAAAGCAGCCAATCGTGAAACTAAAGCACGTCCCCTCCAGGCTCGATGTGGTAACAGCAGGTCATGCGTCAGTGTTCACAGTGTGTCATTGGATGGATTCTCAACACCAATTGGGGGGGCGTTCACGCAAGGACACGTTCTTGCTAACTTCTGCAATTGTTGGGTCAGCGTGTGTGCATGCATCCAGCTGACATCTTTGGCAATTGCATCTTTCATGTTTTGCATTATGCTCAGTGCATCCCGTGTGGACGCTCCCGCATGGTGCAGAGGCTCTATATGCTCTAGGATGGAGTTTGAAAAGGTGTTTCTCAGGTAAGTGCATATTCAAACGTTCCTTTCTCCAAACCCTCCAGTCCATCACCCCAGCTGGATGAAGGCATGCTGCTGTAAGGGTCCAGCAGGATCCTGAAACACCTGACGATCAACAGACCCAGAAACACCAGCAGCATCCCCACAAACGCAAACGCCGTCTTCTGCTCCAGGCTCAGAGAGTAGGCCATGATGTCACTGCTGCTCATGGCCGCCAGGCTGTGGTTATAGTGAACACTACACATGTTCCCGCTCCAGCCCCAGCATCCTTCATCGGATCAGTACAGACGGACAGATGCCTGTGGAGGTGAGAGATCTTATTATATGCAGAGTCAGACAGATATCAAGAGCTCAACACCACACTTCATTAAATTACTCAGACCCTCTAGGATTTTGCTGAGACATTCGTATATACAGTGGTGTGAAAAGTGTTTGCCCCTTACTGATTTCTTTTTTTATTGCATGTTTGTCAGACTTTAAAAGGCATCTATTGAGCAAAAATCACTTTTAGAAGGGTTTAAAACACAATTAACAACAGTCTGTGAATATAATCAGTTTCTAATAGTAAACATTATTTTTTTTTCTGCAGAAACACTTTGATTGACATTCTCCCTTTGTGCATGTCCACTAGTGATGGCAGTGTTGTACGTGTTGTAAATATGAACTAAAAAACTCCCACTTTACCTATTTTTCACACTCTTCGCCTCCTTAATCAAACATTCAAATTTATATATCATCAAAAAATTATAGTTAGATAAACATTAGCATTTAACAATTATTTTCTATAACTATTATTTGAAATTTTAGTGATTAAAAAAAAAACCTTTTACGTTCTGGTCAACTCTTTTACTCAATTATTAAAAGTCAGAACAATCTATAAAGAAAGCACTGACTGAAAAAGAATGTAACTGTTGCAAGTGATGTCACTTCCTGTGGCATGATATTGCACCCTCCAACAACTTACTACTAGACCCTAGGAACATAGGATTATGGTATCCTAGCAACCACCTAAATTTCAATTTCAACTGAATACTATACTCTACCAACCACCTACAACCTCTCCAACAATTTACTACTATACCTTAGCAACCACTTACAGCCTCCCTAACAACTACTCTTCCCTAGTAACCACCTACAACCTCTCGGAAATCTACAATACCCTAGCAATCACCTACAACCTGTTTAACAACTACCTAAAATACCCTAGCAACCCTCTAGAACCACTCTACCTACTAAATACTATACCCTAGCAACCACCTACAACCTCTTTTAAAACTACAACACCCTGGCAACCACCTACAACCTCCCTAAAAACTAACTACTATACTCTAGCAATCACCTACAACTGTTCTTAAAACTACAATAGCTTAGCAACCACCTACAACCTCTCTAACAACTAAATAATATATCATAGCAACCACCTACAACCTCTCCAACAAATAAATGATATACCACAGCAACCACCTACAACCTCTCTTAACACTACAATACCCTAGAAACCCCCTACAACCTCCATACCAACTAAATAATATACCATAGCAACCACATACAACCTCTCTTAAAACTACAATAACTTAGCAACCACCTACAAACTCTATACCAACTAAATAATACAGTATACCCTAGCAACCCCCTACAACCTCTCTAACAATTAAATACTACACTATAGCAACCACACACAACCTCTCTTAAAACTACAATAGTTTAGCAACCACCTACAACCTCTATACCAACTAAATAATACAGTATACCCTAGCAACCAACCACAAACTCTCTTAAAACTGCAATGGCTTAGCAACCACCTGCAACCTCTCTAACAACTAAATACTATAATCTAGAAACCACCTACAACCTCTATAACAACTAAATAATATACCTTACCAACCACCTACAACCTCTCTTAAACTACAATACCCTAGCAACCCCCTACAACCTCTATACCAACTAAATAATATACCATAACAACCACATACAACCTCTTTTAAAACTACAATGGCTTAACAACCACCTGCAGCCTCTCTAACAACTAAATACTACACCCTAGCAACCACCTACAACCTCTTTTATAAGTACAATAACCTGGCAACCACCTACAACCTCCTTAACAACTAACTACTATACCCTAGCAACCACCTATAACCTCTTTTGCAACTACAATACCCTAGCAACCACCTACAACCTCTCTAACAACTAAATACTACACCCTAGAAAACCACCTACAATCTCTCTTAAAACTACAATAGCCTAGCAACCAGCTACACCCTCTTTAACAACTAACTACAATTCCCTAGCAACCCCCTACAACATCTATAACAACTAAATAATATACCATAGCAACCACCTACAACCTCTCTAACAACTAAATACTACACCCTAGCAACCACCTACAACATATCTTAAAACTACATTAGCCTAGCAACCAGCTACACCCTCTTTAACAACTAACTACAATACCGTAGCAACCCCCTACAACCTCTCTAACAACTAAATAATATACCATAGCAACCACCTACAACCTCTCTTAAAACTACAATACCCTAGCATCCCCCTACAACCTCTCTAACAACTAAACAATATACCATAGCAACCACCTACAACCTCTCTTTAAACTACAATAGCCTAGCAACCACCTACAACCTTTCTAACAATTAAATACTACACCCTAGAAACCACCTACAACCGCTCTTAAAACTACAATAGCCTAGCAACCACCTGCAACCTCTCTAACAACTAAATACTATAATCTAGCAACCACCTAAAACCTCTATAACAGCTAAATAATATACCTTAGCAACCACCTACAACCTTTCTTAAAACCACAATAGCCTAGTAACTACCTACAACCTCTCTAACAACTAAATACTTCACCCTAGCAACCACCTACAGCCTCTCTTAAAATTACAATACCCTGGCAACCACCTACCTGGCAACCAACCTCTCTTATAACGAAATACTATACCCTAGCAACCAAAGAATTTTAGTGAAAAGTTCTAACAATAGACTGGTGCATCGTGGGAGTCATTGGTGCGAGCACGCTCACCTATATCTGAAGTAAACGGGTCAGAGAAAAGATCACATCTATCAGTATTTTTAGCAACACCGGAGCTGCAGCAACAGTAAAACACACTCCCTCAGGAAAGATGCAGAATGCAGCACTGCAAACATGACATGTGCACTCGAGGAATCTCAGGAGCATTTCACACATGCAACATGTTCAATCAGGAGGCAGCAGGACCTGTTGCATTGGACTCGCAATCGAATGTTATTGGCATACATGTTGCTGAAAACAGTTTCAGTATGGGTGTGGATAAGCAGCAGGTGGCTGAAACACACACACACACACACACATGCATATATATGAGCTGAATTGAGCTTTATCTCACCTTCATTTCGGCCTAATTGTGTCAGACCTGTAGGCGGTCAGTGTGATATTCCTGCGCCCGCTACCGGAGCCCACATCACTGCAGAAGAAGAGAAACAGCAGGAGTTCCTCTGGCGAAATGAAGAGAAACGCTCAGAGAATGATCTGGCAGTGCTGCTGCTGTCGTCTCTGTATCTCTCTCTCTCTCTCACTCTCTCTCTTTCACATTGTGCAACCACTTGTTAGTCTCCGCTGAATCTGTAGTGTTTCTCCTGCATGCACGCTTGCACTTTTCTCTCACCTGTGTGTGTTTTTGGCAGATGTGACATGTGAATGCGCAGTGGTGCAGCTGCTTCAGTGTGTGTCTCATTCATTAGTGTGTAACTCAATTAGACCTTGTGCTTAAAGCTTCATTAGATGCTCCAGCACAACTGATGCAGCTCAGCGTGCTTTTAAAGGCACAGCGACACCTTTAACCCAATGTGCCAATTCAATATCGCAGTGTTGCTAGGTGGTTGCTAGGGTGTTGTAGGGATTTGTGTGAGTTATATATCCTAGCAACCATTATTAACCTCTCTAACTACTATGCCCTAGCAACCAACTACAACCACAATGATTACTAACTACTGAACCCAAGTAACCACCTACAACCTGCCTAACAACTACAATACCCCAGCAACCACCTACAACGTCTTCAATGGCTAGTATATCCTAGCAACCACCACCAACCTCTCAAATTACTATTCAATAGCACCTACAACCTAAACGATGACTAACTGATGAACCCTAGCAACCACCTACAACCTACCTAACAACTACAATACCCTACCAACCACCTAAAACCTCTTCAATGGCTACTACATCCTAGCAACCTCCACCAACCTTACAAATTACGATTCAATACCACCTACAACCTAAACAATGACTAACTGACAAACCCTAGCAAACACCTACAACCTGCCTAACAACTACAATACCCCAGCAACCACCTACAACGTCTTCAATGGCTAGTATATCCTAGCAACCACCACCAACCTCTCAAATTACTATTCAATAACACCTACAACCTAAACGATGACTAACTGATAAACCCTAGCTATCACCTACAACCTGCCTAAAACTACAATACCCTACCAACCACCTACAACCTCTTCAATGGCTACAATATCCTAGCAACCTCCACCAACCTTACAAATTACAATTCAGTACCACCTACAACCTAAACGATGACTAACTGATAAACCCTAGCAACCACCTACAACCTGCCTAACAACTACAATACCCCAGCAACCACCTACAACGTCTTCAATGGCTACTATATCCTAGCAACCACCACCTGCCTCTCAAATTACGGTTCAATACCACCTACAACCTCAACAATGACTAACTGATAAACCCTAGCAACCACCTACAACCTGCCTAACAACTACAATACCCCAGCAACCACCTACAACGTCTTCAATGGCTAGTATATCTTAGCAACCACCACCAACCTCTCAAATTACTATTCAATAACACCTACAACCTAAAGGATGACTAACTGATAAACCCTAGCAACCACCTACAACCTGCCTAACAACTACAATACCCTACCAACCACCTACAACCTCTTTAATGGCTACTATATCCTAGCAACCTCCACTAACCTCACAAATTACGATTCAATACCACCTACAACCTAAACAATGACTAACTGACAAACCCTAGCAAACACCTACAACCTGCCTAACAACTAAAATACCCCAGCAACCACCTAAAACGTCTTCAATGGCTACTATATCCTAGCAACCACCACCAACCTCTCAAATTACTATTCAATACCACCTACAACTTCGACGATGACTGACTGATAAACCCTAGCAACCACCTACAACCTGCCTAACAACTACAATACCCCAGCAACCACCTACAACGTCTTCAATGGCTACTATATCCTAGCAACCACCACCAGCCTCCCAAATTACAATTCAATACCACCTACAACCTCAACGATGTCTAACTGATAAACCCTAGCAACCACCTACAACCTGCCTAACAACTACAATACCCCAGCAACCACCTACAACGTCTTCAATGGCTACTATATCCTAGCAACCACCACCAACCTCCCAAATTACGATTCAATACCACCTACAACCTCAACGATGACTAACTGATAAACCCTAGCAACCACCTACAACCTGCCTAACAACTACAATACCCCAGCAACCACCTACAACGTCTTCAATGGCTACTATATCCTAGCAACCACCACCAACCTCTCAAATTACTATTCAATACCACCTACAACCTCAAAGATGACTAACTGATAAACCCTAGCAACCACCTACAACCTGCCTAACAACTACAATACCCCAGCAACCACCTACAATGTCTTCAATGGCTACTACATCCTAGCAACCACCACCAACCTCTCAAATTACGATTCAATAACACCTACAACCTAAACGATGACTAACTGACAAACCCTAGCAACCACCTACAACCTGCCTAACAACTACAATACCCCAGCAACCACCTACAACGTCTTCAATGGCTAGTATATCCTAGCAACCACCACCAACCTCACAAATTACGATTCAATAACATCTACAACCTAAACGATGACTAACTGATAAACCCTAGCAACCACCTACAACCTGCCTAACAACTACAATACCCTACCAACCACCTACAATGTCTTCAATGGCTAGTATATCCTAGCAACCACCACCAACCTCTCAAATTACGATTCAATAACATCTACAACCTAAACGATGACTAACTGACAAACCCTAGCAACCACTTACAACCTGCCTAACAACTACAATACCCCAGCAACCACCTACAACGTCTTCAATGGCTAGTATATCCTAGCAACCACCACCAACCTCACAAATTACGATTCAATAACATCTACAACCTAAACGATGACTAACTGATAAACCCTAGCACCACCTACAACCTGCCTAACAACTTCAATACCCCAGCAACCACCTACAACGTCTTCAATGGCTACTATATATTTTAGCAACCACCATCAACCTCTCAAATTACTACTCCATAACTCCTACAACTTCAAAGATGACTAACTGCTAATCTCTAGCAACCACCTACTGTACAAGCTGTCTAACAAATAGCTACTATACCCTAGCAACCACCTACAACCTCTTCATCAGCTAATATATCCTAGCAATCACCTAGAATCTCAATGATGACTAACTGCTAAACCCTAGCAACCTGTCTAACAAGTAACTTCAATACCCTAGCAACCATGTTACGCCCTCGAGGTGAAACAAGAAAAAAAGGAGGGGGAAGCCAAAGTCATGTTTCCAAAATTTATTTAAGTCCACTGTGACCAAACATTAGGCAAAACCATCCACCTGATTATGCCCCGCACTGCTGCAGCGCATCTGTAGAGGGAGCAAAATAGACAGACAGACACAGCAGACAAGCGGCAGCGCAGCCGGCGTCACAACCACCTACAACCTCTTCAAAGGCTACTATATCCTTGCAACCACCATCAACCTCTCAAATTACTACTCAATACCGCCTACAACTTAAAAGATGACTAACTGCCAATTTCTAGCAACCACCTACAACCTGTCTAACACATAGCTACTATACCCTAGCAACCACCTACAACCTCTTCAATGGCTACAATATCTTAGCAATCACCTACAACATCAACGATGACTATCTGCTAAACCCTAGCAACCACCTACAACTTGCCTAACAACTAACTGCAATACCCTAGCAACCATCTACAGCCTGTTCAACAGCTATTATATCCTAGCAACCAACAACAACCTGTTTAACAACTAACTACAATTCCCTAGCAAATGCCTACAACCTCAAAGGCGACTAAGTACAAACTTAATATCAACTGATCAGCACAACGTATTCAGCAATTTAATACAATGCATTACATAGTGTTGCTAGGTGGTGGCTAGGGTATTGTGGGTAGTTGATATTTCCTTTGGTGTGTCGACATTCAGCATAGAGGTTGCAGGTGGGTGCTAGGGTTTCATAGTTAGTCATCATTGAAGTTGTAGCTGGTTGCTAGGGTATAGTTAGACAGCATTGAGGTTGTAGGTGGTTGCTAGGGAAAAGTAGTTGTCATTAAGATTGTTGTTGGTTGATATAGAGTTGTTAGAGAGGTTGTGGGTTGTTTACTAGGGTACAGTAGTTAGTTGTAGGTAAAGTTGTAAGTGGTTGTTAGGGTGTATTGTTAGTTGTTAGAGGTGGTTGCTAGGGTTTACTAGTTCATTATTTGAGGTTATCGGTGGTTGTTAGGGTTTAGTAGTAAGCTGTAAGTGACGTTGTAGCTGGTTGTTTGAGTTTAGCAGTTAGAAAGTGTGTAGGTGGTTGTTAGGGTTTAATAATTAGTTGCTAGAATGGTTGAAGGTGGTTGCTAGGGTATAGTTAGAAAGCATTGAGGTTGTAGGTGGTTTCTAGGGAACAGTAGTTGTCATTAAGATTGTTGTTGGTTGATAGAGAGTTGTTAGATAGGTTGTGGGTTGTTACGAGGGTACAGTAGTTAGTTGAATGTAAAGTTGTAGGTGATTGTTAGGGTGTATAGTTGGCTGTTAGAGGTGGTTGCTAGGGCTTACTAATTCGTTATTTGAGGTTATAGGTGGTTGTAGGGTTTAATAGTTAGCTGTAAGTCATGGTTTAGGTGGTTGTTAGGGTTTAATAATTAGTTGCTAGAATGGTTGTAGGTGGTTGCTAGGGTATAGTTAGACAGCATTGAGGTTGTAGTTTCTACACACTTTTAGAAATAAAGGTACAGGAGCTGTCACTGGGGCAGTACCTTTTCAAAAGATACATATTTGTACCCAAAGAATCCACATTGGTACCTCGAAGGGGCATATTAATACCCAAATGTACCTAAAATGTACCTTATTGTTTAATTATATGCATTAAATTGCATTAAATTGTTTACTTTATAGGGTCGTATTATATGAGAAGACTGAATAGAGAACTTCATATTAGGGTAAGATAGCCATGTTACCTTTCGTAAAACAAGGATTGCTATCCTAGCTATGAATACCGATCACTAACAGCTATATTTAAACTAACAACAAACTGTACAACTATGAGTGCTTTTATAAAAAGAAGCAATGAAAACGTACCTTAACTGGACCGCTGCTTTCAGGATGTCATCGTTTCCCCACTCGTTCTGTCACAAGCTCTTTTCTATGGCTAAACAAGGTCAAGGAAAACTCTTCTGATTGGCTGGATTTCTCTGATCTCAAGGTAGAGCCCGCGTTTTGATTGGCAGATACACAAGTCACTTTTGCACCAAATATCACAGTGATGTTTGGTGCAAAAGAGCGAGAGCGCGAAACGTAGATTTGCAAGTAAATAACAGCGCTTGAGACTTGTAGCGGCAGATTTAATAGCTCGTTTCCACTGACTGGTACGGTACGGGTCGGTACGCCTTTTGACAGTGGAAACGGCCATAAAAGCGTACCGACCCGTACCGTACCACTTTTTCGGCACCCTTTCGAAAGGGTACCAAACACGAGAAAGGGTACCAAAAGGGTCCCAAAGGCGGAGCTAGACGCGCAGCTGAATGCTATTGGTTTACAGAGATACATCACGAGCTCACGCAACAAGCCAGAATGAAAACAAATGAGCGCCATGTTTTCATACACAGCCGAGAGACTATATATCCATATAATAACATATATTAACAAGCCCTGTTCGATCTGGGCTCAAATGAACATAGTTGTCGTCTTGATGAACAGCCACAAAGCCAAAAAAAGAGCAGATTTTACCCTGTGCCCCGTAGTTTTTTACGAGCCTAAAAAACTATTAACTATTATCATCACCTTTTGGACTATTATGAACTCGGAATGATGAAATTACTCTCTAACAAGAGGCGACACGTGCTGCTGAAGATTACAGACACATTTAATTATGAGAGGTCTGCACTGACTATGCCTAGGCTCTATTTCCTGCTGTTTTGAACCTAAATAAGGACTAAATGTCTGCTGTGTGTAGTTTTTCTGTAAGTGGTAACATATCGGAGACTGTAAGGGTCTGTATGTGTTCATATGTGTTCATTTATTTATTTATTTTATATAACTGCAGACGTTACAGTAGGCTATTTCACACTGTCATTTGATCTGCAGTTATAATCAACTCATGTTCATAGAAAAGTTAGTAATAAACATTTATACACAAGTATTTATGAGTATAAAGCCTCTGTTTTGTGAGAAGTGCTTCTCGTATGATATGTGAGCGACCCGTACAGCTTTACTTTAGACATTTTCTCGAGCGAAAATGACGTCGACTGAAACTTTCTGTCATACCATTGGTACCCTTTTAGCAGTGGAAACGCAAGCCTGATAAAGGTGACCCGTACCGACCCGTACCGGACCGTACTGTACCAGTCAGTGGAAACGAGCCATAAGAGATTGCAGTAACATATTTGTGTTCGTGCTTAGAAAAAAATAAATCAAGCTTTCTACACGCGTTCAGCTCTCTTTGCGTGGATACACATTCTAATCTACAGATGTGCAAGTTTTATCTGCGACTTCACATTTCTGGATGCAGGTGTGTGAATGTGTTTTGCACCATATTCACTGCAACAGTAGAAGCAAAGAACATGAGCGGATGAGTTTCTGTATTTGTGATTTGTCCGATGAGATTTGTGCACCTGCACTGTAGGATTTGAAAAGGTGTAAATGTTGCGTTGTGTTTGTTGGAGACAAAAATACCTACACATTTGTAAATTTGCTCTGCGAGAACAAATTTATCGATACACATTTGTGGCTATTCTTTACAACTACAAATTACACTTTCACAGCTGCTTGGGAGTTTTGCACAAAAAATACCTTCATACAGAACCTTCTCATTTACTGTTTTTGGCAGGTTGGAGATCTTCTCCATCTCTCTGAAATGCTGAATCTCTGACAACATTTAAGAAACAGACTCTTCTATGAGCACTTTCCTGAAAAAAACTTTCTCTTTCTTTAATTTATCTCCATCTAACTTTTATTTTTCTTGACAATGGCTGAAACTTTGCTCTAGCACTTAGCATGATTATTTGCCACTTAATAAATAAATAAAATAAAATAAAATAAAATAAAATAAATAGCTAGTAATCGTCATTTGTAAGTTGAATAAATCTATTTATTTTATTATATGTGACACATTATTTTGTTATTATTATATTATTATATGTGATTACATTACATTATATAAAATTATTTTTCAAAGAAACCTAAAAAAAAATACAATCAAAATGGGTATGTGAACATTGTCTCAGCCTATTGTTATTGTTTTTGGTCAGTGTTTTGTTGGGTTGTCTTAATAACAAGTCTAATCAGGTAATTGGCTTTACTTTGGCTCTATTGACCAGCATTTGATACTTCAAATTAAAAATTAGGCCCTGAACGTTGTTATAAAATTAGAATCAAAATGAGCAGAACAGGCAACGCAGTGGCGCAGTAGGTAGTGCTGTTGCCTCACAGCAAGAACGTCGCTGGGTCGCAGGTTCGAACCTCGGCTGGACTGGGTCAGTTGGCGTTTCTGTGTGGAGTTTGCATGTTCTCCCTGCGTTCGCGTGGGTTTCCTCCGGGTGCTCCGGTTTCCCCCACAGTCCAAAGACATGCAGTACAGGTGAATTGGGTAGGCTAAATTGTCCATAGTGTATGAGTGTGAATGTGTGTGTGGAAGTTCCCAAAGATGGGTTGCGGCTGGAAGGGCATCCGCTGCGTAAAATCGTGCTGGATAAGTTGGCGGTTCATTCCGCTGTGGCAACCCCGCAAGGGACAAAGCCGACAAGAAAATGAATGAATGAATGAGCAGAACAAAGATAATGAAGATAACAAATGCTCTTATATCAATGACAGGGGTCTTGAGGGGGCGGGGCATGTCAGACACTAGAGAGCATTTGATTGGTCAGAAGTTTTTTTTTTATTGCATAACCATCAGGAACAAACGTACAATAATCTCTAAAATATAAAACATAAAAAAAAAACTAAAATAACAATAGTAAAAAACAAAGATAAATAAATAAAAATAAATTAATTACACAAAGTACAGTGTACAGCATTTCAACATCCAATGATTTTAAGAGTTGACAAGGGAATCAAAAAAGTGTCATAATAATTGATGCATATCTCAGATTTTTTTTGCTTTTCAACAGTTTCACAGTAGAAATAAAGAAGTCAAACGCGATAAAAAAAATTGTTAATGTGGGAGATGATTTAGCAAATTTCTGCTTGTGTATGTAAAACTTTGCCAGTACAATAAGGAGATTAACAATATATTGGAGACTATTGGTCAGAAGTTTTGATGAGTAACTGAAGTATGAGGTGACGTCAGTAATTCCATTTATGTGGAAGAGATAGACTGCAAGCTTTAGCTTTTTCTATTAGGTTTATCTTCTAAGTGTGAAATGTGTCACTGTTTTGGAGCACATATAGATATCTTTAAGACTAACATAAAAACTATTTTAATTTCACGGGACCTTTAAACATCTCTTACATTTTATTTATTTATTTATTTATTTATTTATTGGAGCCACAAATTTGCCTAAATAAGAATATTTCATCAGAAATGTATTTATTCTAGCGAACAGGATATGGCGCTCTCATCAAAACCCCACCAGAATTCGGGCGAAATCTCGCGATAACTGCGCGGGGCCTCAGAGCAGCAGCAGCAGTAATGGCGGACACAGAGCAGGTTGTGGATCTCACCGAAATCAAAGACGAAGAAGCCGGCGATTCTCCGACGGACGAATGCGAACCGGAGCCCGAGCAGAACCAAGACGACACGAATGGCGACAAAACGTAATTTTGAGCCTTTTAAATCAATCCTGGCTTGTGTCGCGTCTATGGCTTACGTGTTGTTTGCACGGCCTGTGCGCGAGGCTTTCTGCTCACAGAAAGAAAGATTCGTGATTATTTGTGCTCGTGCCGCTTTCTGTCGATAATCTTTGCTAAATAAGACGTTTTCCTCGGGTTTTTCGTTCATCACAGCGCGTATTTCTCTCTCGTTTGTTTGTTTTGTGGCGCTGCGTTTGATAGCAGTGCGCGCCAATCAGAGCAGTAACCCATAGCAACCGCCCATCCGCCGCCATTGATCTTGTAAGAAACCACAGAGCAATTTCTGCTGAGAAAACATCGCGATTTTGTTTAGAGAGTGATTATAGGCTTGTGTGAAATTATGGGAAGCCCTTGTAGTTTTTGCCAAAAACTAAAATACGTTATCATTTGTGTGAGAGAACACTGAACAATGCGAGACGGTGATTATATGAATACCTAATTAGATATATGCAGATTACAATACTTCCTACGTACAGTTACGCAGATAAAACCAGAATATGAATGAACGCAGTATGCAGATATCATGATAAACCTGTATTGCGTGTTTTGTTATTTAGAAAATCATTATAAAGAATAAAATTAACATGGAGAGAAAGTGATATTAGAAGATCAACCAAAGTATAGAGCATATTATTATTCTAGATCAGGGGTGCCCAAACTTTTACTTATGAAGGGCCAAAAACCAAACTTGATCGAGGCTAGTGGGCCGAAGGTAAATGTAGGAGGGATAATTTACCATGAGTAATTTCTTAATTTATTTAATAATGTTTAAAAATAACTAGAAAAAATTGCTTTATGTCAACTAATACAGTATTAGTTTACATTTCATAATAAACGCATTACAGTAAAAACAAAACGATCTAATTTATAACAAAATACACTAGTTTTTGCCTTGATTTGCTTGCTAATAATCTGCATAATCCTTTATCAGTCGAGACGGTATGTACATTTTTAAAAAATCTGATTCATTTATATTTAATTGAAACATTTAATTTCAGTTTTTTTGTAGCTCAGCAATAAAACAAACAAAAAAGGTTATGTAAAATTAGAAATGACGATTTCTGTTAAAGGCATTCACCCCAACGCTCTCCATCATACTCTTTCCTCTCAGATGGGTTGGTGGGCCAAATCAAACATTACAATTGGCCTACTTTGGCCCACGGGACCTACTTTGGGCATCTCTGTTCCAGATATTACTATTCTTTATGCACTTTTTTCATTTGAGGAAAATCTTCATTTTGAGTGTTGCATTGATGTCCAGGGTAATCTGCTTGTCTAAATTACTTGTAGTGTATTATTTATTTATTTAGACCAAATTTGGTCTATCACTTTTTTTAAAAGCAATAAGCGATGTTGAACATTTTAATAATATTTAGTTATTAGGGCTGCCGCTAACGGCTTTATATTGATTAATCTATTGACTAAATTGGTGGATATTCAATTCATCTTTATTTCTCTAACACTTTTACAATGTAGATTGTGTCACAGCAGGTGAACACAGAGCTTCTAGTAAACTGAAACTGTCAGTCCAGTCTTCAGAGTTGAAGTTCAGTGTGGTTAAATTTACACTGCTGAAAGTCCAAACACTGAAGAGCAAATCCATCCATGCACAAGTCCATCAAAGCATGCACAATGTCCAGTTTAGATTATACTTGTACAATAGTACGCCGTCGCACATTTGTCCATAATGTAGTGAAAGTTTGTTATTTTAAATTGTTTTTAAGGCCTGTAAAAAATTAGTAATTTTATCTTAAAACGAGCAAACTTATCTGTCAATGAGGTAAGCAAAATAATCTTTTCACTTTAAAATGTAGATATTCGGACTAGAAACATGTCAAAAAAACAAATAGATAAAAACAAAAATATTTTTGTACACTTGTTTTTCAGTTTATGTAACTGAAAACTGCTCTTAGCTACATAGAAATCCTGTAAAGCACTATTTATTCTAGTGTTATCTTCGCTTTATATTGTATTCATTTTGTATTGTATTTTGCTTGTATTTTTTTTTGGGACAGTGATTTTACCGAACCAAAAACCACTCTGAGCCTTGAAGTCTGTATTTTTCTAAATAATAAAGTGTTAAGTTAGCTCAATGTAGTTTAAAATAATCTTACTTTTCACTTTGATATGTATATATTTTGACTAGAAACAATACACAAATTCTAACGCCCCATTCACACAGGGCTTCAGTGTCAGCGCGTGTCTGAAGTTGGGACTGACACGATCATCAGGAGCGTCAGCCAATGAAATAAGTCCGCAATCTGCAACTGTCAGAGCTGGGGTATTTGCATTGGACGTGGGACGAGATCTCGTGAGATTAAATCACGATGAGATTTCTCGTCGAGGTGAAAAGTTGTCTAGTGAGTAGATGTTATCATGATGGAGCGTGAGGTTAAAATTAGCATTGAAGATTGGAAGCAGGATTGAATTAAAACCGCAAATCAAGTGCTTTGCACACACCTGGTAAGGCTGGCCTCTGTGTTGCACATGCCACTCGGTTGGGCGGGCGGGCGGGTGTGACGTAACCACTTTTTTTCTCACTGGCCAAAGGGTTGCTGCGTTATTCATGTCCATGCGAGAGGCTGCAACTATAGCCACTCAAATTAACCATGGGCATCACCACGCGATGGAATGTCACTTTAGATGTGCTGAAAGTCGCATTATAATTCCACACAGGGACTAAAAAAGCTTTTATATGTGTGATGTAGCACAAGTATTTAAGCATGTTCACGAGAGAGAAACAGAGTGCAACATCCGCCACGTAATACTGTTGCATCACGTGCAGAAATCACGCCATGGACATTACATCAAGATGCCTACTGGTTTAAAAAGATAGATGCCTAGATTAAAAGAAAATAGCTAAATGAGAACGTTTCTGTCATAAACTACAGCAAAACAACTTGTCAAGAATAAAATAAAAAAATGAAACCATGCGAACTGAATAAATACAGGAATGGAGAAAAAAAAGAGCGCTTTATTATCAACTGTTAGTCAGCGCCTGCTCTTTTTTTTTCTGGTCATTGCACCTTTTGCCGTGTGCTGTGTAATTGCAGTCAATCGTGTACGAGTCACATTTAAAAGATGATAAATGTAAGCAGGTCATCAAAAAAAATCAGACACTGTCAGAAAATCCGAATTGACCATCAAGATCTGCAATGTAAATACTCTGAAATGTTATAGGAGAGAAGCCTGTCAGTAGTTTGCTATTTTCTATTTAAATATTAACTAATATTTTGCAGTGTTTGCATGTTCATTGCATATAATTCAATTTAAACTAATATAAAACTATTGCATACATAAAATTATGGGAATAATTATGGAAATTGTATACATAAAAATGGAAGTTCATTCATTACAAGTTAATTAAAAAACACCTAAATAGTTTTGCATTTTGTGATTGTTTTTTTTAAAATAAAATCTATTTTCCATTCATATTAGCAAAATATTTGAATTCTAAGATTATTCCATTGATATTCATCATTAGGGATTTCTTTAAAATAGTGTAAAAATCTCGTCTCATTCTCGTCAACCCAATCTCGTGTCTCGTCTCGTCCTTGTGAACCCAATCTCGTGTCTCGTGGAGTAGGCGTCTCGTCACACCCCTACAAATAATGTTTGTTACACGTTTGTTTTGTGCAGATTTGTTTTGCAATTTAAAACTACTGTTAGGTACATGAAAAACCTGAGAAGCACAGTTTATTTTAGTATTCTCTTTGCCATATTGTATTAATTTTACTATTGTATTTAGCTTTTTTCTTTTCTTTTTGTTTGACAGCGCTTTTTTAATGAACTTCTCACATACCGAACCATGAGATATCTGTATTTTTAGAAAAAAAAGAATAAAAAGGCGTTCTGTCAGCTCAATGTATTTCTCTCTTTATATATATGTTTGCAGTGACACCGAGGAGAAGTCGGAGCCCAAAGATAAGAGCTCCGGGGGCCGCAAGTCCCACCGCTACCATCCCTACAAAGAGCGAAGCGGTGGTGCAGACAAGAAGACCACCCACAGGAACCGGGTGTTCATTAGCAATATCCCTTATGATAAGAAGTGGCAGGCAATTAAAGATCTAATGCGCGAGAAAGGTAACGCACACAGAAAGCACAGTGCCCCGTCCCCTCCTCTCCCTCTCTCGTATCTGTCATTTCTAGCACTCAGAGAGTGAATGTCGGACAGAGTTTCTCTAGCTGGTCTCTATATATTCTGACTGTAGGCCGCTCTGGTGTTTTATTGCTGTAGTCTTTCACTGTAGCTTGAAGGATTGTACAGGTGGGTTTCTTTTATTGCTCCTGTTTAAAAAGTGGAATGAATGTAGAGTCAGAAACGGTGGCGCTCGAGAGCGGGGCGCAGATGTGTGTGTATGAGTGCGTGTGTGTTTATGAGTGTGTGTGTATGTCACTGGGCTAGCGTTGCACCAGGGCGACCCTGTGACGAGACACTGGTGATTTAAATGCCTTGTTCTCTGTGGTATTTTCCCTTTGTATGTCTCATGTAGTTGGTGAGGTTACATACGTGGAACTCTTTAAGGATGGAGAAGGAAAGTCAAGGGTAAGTGATGTTGGTGAATCTGCGCTGTCTGTGACAGGTTAAAATTGCTTTTGGTTTTGCCGGTAGAGGCGATACACTGCTGTACCTGTGACCTCAGGATGGTGTTGATGATATTATGATGATGATACATTAAAGATGATGTTATTATGATGATGATGATGATGATGATGCAGTAAAGATGACTACTTTTTATGATGATGATGATGATATAGCAAAGATGACTATTATTATTATGATGATGATGATGAAGATGATGATGATTTGGATGTCCTTTTTAAATGGGTGGTGACCCGTTTGGCTGGGGTCCATCTGTCTCACCTCTGATGATTGTTAGGTGTTTATTTTGATCTGGACTTTAACTGACCTATGAGAGTCATCTGTCAGGTGTCGTCTTCCCTCAATCCCTTCATCCATCTGTCTGTTTGATCCGCTATATCTCTCTCTCTTTGTCTCCCCGTAACTAAAGATCCAGTCTCATTTGTCCATCTCACCGTAGCCACGAGCTCCTCAAACGCTCTCGATGTAGTAGATGCACTCGGCAACATGTCGTAATGATCTCTCTGATCAAATCAATCTTTGTGTGTGTGTGTGCTGAAGCTGTTATGAACTGATGAGATGTTGATGGTGTTTTTTGTTTTTTCTGTCATCCTCCGCTGTTCTCTTCTTCCTGCTTGTTCTGGGATGCACCTGCAGGGCTGCGGGTAAGAAACACACAACACGTTTATGATGCCTTTTTCTGTAAATGCTGTTATAAAAATAGACTTGCATTGATCTGCAGATGTGCTATAAGTAAGTTTGACACTTCTAAAGCATAAACATGTCATAATATGTCTGCAGATATTTCAGAATCATGCTAAGTGAACACACTTCTTTCAGACAGTTCACCCAAAATGTAAAATTCTGTCATTACGTGTTTCAAACCATTGCTAGGCCTGTCACAATAATCAATATATGGACTTCTCACACAACACATGGACTTGACCTCAATCATTTTAGCTGATGCAACATGTATTGCCCAGACGTAAACACCAATTCTAGCAACATTTTAGCTGATTGTGCAACATCTCTATCTCTATTGGAGTTTTCAGTGTCAGTGTGGTTGTAAACAATATAGTATTTACTATAAATTACTGTAGTAAATTCTCGTTTAGGTGTCTGACAGCTGAAAATAGATCTGGCAGCAGATATTGCAGCCTCTGTTACTCTTTAACTTGCACTTTTTTTGTTAACATTTATTATTTATTTAGGATATGCGTTTTCACATTCTAATGCCTAAAATGTTAAAATGACTATAATTAAATGAAATCTTCTTAAGAATGAAATATGATGTGTTTTTTGGAAGGGTGTACTTGCATTGTGGTGATATTATATTGTCATTCTGACATTATATAATGTGCTGGAAAAATATTAATTAATGAAGAAGAGAACCCACTCCAGGAGACTCGAAACAAGCAGAATTCCTTTATTGAGACGTGTTGGTTAATTTACAGTCATACAGCGTCTTCAAGAAGTCCACTAGTCTGCAAAAGCCTATAGAAGTTTCCTACAAGGTCTGCGCAGTCTGCAAGTTTTTCACAAGTCTGATTTGAGACTAGGCATGTGCCAGTATAAGATTCTGACGGTATGTTAACCTTGGATAAAAATATCACGGTTTTACGGTATTGTGATTGCTGCTCTAAAATATATTCTCTTCAAATGTCTGGGTAAAAACAACAACTTATTTCCTCTTAGAGCACAATATATTTTAGCTTGATAAACTTATTTTGGAACAGTACACGTCAGGCTAAATAATTCAAATTAATCATTGACTTCTGCTGTCTTCGTTAGTTTCAAAAACATTTCATTACAGATTTCACAACAATTTAAAACGGCATCTTTGGATATCTTTTCTGCTGGAGATACTGTTGTCCTAAAAAAACGTCAAACAAAATGTAAAAAAAAACCTTACATATACCATAGGAACGGTACAGCAGAAATTTTTGGTGGCTTAAAAACCTTGACTTTTCCAAACCGCGGTATACCTTGATAACGGTTATCGTTCTATGTGTATTTGAGACAAAGATGATCGGTCTATAACAGGGCTATTCAATTGGCGGCCCGTGGGCCAAACCCGGCCCCCGAGGCAATTTGTTCTGGCCCTCCAAATAGTGTGACCAAGACATCAAGAATAAATTTGGTTCAGTCAAAAAACGGCGGCTATAGTTATGAAGTGACGTGCGTCTGTTCAATACCTATAGCATGAGCTGCGCAGAGCGTGAGTCACCTGACAGAGGTGAGAGCAGCCGAATACATTTGAATATGTTTGTAGAAATGGTTTTTTGTACAATGCACTGATATCGTTATTAGGGATGCAACAATTAACCGATTTCACTATTAACTGCGCTTTAATTCGTCACGGTTAATTAATCGTAAAGGCTTCTCTAAGCCGCATTTCTGTTCTGCCACACGAAACGAAACTGCTGAACAAAGTTACGCCAAGTTGCCAACTGTGCGCTAGTTTAAAGTTCCGAGCTTGTCCACCGAAGCTAATACGCACGCACACTGTAATAACTATAGCCGCGGGCCGTTCCCATATCACGTCTTTCTAGCGCGCAAGTTTGTCATGTCGTAAGAATATATGCCAATCGCGGCTGTCTGGGCGCACGCAGTAGAAAACATCTCATGCTGTAACGGTCAGAGTTGTGCTTGGCTTTCAGAGCAATGTAAACAAAAGACATGTTAGACGAACTATTAAAATGATTGTGTATGTATGAACGCAGATGATAACAACAGTTAATCTAAATATTGGCGCCGACCTTCATAACAATTATCATATTATTTTCTCCCGTTCCTCTCTATAAACACACACATAATTAAATTGTGTAGCCCTATAAGCACAGAAAAACCTTCAGCATAAAAACTATCACTAATGAAAATGCCTTTTAAAGGGTTTTTAATATTAGTTAGGGATGTCCAGATCTAAATCTAGCTAATATAAAGCTTAAATTTACATTAGACGTGATAACTGTGAAACTCTGATTATTCTTCACACTATATAATCGTACAACCAAAATCTATAATTGTTGCATCCATAATTGTTATGCAGTTCAAAACAGAACATATGAACGTATCTGAGTGTAGAAGAAGCCTACTTCAGCAATACACTGATTTTGTTGTGCTGTGAAATACAACATTTGAATGTTTGTTAAAAAAAACTTATTGTACAATGCAGAGATATTATATAGTTTCAAAATACAATATATGAACATTTTAATGTAGACAAATACAATGTGGGTGTCTAAAGGAGCAAAAATACAACATATTGGCTCTTATATGCAGTTGTGTCATCATTTATATTGCAAGTCATGTCTCTCCGGCCCTTCGTTTGGGATGCTTTTCATGAACTGGCCCCCGTGACAAACTAATTGAATAGCCCTGGTCTATAATGTGTCCTTAGGAGGAGGAGAGTGGCTAGGTGGAGATGGCTAAACAAAGGATGCAAATAAATAAACTTGCCAAGCCACTGACCACACATGTTTATCAACAAATTGGTTTCTTTGGCCTGAAAGTATCACCCGAAGACAAAGGCAGAGTAGTTAAAACCCTGCCCGTAGCATTTGCATGACTGGCTCAGCCAGTAGTCAGGAAGACAAAGGTTTAATGTTCCTCATAGCTGGGCTGTTACAGTTTCTATTGAAATTATATCATTAAAAACCAAAGATTTATCAATTTGAAACTAGATTATATAAATTTATATTTCCACAAATGAGTGGCATAAAATGGCAATAATATCGTTTATCACACTATATCTTGGTGCAATATATCATACAGCAAAAACAGGCCTAACCTCTGCGTTCCTTTTGTTAAACACAGATAATATCTTGAAGAATGCTATTATTTTATAGTAATTGTTTTTCCTTGGTTTTCTGCTTCCTACAAAATACCTTTTGTGTTACGAAAGAAACTCAAAGGTTTGGAAGTACTTGAGGGAGAGTAAATAGTGAGCTTTCATATTTGCATGAACTATCCCTTTAGGGGGGCGTTTGTGTCAATTCAATCTATAAGATTTGAACTCATGACTTTACCACTAATGATGTGATGTTTATGTAATAATGTACACAATATTTTGAATGCATTCAAAAGAGTGAATTAAAACAATGGAGTGATCATATATGTGTGGAAGATCATGTTCGATATTTTAAATGTAAAATTTAAAGTCTTTATTTTTTCGATAGTCTCTTATTGATGTTTGTTGTTGTTATGTAATGTGCTCTTATCTGTATTGACCTGCAGTAAATGTTTCTTTCAGTGTGGTTGAGTTTAAAGATGAAGAGTTTGTGAAGAAGGCCATTGAAGTGATGAGCAAACATGATCTGAACGGACGACCGCTCAACATCAAAGAGGTGCTGCTACACACTCCGCATTATCTCTGTGTAGCGACTGATGTACTTGAGTGCATGTGTCTGTATAGTGACTTATGTAGTTTGTGTAATGTAGGGCAAAATGATAAATCACATTCGATTGTGGTGCTCAGTGCTCTATAAAGCTGTCTCTGTAAGCGTTTACAACACAGATACATAGTTCTCTGACAAGCTGCACAAAACTCATCTCAGTCTCATGTAATATCATCATGCCATAGTCAAATCACAAATAATCATGCTGCAATATTGGCAGCTGTTTGTGTAGCCTATCAATGAACTACGGCCTTTTGTAATGAATGTTGCTAATAGTAGTGATAAAAGCTGATTTTAAGGTCAGTATTACTAGTTCCCATAAGCAATATTTGTTTTCAATTATCTACAGAACAAACCACTGTAGTCCAGTGACTTGCCTTGTTCACTAAGTACTAGTATCTTGAAAAATATCATGCTGTTATCATGGCAAAGATAAAAGAAATAACACAGCTATTATTAGAAATGAGTTATTAAAACTATTGTAGGAAAAATCTGTTAAACAAATTGGGGAAAAATATACAGGAGAGCTAATAATTCTGACTTCAACTGTTTGTCTGAGCTGTGTTTGATGAATGTTTGATGTATATGTGTGTGTGTGTATTTCAGGATCCAGATGGAGAGCATGCGCGGCGTGTCCTCCAGAGGTCGGGCCGGATGTACGGCAGTGGTCGAGGGCAGGATTCATCAGGAATGAACATTCCTCCATCCATCGCCAACAACCCCAACATCCCCCACGAGATCATCAGCTCTCTGCAGGCTGGACGCCTCGGAGCCACCGTCTTCGTGGCCAATGTGAGTCTCACAGCATTAAGATTCAGTCTAATTCAGTATGTTTAATAACTAAACACACACGCGTTGTTGTTTCATGCGTGTCAGATACAGATTTGTATTCCTCACTGCTAGACATGGTTTAAGATTCTAAGCGGCATGAAAACCTTCCATTAAAAAAACTAAATAAAATATGCATAAAAACAAAAAACTTAGCAATAGTGTACAGTGTTTCCTCTAGGATTTTTTCCAGCAGTGGCGGCAGGACTTTTTTTTTACACAGATCTGCCAACTATTTCATAGACAAATATTACACGCAGTATTACAAGTCGAGATAGCATTCATGTAATACGAGCATGCGAATCTCTTTGCTTGCGCGCCGATTTCCTCTGTTCGAGCACAGAACTTCTTGCACGCACTCAAATTTACACGTTCAAGTGCAGATCTTCTCGTGCGCTCTCCAGTAAGCGCTGCTGAAGCGCGATTTAGTGCGTTTTTGTGCGTTTTCCGACATTAACGCGTCCTGAAGTAAAGTGAAAAGGCTATAAACTCCAGCAAGATAAAGTCATTGTATGCAGAGCCATTGACCTTTATCAATAAAGTATACTTATGGAAACTGTGTTCATCTTAACTGAAAGCTACGCGGTGTTTGCTAGACTCACGCACCTGTCAGTCAGTCTGTCAGAGAGTCAGTCAGCATGTCACCTTGAACAAATAGCGCACCGCACTACGGTTACAGAAAAGTTTGCGCTGTTTACCTCTAATATGTTTTGGTGCGATTATAATCCGCTATAAAAACACGACTAAATGTTTTAAATAAGAAGCTGTAATGTAGCCGTGGCGGGATGGATTTTGGCGTGGCGGCCCGCCATGAATGAATGAATGTAGCGGAAACCTTGGTGTAACAAATTGTACAGGTGTTAAATATACACAGGGCTTATAGTTAATTTTGACTTCAATTGTGTGTGTCTCTCAGCTGGACTTTAAGGTGGGCTGGAAGAAGCTGAAGGAGGTGTTCGGAATGGCCGGCACTGTGAGGAGAGCCGATGTGAAGGAAGACAAAGATGGAAAGAGTCGTGGGATGGGGACGGTGACCTTCGAGCAGCCGCTGGAGGCCGTCCAGGCGATCTGTATCCTCAAATACACACACACAGCGGAAGAGAAGCACTTTATATAATTTACTAAACATACTGGAAATGAAAATGTGGCCAATGTTACGGGTTGAAACAGTCAATAGGGTTGATAAAGTCTCAAAATGTATGAATGGAGTCTCATAAAAGGTTGAGACGAGTATTGAATTCCACTCTCTGATTCCTGTAAATACCCTGAATTATTATGGAGGCTTGAGAAAGCCATTCTGATATTCTACATAAACTTCCGTCTTCTGAGACTAATTTTAAAGTGTATCTCCTCCTAAGCCTTTCAAGCTACATCCTTCAAACTTTCGTCAGACATTCAAACTGGTCTGACTCGGGTTGCTATATCTTTTCTAACTGATCTGACTTTCGGTTTTCCGAAAAACGACCCAGAAAATTCCCAAAGTCCCATTGACTTAACATTGAGTCAACCTTTGTGAGCTCATAACTCTGCATCAGACGTTCCTACAGACTAGAGTCTGGCCTCATTCAACTCAGTCTAGCCAGCAGCCAATCACTGATGACCTTTAAACTTACTAGCCACTTCCAAGCAACCAATTTCAGCACCCTAGCAACTGTCCCATAGACTGTGACTAGCTATTCTAACACATGCTAATAGTTTTAACATCCTATTGACATGCTAATCTTGCTAGAAACATGCTAGCACTACAGTAGTGACATGCTAGTCATGCCAACACATGCAAATTCATGCTAATAGCATGCTAATTCATTCTAGAAACAAGCTGATTCATGCTAGAATTATGTTAATAACACGCTAGTAGCATGCTAATTCATGCTGGAATCATGCTAACAACATGCTAATTCATGCTAGAAACACGCTAATAACGTGCTAGTTCATGCTAGAATCATGCTAGCAACATACTAGTTTGTGCTAGAAACATGCTATTAACATGGGAATTCATGCTAGAATAATGCTAGTAACATGCTAATTCATGTTAGTAACATGCAAATTTATACTAGAATCATGCTATTAACATGGGAATTCATGCTAGAATCATGCTAGTAACATGTTATTTCATGATAGAAACATGGTAGTAACATGCTAATTCATGCTGGAATCATGCTAATTCATGCTAGAAATACGCTAGTAAAATGCTGATTCATGCTAGAATCATGCTAGTAACATGCTAATTCATGCTAGTAACATGCAAATGTATGCTAGCAACATCCAATTCATACTTAAACCATGGTAATAACATGCTAATTCATGATAGAAACATGCTAATTCATGGTAGAAACACACTAGTAACATGCTAATTCATGCTGGAATCATGCTAATTCATGCTAGAAACACGCTAGTAAAATGATGATTCATGCTAAAATCATGCTAGTAACATGCTAATTCATGCTAGTAACATGCAAATGTATGCTAACCACATCCAATTCATACTTGAAACATGGTAGTAACATGCTAATTCATGATAGAAACACACTAGTAACATGCTAATTCATGCTGGAATCATGCTAATTCATGCTAGTAACATGTTAATTCATGCTAGAATCATGCTAGTAACATGCTAATTCATGCTAGAAACGCTAGTAAAATGCTGATTCATGCTAGAATCATGCTAGTAACATGCTAATTCATGCTAGTAACATGCAAATTTATGCTAACAACATGCCAATTCACACTTGAAACATGCTAATTCATGCTAGGATCATGCTAACAACATGCTAATTCATGTGGGAATCATGTTAACAACATGCTAATTAATGCTAGAAACATGCTAATTCATGCTAGACTGGCTTGTTTTAGTATTTAAAGTGGTTACATTGTTGACTCCAGGGATCTTAAACATTCTTTTAGCCAACTTGATACTTTTTTAAACTAAATAAAGGACTTTTAACAGGCTTTCTCAAGCCACCATAAAGTTTGTCCTCAAACTTAAATATCTAGTTATGATTAATATTATTTATTGATTTTATTCAATTAAAGGGTCTTTAAAAAGGTGGTAACCGATATGGAATTTCCTTCTCTGATTCCTGTATCATTATGATTATTATTATGCATTGATGTTCTGCTCCTTGACTCAGCACTCAGCAATGTTCAATGGCCAGATGCTGTTCGATAGACAGATGCACGTAAAGATGGTGAGATGTTACATATGTTATTGAGCAGCCTGTATTTGTGTTTTGTGTGCTCATTCATCATGTGTGTTTTCTTGCAGGATGATAAATCTCTTCCTCCTGATGACTTCCGGCCTGTAGAGAAATCTCCACAGTTGCCCAGTAAGAGCTCAGTGTGTGCACTGAGAACATTACATTACTGCCTGGGCCCACTGCAGGGTTATTCTTTTCAAAAAGTCAACACATACTTTTGCAGTGCCTCATTTCTGATGTTATAGTTAGGGCCAGACAGAATCTGCGGACAATTTTGATTCTTGTAAAAAATCTTTTTTTATGCATAATTTAGAGAATTTGGTGAAAAAAATAATGAAATTAAAATATAACATTTGAACTTTAAGGTTTAGAATATGCTAAAAACGCTTTAAATGTGAAAAGTTTTTCTCTCAATTATAACCATACAGCAGTGAAAATGACTTGTTTGTTTGTTTGTGTATAATTGTATTTTTGATGCATGTGTATAATTTGGCATGTGTGTGTTTGTATTTCAGGGGGTCTGGGTGGTATCGGGATGGGTTTGGGTCCTGGTGGCCAGCCAATAAACGCCAACTGTCTCAGTGGAAGCTCGATGGGTCCTGGAGGTGTGTTTGTGCGAATATTATGCTGCATGCCTGATTTATTGTTTTGCATTTTTAATCATGCAAATCACGTCGTTTTAACTGGTTTATTTAAAGGGTCACGAAACACCAAAACACATTTTTTGAGCTGTTGTCAGTCATATATGTGTCCCACGCTGCTATAAACACTATTAGGACACATATATTGCACTAAAAAGTGAAAATTGGTTGTTTTTGCGTTATTTTGAGCAAATTCGTTCTTCCGGTTTGAAACGAATTTTTGAAGCTGCGTCACGACCATGTGATACTTGCGTGTAAATCCAGCTGTAGAGTGGCTGTCTGTCTTTTCTAGGACGTTCTTGCGTATCTGAGTGTGCAGTATTAATTCATGACAAAGACGTGCTTCAAACCAATCAGCGCGCTCTATTGTGTATGACGTGAAACTTCATTAATATGCATGATAGCTCCGGAGACTGTTTACCAGTTTACACTGTACAGACGGCAGAGAGACGCCACGTTGTGTTGCCAAAACAAGTGAAAGAACAAGAATTTCAAGACAAAATCGTAGGTGTTATTAGTGTGTTGCAACCATAGACTGTAAAAGATATGGACGTAGTATCCGTGACGTCACCCATAGGTTTCTGAACACTGCAAAAGAAGCCACAAGTAGGCGCGGCCAACCGTCGCCATTTTGTTAGCGCGTCATCGCACCGAACGCGGCATACCAAATAAGGGCAAAGAGGCGGAGAGTGAGCGGAGCTACAGACGCATGCTTGATTCTCAGCCTTTTGCTTAGACCTGGATTAAAACAGACTTATTACTTTGGGAGAACGCTTAATACTTCATTACCTGTGACTCGTTTGTGTTCTGACCACATGTGCTTGGTTGTACACTATATCAATAAAGTGTTTAGACTTTTAAAAACACTGTTGTAACACATTAAGCCACTAAACATTGTTCTTATGACGTTTTTCGACAGGAGGAAAACGCGAATTACTATCAAACACTTCAGATATAGTCTGTGTTAGTAAATGCAAGGCTGTTTATAAAATCCAGCACTAACACTGTATGACAACGCTTCAGATGACTGTTTTATAGCCTACAGCTTATCAATCTGTCAGATTCTGGAGTGCAATACTGGTCTAAAGAACATTTAAATGATAAATGATCTTACAAAAAACAAATACATTTATAGAGATGGTATAGAAGTATATCATTTCACTCACCTGTGAAATGAAGGCAACTTGAACGGTTTGTAAGCACAATTAAGTCCACACAGCATGCCATATCATCTGATAATTGCAGGAAATAATTCCAAAAGGCAAATGAAGGTGTAAAGAAACATTAAACAAAACAAATACACGATTTATTTGCCGAGCTCAGCGGCTAATTAGCCAGAATCAGCTGAGGTGACGAGACAGCGAGCAGTGAGGGCTAGCTGTCACTCAAGTGGCCACGCCCTTAATTATGCAAACTTAATATAACCTAATAAAAACGAAACGGATGAGTTATAAAAAAATTCACCCCCCTCAGAGTTGTCATGAAGGGTAATCATAGCTATATGCACCAAAGCCATCGTTTGTACCAGGCTGTAAACATGTTTTTATCAGCTGTAAAAATGGCCAATTTACCAATGCAGAAAGAAAGCCCTTGGACTTCATGGAGCCAGCCCCCCAAGGCGAGTCGATGAATTGCAGTTTTAGTTACTTCCGTATTGGCTTCCCGAGGGAGAGCGGGAGGTTGCCGCTTGGTTGCAACGAAGGTTTTGTTTTCATTTTCCCTTTGTGAGAGAGCAGCTGGACTCACGTGTGGATTACAGTGCACGCGACACGCGACAGAAACGCGTTTGTAAGGAACATTTTTACCCGAGAGCTTTTCTCATCTGGAAATGGTGAAATCCGGATCGATGCCGCTCGTCTACTTTTAATAAAAAGACACAGCTCCAGTTTGATTGTCTGTCTACAGATTTGGTAAGTGTTTGCAGTGGACTGCCCTTTGTTTAAATGCTGCTCTCCGAGTGTAAACATGTAAACACAAACTATTCCCGTCGTGCAGGATTTTCGCTGCAATTTGTGACAGGATAGTCTATACACACACGGCTTTCTGACGCTACCTACCGAGTACATAAGTTACAGAGAAATGCAGAGGATTTTTTTCTCTTATTCGCCGTATCAAATCAGCCTCTGTGTGTTTGTTTTTCCTGTGAAACTTAGCGCGTGCCCAAATGGAAACTCCCTCCTATGCAAAATCTTATCCTCTTTCCCTCCCCCGACACTCCCACACTCCCAGAGCTGGACACGCCCAACTTTCCTGACTTTTTTCAAAACAGAGGTGTGAAAACACCCTGCTGAGACAGGAGGTTTCGTGGCCCTTTAAATGCACTGTTTTTGAACTGATTTCCTAAATTCTATTTCAGATTAAATTAAAACTTGAACTAATGTAATTTAAGTGACGTTAATTAAACCGACTTGCTAACTGCATTTGTTCAGCTTGAGCTTTAATCAGACGTTTCCATCTGATGCTATTAAAGTGTCTCTGAACATTAGCTGGGTTTGCATCCTAATGTAAAGCAAATCTTTCCAAAGTTTGCAAAAAAATACAAAATGCTAATTATGTGCATTTGCACCATTGTTAGAGCAGCTGACTGTAGTATTGGTAAAACCACCGTAAAAATTGGTAAAGCCACTGTAAAAACGACTGCAAATTTACATTTTTATTTGAAATTTGGCGGTTCCTTCTTTCTCAGGTAATACACATTAAAGGTGCTGCATGTACATTTTTGATTCCTCTAAAGCATAAAATATCATAAAATATTGGCAGATATTTCAGAAACATGCTAAGTGAACATACTTGTTTATCTAAGAAAGGATTGCTATAGTTGGTTATTCTGCTTGGTTATAAAAATGCACGAAGTAGTTAATACAGATATCAAAAAACATCGATATTAGCTGAGCAGCTTACAGTGTAAGGCTCAATCAAACACGCTCTCTCCCGTTTGTCAATCTGGAAACCTGCTTTGAAAAAAAAAAAAAAACTCCCAATATTTTTAATATTTTATGCAATGTCCATCCTACATGCTGCATCTTTACAGGGCCTGTTCACTCAAAAATAAAAATTTACTTGCGCTCAAGTGGTTCCAGACCTTTTGAGTTTTTCTTCTGTTGAACACAAAAGAAGATATTTTGAAGAATGCTGAAAACCTGTCACTATTGACATCTATCGTAGGTAAAACAACTATTATGGAAGTCAATGGTTACAGATTTTCAGCATTCTTAAAAACATCTTTTTTGTGTTCAACAGAAGATAGAAAGTAAAAAAATGGTTTAAAAAATAAAGAGAGATTTAAATGATGACAGAATTTTTTTGTTTGGGGTCAACTATCCCTTTAAGACAGGCTAATGGAAATCCAGCTAATGATATGCTCACTAGTGTAGATTAGTGTTTTATCTGCAATATTTATAATCAAATGATTGATTGGATAATGATTATTGATTGTTTGTTTTGTCAGGGATGGATGGAGGATGCAGCAACATGAACCGCATGAGTGGTGAGACGTTCAACACACACCGGCTCTGATCATCTGTGTGTGTCGGGGTGTCCGCAGGGTCTTCAATTTTAAAAGCAAAATTTTAGGCATTAAACTCTTAGATTCACTGTAATATGGTGTTGTAGGTGTTAAATCATTTTAAACAGATCTCTGTCAATGTAAAGCTTCACAATCAGGCAGACACTTATACAATCACCTACAACACATCTCAACTTTTACATGTATTAACTCTATTTACCCGTATGGTTTAATTATCTTCCCTACATCCCAACAATAACATTTAAACGTTCTCCTTGTATTTGTATCTACCCGCTGAAAACACTGACCTGGACACACTGTTGTGCATACATCTACTTTATTACGGTTTTAAAACTATGTATTTATTTTATAGCAAACAAAGTATATACATAGAGTTTGCTTGTTTTGACGCGTTATTTAAAATATGTGACTTGGAAACATCTACATTTGGAGGAAAAATATGTGGAGAAAAAATATGTGGACAAGTAAAAATGTTTTCCACTGGCCATTAGTGAAAAATCCCTGTATAATTCTCAAATTTAAATAATAATGCTCTTAACTCTCTTAAATTTGACTTGTTGAAACATGCAGACAGTGTTTTAAAATGTTTATTTTTCTCTCAGTAACATTACAACAGTGAACATGACTTGTTTGAATGTAGATTGACCATGTCTATAATTGTATTTTCGATTTGTGTGTGTGTGTGTAGGTATGGGTGGAGGTTTCTCCGGGATGGACTGTATGACTGGAATGGGAGGATTCAGTGGCAGAGACATGTCCATGGGCAGGATGGGAGGTAAACATCAGTCTGTCTTTGATAAACAGGAGAACAGTCTGGGTCTCCATCACTCAGTGCAGTGTTTCTGAGTGCTAGTGTTTTTGCAGATATGTACCGCTCTGGAATGGGAGGGATGGACAGAGACTTCGGCAGAAATGATCTGGGAATGAGCCGCTCGTTCGGAGATTCGTTCAGCAGTCTAGGTGTGTACAGCTGTGTGTGTGTGTACTGGATTAGCTACAATCGGGGAAATAAGTATCAAACACATCTCCATTTTTATCAGGAAACATTTCTAAAGGTGCTGTTGACTTTACATATATGGATTTCTTTGGTTGTTAAAAACATCCGGTGAAAATGCAAAGAAAACACATCTAATTAGTTTACAAATGAAGTTGTGTAATAAAATGACATGCTGCAGGGAAACAGTATTGAACACATGAAGGGAAGTGTAGAAAAGCAAGAAAAGAAATCTCTCATAGTCTCGTAGTTTTTCAGCAACCCTCTGCCCTTCCTCATTGTAAATGAATATCAGCTGCTTCAGTCCAGCATCTACATTAGTAGGAGGATGAAGATGAAACCAGTGTAGACATTTCAGCAAGACAATGATCCAAAACACAGCCAATGAGACTCTCAGATGCTTTCAGAGAAGAAAAATCAAGCTGTAGAATGGCCCAGCCAATCACCTGAACCCAATCCAATAAAAAATACAGAAAAAAGCTCAAATCTTACTTACGAGACGTCTTTAAATATAAAGTATTAAATACATTTGTCGTTCAGGACTTTCTCCTTGTCATTCCATTGTTATTGCACATACAATTTTTGTTTTTGTTTGTATTATTTGGGTTTTTACCGAAATTCCATGTCAGCAGCTCCTTTAGAAATATTATTCCCAGAGTAAAACAAGACATGTTCCATACTTTTTTCCCCACTGTATACTTTTGAGGGCTCAGTTCTCCTCACTTAGGCCCTGTTTGCACTTGGTGTTAAGATGTGTTTTTCTCAATCCACGAAACAGTTGCAAAGCCTCTGATAATTATTGACGATTTTCTCTCTCTCTCTCTCTCTCTCTCTCTCTCTCTCACATCAGGTGGAGGATTTGGAGGAATGGGGAATTCTGGGATGGGACCCATGGGCTCTGGATTAGGTCACTCATCTCACTTTAAATCAATTAGTTCATGTAAATCAAAAGAAATTAGCGCAGAGCTACATTATGTGAAACGTATAAATAATACTTTAAACTCTTTTGCAATGCCTTTCAGACACATGCATCTGATAAAGTTTCACTCTGTTTTGGTTTACTTTGTAATGACTCGTGTTATAAATTGTGTGTGTGTGTGTTTCAGGGATGGGGAACATGGGAATGGATCGCATGAGCTCTGGCTTCGACAGGATGTCTTCAAACATGGACATGAGTCGCGGCTTCGGTCAGTATGGAGGCGGCGGAGGTTCGGGTCACATGGGCGGAATGAGTGACAGGTCTAAAGGCGGATGCCAGATCTTCGTCAGAAATGTACGTATGGCGATCAGTAAAGCTGGCTGTGTGTGTGTGTGTGTGTGTTTTCATTATTGTGTGTTTGTGTCCACAGCTCTCCTATGATCTGAGCTGGCAGAAGCTGAAGGAGAAGTTCAGTCACTGCGGTAAGTCTGTTCTTATTACTGTAATTAATTTACTTAAACGCTGAATAGTCAAGTTTTTTTAGGCCATTTAATTAGTTATAATGTGCTTTCCTTAAATACTGTCAATACATTTATACTGAGCACTTTAGATGTTTTTAAAAACGTTTAGCCGAAAATGGAAAAATTATTTTAATATATAGACCATTTTGAGGGATGTAAACAAAAACAATGGTCCCAACTTATTTCCTGTTACATTTTTAATTTCTATAAATTCACATTCTATGAATTCTGAGAATTCAAAAAGAGCCACATATTGATAAACAATGTAATGAGAGCTGTTTTAACATGAAGTCATGACTGAATTGCCTCCTTGTTACAGTTATGAAATGGTTTGATAACAAGCAGGAAATGGGCCAATGACATCACCACATTGAAGCGGTCTATATATTTTTAATCTGTTTTGATCTTGCTTTGAAATAGCACTGTAGCATGGTGCTGCTAGTAATAAATGCATTTGTTTAATAAATCAATAACTCTTTTTGTAAAATAAAAAATAATGAAAATTGCATTGTGAGATCGGTATTGTAAAATGTAATTAATCATGAGTGAATAGTTACATCCCTATCGAAAGGCCATGTTTGTCCTTGTGTTGAGATGTACAGTGTTGAGCCATTTAAGTTCCTCTCTGAATAATTAAATGACTTTTCTAATTACTCTGGAAAAAGCAGTCTGAAAAAGTGTAACGTAATTAGCAAGGGTGTGGGTTTGCTGTTGACATGCGATACGTCCCTATAACACGTGCATTTAACTTTTAAAAACATGGCTTTAAACACTTAATACAAATAACAGTTAAGGAAGCACATCCCATACATGCGCAAAAGTCAATTGACATGATTTTACTGCAATCAGAGTTCGAGGAGGTGTCAATGTAGAGAGATTTAGAGATGCATGTGATGCTATTGAATGGTTTTATTTCGATTATTGTTTTTTATGATCATGGAGGCCAAAATCAGAACTGATTTGTGATTAAATTGCACAGCTGCGGTTAATGTTATTATGGTGGACTCGTAGCAAACTTAACTTAAGTGACTTTGACAAGTAGCTCCTTATGTCTACGTCTTGCACAGTGGAGGAGGACTGTGAGAATGTACTTGTTTTGGCGCTTTCTATTCTTACATCTAAGTGTAAATACACGCATATGTCACTTGAAGTTTATATATAAACTAATTTCAACAGGATTACATGCTTATGACTGATCACAGCTTAGCAACGCATGATTTACTAATCGGATGATTCCTAACTCACCATAAATAATCAGAGTTTTTTACCTTAGTTATCTTCGTCTTGAAGAATCCCCCTTCCACCCCTACTCCCTCTTTTCCTTGACAGAGCAGCCTGGTAGCCCAGTGGTTAGCACTGTTGCCTCAGCAAGAAACGTCATTGGTTCAAATTCCTACGTGGCCTGTAGACATTTCTGTGTGAAGTTTACATGTTCTTCCTGTGCTAGCATGGCTTTCCTCTGGGTTCTTCGGTTTCCTCCCAGTCCAAAGACATGTGACATTGGTGAATTGACCAAATCAATCAATTCCTAATTGCTATTAGCCATATAATAAGCAGGGGAGTTCTCGAAATCTACCTGAGCTCAAACTCCCCTCTCGTCTTATAAATGGGAGGGAGCCCCGGGCTCAAGCATCTTACAAGCTTAGGGCTCTCTCCTGGAACAGCCGGCCAAACACGCTTATCATCAGCTAAGTGTGAACTCTTGAAACAGCAGAAAAAGACCCAGCCAATCACACTGTCCTTCTGTTTTTTGGGGGATAGAGGACCTGAGAAGAGAACGTGATTTAACCCTTTCTGCATGCCCAGGTTAATAAGGGTTGATGGAGCATTGTTTACTTTGAAGGCGATTATAGATTAGGAATTTTCATTCATGTCAGTTCTACACCCTTGGTAATTAGTAATTCATTTTTAAAGTAATTTGTAAGGAAAAGAGTGTTTTTTTTTCCTCCTCTCGAATATGCACCAGACATCTTCTAATTATCCTGATTGTGTGTGTGTGTGTCCATGTCCTGCAGGTCAGGTGATGTACGCTGAAATCAAGATGGAGAACGGCAAGTCTAAAGGCTGCGGGACGGTGCGCTTCGACTCTCCGGAGAGCGCAGAGAAGGCCTGCAGGCTGATGAACGGCACCAAGATCAACGGCCGAGAGGTGGACGTACGCATCGATCGCAACGCGTAAACAAACACACACTCACACACATTCGCCAGCGTCTGCAGAGCCGCCGTTTGTTTTGTTTTAAAAACAGCAGGATTCTCACACCTCCACACTCACAGCCGCTTTACTCCATCTGTTAGTCAACCTTTACTTTTTCTTTTCTTTTCTTTTTTTAAACATTTTAATTTGTAGGACGTTTGTCTCGATTACATTTTAAGAAAAATAAAAATCAGGCTGTTGTAACTTGTCTCGTGTTTTGTTTTTTTTGTGCTCGTTTGAGTAAAACCCCTGTAGAAACGCATTCAGGATGTTTGGGTTTCTCAATCATTGCGTCTCCTTCAATAATAATTTCATACGTTTATTAGTAATCATACACACGTTTGTATTTGTAAATGCATTTTCATTATCAAGCAGCTATATTTTTCCGTTTGCTCATTCCCTTCCACTCAACCTAATATTTGTTATGTTTGTCTGTGTGTAATTAATGTTTTGAGTTATCTTGGGTAGGGGATTTCACTATCATTTCTATTCTAATTGATAGACGAAAAGCTACCTGGCATCCAGTTATAAAATAATATAATTTTCATTCTCATATTCTCCTGTTTTTTTAATCCTTTTTTTGGAGGTGGGCAATAAGGCCCAATCCCAAATCTACCCCTTAGCTCTTCCCCTCGTTTTGCACGTTCCCGGAAAAGGCTAGTGGTGTCCAAATTCTCTTTATCTTGAAGGTGTAGGGCTAAGAAGGAGTAGATGGCCCTTTGAATGAAGATATTTCAGGAGCACCCTCGAAACCAAGGGGTAAGAAACTTTCCCAGAATACACCAGCCACAACGGCAGGATAGCTGCACCCGGAGGTAAGGAGAGCCACAAATTAGTATTTTTTTTGTCATTATTAGGTATTTTTACAACAAACAAACACATGTTTTAATATATTCATAACCGCATTCATGTTTTACCATCATGCTTTAAAAAAAAAAAAAAAAAAAAACAATAAAAGACAAACATGCTTTCATTTTATTTAGGCTTGAAAACACTTTGGAATGAATATAAAGTCAGCCACATTCCTTATTCCTTTGCCCTTATTTTCACATCCCTATGTTGATAGTTTGTGTGTGTAAAAAAAGAACACTTCCTATATCTCAGTAGTGTCATCTTTTTATTATTATAACCAGGACGTTTTCTAATCTCCACAAAGGAGAAAGTGTGTGTGTGAATGCTGTGAGGTAGATGATGATGATGATGATGAGAGTCCAACATTTACAGTAAAACATCAGCATAACTGTGACTTACAATTTGGCATACAGATTAATACACATTTTAAACGCAATACAGCTGTGAGGATTGCCTTTATTTCTGCATATTTATCACATCATTGACCAAATCCCTGAGAAACCACAGATCATTTCTGGGAAAGGAGAAAGAAAGATGTGAATCTGTCATGTTGAGCAGATTAGTGGAGGAGGTCGATCAGGAAGCCCCTGTATGTTTACATAATTAAAAACTGAAGTGTTTTATCTGCTTCATCAGATGGCTGTGCAAGTATACAGCCAAAGAAAGCCTGTGAGAGCAGAGCGCTTTTACCTCAATAAATTAGATGTTAATATAATCACTCTTAGAATTTAATTGCTTTGCTAAATGGACCTTAGTTTAGTTTTATGCTCGGTATCGGTAAATAAATGGTGGAAAGTTACAGATAACTCCAGTTAACCTTCTATGGTGTGCATAAGTTATAGAAAAGAGTCTTTTACATGAAATGGCTTTAAATCACTTCAAAATTCAAGAGAATATTTTAAAGCGTGTTGTACTTTTGGGTGCACTTAGATAAACACCCATATGGCAACACTACCGCAGTGGAAAATGGTTTAAAAAGTTCTATTTAAATGCACGTTCAAATCTGTTTACATCCTAGTTAACACACATTTGTCTTATGGAATAAGCTGTTCCTGTTCTTATGTGCATATTCAAAATGCTCATAAAGCAGATGAATGGAAACAGCTAATGAGAAATGTAGTGATGAACTGCTGCACTTTAGAGCAGTGGTTCTCAAAGTGGGGGTCGGGACCCCCCGAGGGGTCGCGGGACAATGAAGGGGGGGTCGCCTGGTCATTTCCAAAAATCTATTTATTTTTATAAAACCATAAGAATTACCATATTTTATCCATAACCTACAGAAAAAAATAGTCGTTTATAGTTACTACATACTATATAGTTACTAGTTCTATTGGATTGCGAGCCCTGGGGGAATTACATTATATTAAAGAAACAGCAATAGCGTCAGATGCAGCAGATTTTATAACACCAGGTTAACATTTCTGGCACATTTACAGCACTGACATACATTAAAAAAAATAAACGAAGAATAGACTTGGGTCTATTGGTGTCCGTGCGCCATTGCATGCAAGGTTTCTGTATTTATAACCACCTCAGAGGATATTGGGGGTCGCGAGTCACTGGCATTGTTATTTTGGGGGTCGCGGGCTGAAAAGTTTGAGAACCCCTGCTTTAGAGGTTTAAAAGGAAAGTCATGCTTGAGTTGTCCATGAGGAGTGTTTGCTTTACTCATTATTTCTCTAAATCTGTTTACATCTGAGTTTATGCACATTTAGCTTATCGAATAAAAAGTTTATTCTTCACGTGCAAACATTTTTATGCACATTTTCAAAATTTATGCACATCTTTGCATTTTCCATTAGCAAAGATTTGCACAAAATGCACAAAAACAGGTGGCTGAAACAGCTAGTGTTACTGTATATGTAGAAATTAGCTGCTGCATTCTAGAGGCTTGGAAAAAAGTCATGTCAGTGTGTTGTCCATGAGGGGCGCTGCTGAGCAGTGTTCGCGTCAGAGTTTATGCAGTTTTTTTTCTTATCAAAGTTTATCTTAGTTGTGTGCATGTTTATGCATGGGCATTATCAAAATGTATGCACATCTTGGCATTTTCATTAAGCGTGTTTTTATTGCAATAATCCAAAATGCAAATAAATTAGAAGCATTTTTCTTATTGGATAAAAAGTTTATCCTCATTTATGTGCATTTTATTTTTTCTCACAATTTCTGCACAACTTGCCATTTTTGATTTCTAATGTGCGTATCCAAAATGCACATTAAAATGGAAACTAGCTAGCGTTATATGTAGTAACTAACTGCTGCACTTTAGAGGGTTAAAGAGAGGGTCATGTGCTTGTGTTGTCCATGAGAGGGCGCTGTGTTCCCTTTACTGAAGCACGTGCTGCACTTTATTCACTAAATCTGTTTGCACACCAGCATTTTTCTTATTGAATAAAAAGTTTATCCGACTCATACGTAATTAATGCACATTTCCAACGTGTATGCATATATAAAAATGCAATATCTTGGCATTTTCCATTTCCAATGTGTGTATCCAAACTGCACAAAAAAACAGGTGGATAAAACTGCTAATGAGATGTACTTGTAACTGCTGCACTTTATAGAGTTTAAAAGAGTCATGTCCGCGAGGGGGCGCTGTTGTGCAGTGTTTGCGTTGGAGTTTATGCACATTTTTAGAATAAAAAGTTTCTTACTCAGTTTTGTGCGTACGTTTATGTATGTGCATTATCAAAATTTATCCACATCTTGGCATTTTTGTTAAGCATTTTTTAAAATGCTTAGGGTATTTATATTTTATGCACATCTTAGCATTCTTTATTTCCAATGTGTGTATCCTAAATGCACATAAAATAGATGGATGAAGCCGCTAATGAGATGTATATGTAACTGCTGCACTTTAGAGGGTTCAAAAGAGTCATGTCCATGTGTTGTCCTGTTGAGCAGTGTTCGAGTTCATGCACTTTTTTTCTTGACAAATAAAAAGTTTATCTTAATTGTGTGCATACGTTTATGCATGTGCATTATCAAAATTGATGCACATCTTGGCATTTTCATTAAATATTTTTTCATGCGATAATCCAAAATGCATATAAAAATAGGAGCATTTTTCTTATTGAATAAAACGTTGTGCATACCATTTTTTTTTTCCTCACAATTTATGCACATCTTGCCATTTTTAATTCCAATGTGAGTATCCAAAATGCACCTAAAAATAGGTGAAAGGAAACATCTAGTAAATTAACTGCTGCACTTTAGAGGGTTAAAAAGAGAGGGCTTGTGTTGTGCATGAGGGGGCGCTGTTGAGCGGTGTTCACTGTACTGATGCACATTCTCAACTTTATTCACTAAATCTCTTTACATCCCAGCATTTTCCTTGTTAAATAAAGTTTTATCCTTATTGTTTATGTGCATACATTTTTTTAATGGATGCACATCTTGGCATTTTCCATTTCCTTATCCAAAATGCACATAAATAGATGAAACATAGCTAATAAGATATGTAGAACTGTAAATCTTGTACACTTTAGAGGGTTAAAAAAGACATATGCTTGTGTTGTCCATGAGGGGGCGCTGTTGAGCAGTGTTCACCTTACTGATGAAGCACATGCTGGATTTTATTCACTAAATCTCTTTACATCAGAGCAGTTTTTATTAAATAAAAAGGTTATCCTCATCATTTGTGTGTATTCATTTTTAATGCACATTTTTTACATCTCGCACCTTGACTGTTTTCTTGCATTTTTAGTTCACATCTTGCAATTTTGACTTGTGTTTTGAGTTTGTTATATTACGTTATGTTAGTAATTAACTGCTGCATTTTAGAGGGTTCGAAAGAGTCAGATCCATGTGTTGTCCATGAGGGGGCGCTGTTAAGCAGTGATCGCATCCGAGTTTATGCAGTGTTGTCTTATTACATAAAAAGTTTTTCCTTATTTATGTTCATACATTATTTATGCACAGTTTTTACATCTCGCACTGACTTATCTTGTATTTTGAGTTTACGTCTCGCAATATTTTCTTGTATTTAGTAATAAACTCCTGCACTTTAGAGGGTTATAAATTGTCACATCCTTGTGTTGTCCATGAGGAGGTGCTGTCGAGCAGTGTTCAGTCGCTGCAGGAGCGTATGGGATTGTTCCCGATGATGCCGAGCTCGTACAGGATGGAGAGTGTTGCGAACAGCACGTAACACGCCAAACACACCAGACCCAGCTTCCAGTCCAGCTTCCAGCCGTTGATGTGCACCGCGACGAAGAGGAAGATGATGGAGAGCAGCAGCGTGCAGGACATGAAGACCAGCCCCGAGCTGTTGACCTCCACCGGGGAGCCTACGTCCACAAACACCGTCTGGATGAACCACGGCAGGCCCAGACACAGCATATCGAACACGTTAGAGCCCACGATGTTGGACATGGCCATATCAGATTTCCCTGAGACACACACGGAGGAACACAGCAACTGAGTGTGCTTAAAGTATAGGAGATCATGTATATTGCGGATAATTAAAGGGCTGTCTGGAATGCGCAGGTTAGTGTATACTCCATCAGCTGTTTCTGACTGTTTGTCTCCATCTAGTGTCTGAATAATGCGCAGGTTAGTGTATACTCCATCAGCTGTTTTAGACTGTTTGTCTTCATCTAGTGTCTGAATAATGCTCAGGTTAGTGTATACTCCATCATCTGTTTTAGACTGTTTGTCTCCATCTAGTGTCTGAATAATGCGCAGGTTAGTGTATACTCCATCAGCTGTTTTAGACTGTTTGTCTCCATCTAGTGTCTGAATAATACGCAGGTTAGTGTATACTCCATCAGCTGTTTTAGACTGTGTGTCTCCATCTAGTGTCTGAATAATGTGCAGGTTAGTGTATACTCCATCAGCTGTTTTTGACTGTTTGTCTCCATCTAGTGTCTGAATAATGTGCAGGTTAGTGTATACTCCATCAGCTGTTTCTGACTGTTTGTCTCCATCTAGTGTCTGAATAATGCGCAGGTTAGTGTATACTCCATCAGCTGTTTTAGACTGTTTGTCTCCATCTAGTGTCTGAATAATACGCAGGTTAGTGTATACTCCATCAGCTGTTTTAGACTGTGTGTCTCCATCTAGTGTCTGAATAATGTGCAGGTTAGTGTATACTCCATCAGCTGTTTTTGACTGTTTGTCTCCATCTAGTGTCTGAATAATGCGCAGGTTAGTGTATACTCCATCAGCTGTTTTAGACTGTTTGTCTTCATCTAGTGTCTGAATAATGCGCAGGTTAGTGTATACTCCATCAGCTGTTTTTGACTGTTTGTCTCCATCTAGTGTCTGAATAATGCGCAGGTTAGTGTATACTCCATCAGCTGTTTTAGACTGTCTCCATCTAGTGTCTGAATAATGCGCAGGTTAGTGTATACTCCATCAGCTGTTTTAGACTGTTTGTCTCCATCTAGTGTCTGAATAATGCGCAGGTTAGTGTATACTCCATCAGCTGTTTCTGACTGTCTCCATCTAGTGTCTGAATAATGCGCAGGTTAGTGTATACTCCATCAGCTGTTTTTGACTGTTTGTCTCCATCTAGTGTCTGAATAATGCGCAGGTTAGTGTATACTCCATCAGCTGTTTTAGACTGTTTGTCTTCATCTAGTGTCTGAATAATGCACAGGTTAGTGTATACTCCATCAGCTGTTTCTGACTGTTTGTCTCCATCTAGTGTCTGAATAATGCGCAGGTTAGTGTATACTCCATCAGCTGTTTTTGACTGTCTTCATCTAGTGTCTGAATAATGCGCAGGTTAGTGTATACTCCATCAGCTGTTTTAGACTGTTTGTCTCCATCTAGTGTCTGAATAATGTGCAGGTTAGTGTATACTCCATCAGCTGTTTTAGACTGTTTGTCTCCATCTAGTGTCTGAATAATGCGCAGGTTAGTGTATACTCCATCAGCTGTTTTTGACTGTTTGTCTCCATCTAGTGTCTGAATAATGCGCAGGTTAGTGTATACTCCATCAGCTGTTTTAGACTGTTTGTCTCCATCTAGTGTCTGAATAATGAACAGGTTAGTGTATACTCCATCAGCTGTTTAGACTGTCTCCATCTAGTGTCTGAATAATGCGCAGGTTAGTGTATACTCCATCAGCTGTTTTAGACTGTTTGTCTCCATCTAGTGTCTGAATAATGCGCAGGTTAGTGTATACTCCATCAGCTGTTTTAGACTGTTTGTCTCCATCTAGTGTCTGAATAATGCGCAGGTTAGTGTATACTCCATCAGCTGTTTTAGACTGTTTGTCTTCATCTAGTGTCTGAATAATGTGCAGGTCAGTGTATACTCCATCAGCTGTTTCTGACTGTTTGTCTCCATCTAGTGTCTGAATAATGTGCAGGTCAGTGTATACTCCATCAGCTGATTTTGTCTGTTTGTCTCCATCTAGTGTCTGAATAATGTGCAGGTTAGTGTATACTCCATCAGCTGTTTTAGACTGTTTGTCTCCATCTAGTGTCTGAATAATGTGCAGGTTAGTGTATACTCCATCAGCTGTTTTAGACTGTTTGTCTCCATCTAGTGTCTGAATAATGCGCAGGTTAGTGTATACTCCATCAGCTGTTTTAGACTGTTTGTCTCCATCTAGTGTCTGAATAATGCTCAGGTTAGTGTATACTCCATCAGCTGTTTTAGACTGTTTGTCTCCATCTAGTGTCTGAATAATGTGCAGGTTAGTGTATACTCCATCAGCTGTTTTTGACTGTTTGTCTCCATCTAGTGTCTGAATAATGCGCAGGTTAGTGTATACTCCATCAGCTGTTTTAGACTGTTTGTCTCCATCTAGTGTCTGAATAATGCGCAGGTTAGTGTATACTCCATCAGCTGTTTTTGACTGTTTGTCTCCATCTAGTGTCTGAATAATGCGCAGGTTAGTGTATACTCCATCAGCTGTTTTAGACTGTTTGTCTCCATCTAGTGTCTGAATAATGCGCAGGTTAGTGTATACTCCATCAGCTGTTTTAGACTGTTTGTCTCCATCTAGTGTCTGAATAATGCGCAGGTTAGTGTATACTCCATCAGCTGTTTTTGACTGTTTGTCTCCATCTAGTGTCTGAATAATGCACAGGTTAGTGTATACTCCATCAGCTGTTTTAGACTGTTTGTCTTCATCTAGTGTCTGAATAATGCGCAGGTTAGTGTATACTCCATCAGCTGTTTTAGACTGTTTGTCTCCATCTAGTGTCTGAATAATGCACAGGTTAGTGTATACTCCATCAGCTGTTTTAGACTGTTTGTCTCCATCTAGTGTCTGAATAATGCGCAGGTTAGTGTATACTCCATCAGCTGTTTTAGACTGTTTGTCTCCATCTAGTGTCTGAATAATGCGCAGGTTAGTGTATACTCCATCAGCTGTTTTAGACTGTTTGTCTCCATCTAGTGTCTGAATAATGCGCAGGTTAGTGTATACTCCATCAGCTGATTTTGTCTGTTTGTCTCCATCTAGTGTCTGAATAATGCGCAGGTTAGTGTATACTCCATCAGCTGTTTTAGACTGTTTGTCTCCATCTAGTGTCTGAATAATGCGCAGGTTAGTGTATACTCCATCAGCTGTTTTAGACTGTTTGTCTTCATCTAGTGTCTGAATAATGCGCAGGTTAGTGTATACTCCATCAGCTGTTTTAGACTGTTTGTCTTCATCTAGTGTCTGAATAATGCGCAGGTTAGTGTATACTCCATCAGCTGTTTTAGACTGTTTGTCTCCATCTAGTGTCTGAATAATGCGCAGGTTAGTGTATACTCCATCAGCTGTTTTAGACTGTTTGTCTCCATCTAGTGTCTGAATAATGCGCAGGTTAGTGTATACTCCATCAGCTGTTTTAGACTGTTTGTCTCCATCTAGTGTCTGAATAATGCGCAGGTTAGTGTATACTCCATCAGCTGTTTTAGACTGTTTGTCTCCATCTAGTGTCTGAATAATGTGCAGGTTAGTGTATACTCCATCAGCTGTTTTAGACTGTTTGTCTTCATCTAGTGTCTGAATAATGCGCAGGTCAGTGTAAACTCCATCAGCTGTTTCTGACTGTTTGTCTCCATCTAGTGTCTGAATAATGCGCAGGTTAGTGTATACTCCATCAGCTGTTTCTGACTGTTTGTCTCCATCTAGTGTCTGAATAATGCGCAGGTTAGTGTATACTCCATCAGCTGTTTTTGACTGTTTGTCTCCATCTAGTGTCTGAATAATGCTCAGGTTAGTGTATACTCCATCAGCTGTTTTAGACTGTTTGTCTCCATCTAGTGTCTGAATAATGCGCAGGTTAGTGTATACTCCATCAGCTGTTTTAGACTGTTTGTCTCCATCTAGTGTCTGAATAATGCGCAGGTTAGTGTATACTCCATCAGCTGTTTTAGACTGTTTGTTTCCATCTAGTGTCTGAATAATGCACAGGTTAGTGTATACTCCATCAGCTGTTTTAGACTGTGTGTCTCCATCTAGTGTCTGAATAATGCGCAGGTTAGTGTATACTCCATCAGCTGTTTTAGACTGTTTGTTTCCATCTAGTGTCTGAATAATGCGCAGGTTAGTGTATACTCCATCAGCTGTTTTAGACTGTTTGTTTCCATCTAGTGTCTGAATAATGCGCAGGTTAGTGTATACTCCATCAGCTGTTTTAGACTGTCTCCATCTAGTGTCTGAATAATGCACAGGTTAGTGTATACTCCATCAGCTGTTTTAGACTGTGTGTCTCCATCTAGTGTCTGAATAATGCGCAGGTTAGTGTATACTCCATCAGCTGTTTTAGACTGTTTGTTTCCATCTAGTGTCTGAATAATGTGCAGGTTAGTGTATACTCCATCAGCTGTTTTTGACTGTTTGTCTCCATCTAGTGTCTGAATAATGCGCAGGTTAGTGTATACTCCATCAGCTGTTTTAGACTGTTTGTCTCCATCTAGTGTCTGAATAATGCGCAGGTTAGTGTATACTCCATCAGCTGTTTTAGACTGTTTGTCTCCATCTAGTGTCTGAATAATGAAATTATTTGCTACTAATAGACCTGTCAGGCTTTATTCTGAGATAACCTCCTGGATCTATTATATCCCTAATATAGAATGTAATAGTTGATCAATCAGAATGGAGTACTCCAGAGAGTGGTGTAATAATGTTTGTTGAGGTGTGTTTACCTTCTCGCGCCACCATCACGCTGGCCACGGTGTCAGGGATACTGGTTCCAGCGGCCAGAAGAGTCATTCCCATCACTGTGTCCGGGATTCCCAGAGTCTCCCCTGGACACAAACTCTCATTTATCAACAATTGTGTATACACCATCAGCAATTTGTTCTCAGATATTTTCTCAAAAATGTGTAAGTGCAATTCTGAGAACGTTATCCGGCCTCCTGTAAAATATGAATGATTTTTCAAATATTTCTAAGTGCTGTTTAATAAGAACATTTTCCACATTATTTGTTATCAGGCACCTGTAGAGTTTATGCGTTCGAGTAAAATATATGCAAATAAAATGGAGCGAGTGCTTTTTAAAATGAATGACGGTGAATGAAAGTCAATCCGGAGATTCTCCATTTTGCTCCATATTGTCATGATAGCATCACACAGTTGCTGCAGATTTGTCGGCTGCACATTCATGATGCCAATCTCCCGTTCCACCACATCCCAAAGGTGCTCTATTGGATTGAGCTCTGGTGACTGTGGAGGCCATTTGAGTACAGTGAACTCATCGTCATGTTCAAGAAACCAGTCTGAGATGATTGGAGCTTTATGACATGGTGCGTTATCCTGCTGAAAGTAGCCATCAGAAGATGGAGACACTGTGGTCATAAAGGGATGGACATGGTCAGCAACAATACTCAGGTAGGCTGTGGCGTTGACACCATGCTCAATTGGTACTAATGAGCCCAAAGTGTGCCAAGAAAATCTCCCCCACACCATTACACCACCACCACCAGCCTGAACCGCTGATACAAGGCAGGATGATCCATGCTTTCATGCTGTTGAGGCCAAATTCTGACCTGACCATCTGAATGTGGCAGCAGAAATGGAGACTCATCAGACCAGGCAACGTTTCTCCAATCTTCTATTGTCCAGTTTTGGTGAGCCTGTGTGAATTGTAGCCTCAGTTTCCTGTTCTTAGCTGACAGGAGCGGCACCCGGTGTGGTCTTCTGCTGCTGTAGCCCATCCGCCTCAAGGTTGGACGTGTTGTGTGTTCAGAGATGCTCTTCTGCAGACCTCGGTTGTAACGAGTGCTTATTTGAGTTACTGTTGCCTTTCTATCAGCTGGAACCAGTCTGGCCATTCTCCTCTGACCTCTGGCATCAACAAGGCATTTGCGCCCACAGAACTGCTGCTCACTGGATATTTCCTCTATGTCGGACCATTCTCTGTAAACCCTAGAGATGGTTGTGCGTGAAAATCCCAGTAGATCAGCAGTTTCTGAAATACTCAGAGCAGCCCGTCTGGCACCAACAACCATGCCACGTTCAAAGTCACTTAAATCCCCTTTCTTCCCCATTCTGATGCTCGCTTTGACCTGCAGCAGATCGTCTTCACCATGTCTACATGCCTAAATGCATTGAGCTGCTGCCATGTGATTGGCTGATTTGTGTTAATGAGCAGTTGGCCAGGTGTACCTAAAAAAGTGGCCGGTGACTGTATATAGTCATCTTTGGTTAAAATTTGTTATTTTAGTAAAGATTTTTTTACTGAAAGTTATTAGATTTCGTTTTTGCTAAAAAATTACTTTTATAATAATAAATAAAAGTATTGAAAGTTGCTTAAAAAGTACTTTTATTTTAACAAAGATTTTCATAGAATATTCATTCAGTCCTTCATTTTCTTTTCGTCTTAGTCCCTTCATTATTCAGGGGTCGCCACAGCGGAATGAACCGCCAACTTATCCAGCACATGTTTTACGCAGTGGATGCCCTTCCAGCTGCAACTCATCTCTGGGAAACACCCATACACACTCATTCACACACTCATACACTACGGACAATTTAGTTCCTCAATTCCCCTATAGTGCATGTGTTTGGACTGTGGGGGAAACCGGAGCACCCGGAGGAAACCCACACCAACACGGGGAGAACATGCAAACTCCACTCAGAAACACCAACTGACCCAGCCGAGACTTAAACCTGTGACGTTCTTGCTGTGAGACAAATGTGCTACCCATTGCGCCACCGTGCTGCCGCATAAAATATTTAATTTAATAATTTGTTTTGCTGTTTTTTGGTTAAAACTGCTCTCAGTAAAGATTTTTCACTGAAAGTGTTGTCGGTTTTGGTTGAAAATGACTTTTTCAACCAAATATATTACATATTACAATACATATAATATATTTTTTGTCACATTTGTTTAAAAAAAACTCATCTTAGTAAAGATTTGCACTTCAGGTTATTAGATTTGTTTTTGGTTGAAGTTTTTTGCTTTATTTTTCCATTTTTGGTTAAAAATGACTCTTATTTAAGACAGTTGCATTATTAAAGTCTCTGTTTGTTTCTCCTATTTTTATACAGACTGTTCAGAAAACATTTCTCTTTTATGTAAATCTGCATGTGTAATTCATCTGTAAGACTGAGATGAAGCGTTCATGAGACTCTTGAGCTTTACTCATCAGGGGCAGAAGGTTCAAACTCTCCATGTGAATGAATGAATGAATGAGTGTGTGTGTGTGTGTCGTCCTGAGGCTGTTTCTCTGTGTGTGGTTCTCAGTATCTCCAGCGGTACCTGCTCATTCCTGCGGGCTCTAAAGCTCCGCCGGTGCTCATGTGAGTCTGTGCAGGATAATAATCCTATTATTCGGCGCTGCATCACATGTTCCTGCGGCACATCATAATCCTCAGCTGGCATTTGAGGAATGAAAACGCAGCATGTGACCGATCCGACATGACGACTACACACACCATAATCATCACAGTACGCACGCAAAACACACACCGCTGAACATGACACACACCAGGAATAACGACAATAATGCACAGAAAAACAGCAGCAGATTCTGTCCAGAATGAAAGATGCATGAAGAGAAATGTCAGCTTTATTAATCAAGTTCTGATCTTTGTGTGATTTGGGGTTTATGAGCTTGTAATAAGAGTTTTTTATTCTCAAACTGGTTATTATTAAGGTAAGAGCCTAAATCTTCACCACAGACTGGGTCAACCAACAACAACATTCATTTTCAAGATATGATTCATTTTTCAACCAAAAACTACAGATTTTTTCATTCATTCATTTTCTTTTCGGCTTAGTCTCTTCATTCCTCTGGGGTCACCACTGCAGAATGAACCACCAACTTATCCAGCATTTGTTTTACACAGCAGATGCCCTTCCAGCTGCAACCCATTTCTGGGAAACATCCATACACACTCATTCACACATACACTATGGTCAATTTTAGCCTATACAATTCCCCTATAGCGCATCTGTTTGGACTGTGGGGGAAACCGGAGCACCCGGAGGAAACCCACACCAACACGGGGAGAACATGCAAACTCCACACAGAAATGACAACTGACCCAGCCGAGACTCGAACCAGCGATCTTCTTGCTGTGAGGCGATCGTGCTACCCACAGCGCCACCGTGACGCCCCAAGATATGATAATTTTAACTAAAATTTTCAGGATATGGTTGATTTTTTTTAACAAAAATCATCACTAAGTTGATTAATTTTCATCACCAAATTTTACAAAAAAAGTCATATTCAATGAAAATATTTATTAAGATATGATTTATTTTCAATAAATATTTTTATTGTTCAACTAAAAACTTTTTTTTATTAATTTATTAAAGGGATTAATTTTCAATTCCAAATAAAGAAATATTTATAATATATAAATGAAAATTGTTGCTCAGATACACTTTCCAACAAAAAAGTAATTTTTAACGAGATGTGATTAATTTTTTAATGAAAATCTTTAAGATGCGATTGATTTTTCAACCAAAATCCTTTCTAAGAAATAATACATTTGACTAATAATTTACTAATAATTATTTTCATTAAATTTGATTAAAATGATTAAAACTGAAAACCATAAAAAACTAAAACAATTATATTTCAACAAAAATTATTGACAACATATGAAGAATTCTCAATGAAAATCATTAAGATATGACTAAAAACTACAAAAAGTCCTTCTCAGTGAATATCATTACTAAGAATTAATTTTCAACCAAAAAATACAAAGAATGATTAATTTCAAACAAAAATCATAACTAAGACATGATTAATTTTCATTCATCTTTGAGATATGATTAGTTCAACCAAAACCTAGAAAAATATAATAATCTTCAAAAAAAATTACTACAAGTAAGCCAAAGAATACAAAAAAGCTCAAATTAAAACTAAGATATACAAGAACTACAAAAAACATATTTTTCCAACAAATATTGTTACTAAAAATGATTAATTTTCAACAAAAATCATTTCTAAGATATTGATTATTTTCAAACAAAAACTACTACAAATGTAAACATTTTCAACAAAATCATTAGTAAGACATGAATAATTATCAAACAAAAACTACAAAATAAAAACTATATATTTTCAATGAAAATCTTTACTAAGATGATACATTATTCAAGCAAAAACTACAATTTTTAGTAATTTTCAATAGAAATAATGACTAATATATAATTTATTTTCAACTAAAATCTTTAAGATAACTTTTCAACAAAAACTATGTTAAAAATAATTTAACAGAACTACTAACATAAAATTATTAAAAAATGTGACAATATTTTTTGTATTTTTCAACAACATATTACTAAGATAAGATTAGTTTTCAAGGAAAATCATTACTAATATAATTAGTTTTAATATAATAATAATTTCTTAAACTAGTTTTCAACAAAAACCTTCAAGATTTGATCAATTTTTTTAACCAGAAACTACAAGGAATAAAAAAAAAAACAGAAATCATTACTAAGATGTCAATTATTTTCAACTAAAATCTTTAAATAAGGTTCATTTTTAAGCAAAAACTCAAACAACTTGTATTTTTCAACAAAAGACATCAACCAAAAAAAGATAGTAAAATATGAGTAATTTTCTGCCGGAGTAAAAGTATCTTGTTACAGTAATTAATGAAATCCTGACTGCTGATTAAATGTCAAACCGACACCAGATGTGTCTGATTACTCATCTGTTTTCCACCTCAGTCTGTGGGTATGATTATGCTCTGCGGGAGTGTTTACTGTGGTATTTATCAGATTTACCCACGATGGTGACCATCCAGACTAGCACATAAGTGAATGCAGAGATCCAGACGGCGGACATCAGGAAGGTCAGCATGTAGAAGTTCTTCCAGAAGCGTCTCCTGCAGTCGGGAATGCTCACAAACAGCAGAGTGCTGACCGGAAGAGACAACACCCACAGGATTCGCTTCAGATCGTGATCCGGCATGGAGAACACACTCTTGTGTTCTGAAAAACACACATGGACACGCACTCAAAATACAAGACAATAGCCTAAATTGTAAGACGCAAACTCAAACTATAGGAAAAGTAAAAATTGCAAAACGTAAAGTCAAAATACTAGAAAAATCTAAATCATGAGACATAAAAATTTAAATAATAGAAAAGTTCAAACTGGGCGCTGTAAAAGTCAAAACACAAGAAAAGTCAAAATCGCAAGACGTAAAAATCTAAATACAAGAAAAGTAAAAATTCAGAGACGTAAAAGTCAAAATACAAAAGTCGAAATAGCAAAACATAAAAATCTAAACATAAAAGTCAAAATCGCGAGATGTAAAAATCTAAATACTAGAAAAGTCAAAATCGTAAGATGTAAAATTTAAAATACAAGAAAAGTTGAAATTGCAAGACGTAAAAATCTAAATACTTTGAAAAGTCAAAATCGCAAGATATAAAAATCTAAATAGAAGAAAAGTCAAAATCGTAAGACTTAAAAGCAAAAATACAAGAAAAATCTAAATTGCAAGATGTAAAAATCTAAATACTAGAAAAGTCAAAATCATGAGACGTAGAAATCTAAATACACGAAAAGTCGAAATTGCTAAACGTAAAAATCTAAATACTAGAAAAGTCAAAATCGCGAGACGTAAAAATCTAAATACAAGAAATGTTAAACCTGCGAGAAGTAAAAATCTAAATGCAAGAAAAGTTAAAATCGCGAGACGTAAAAGTCAAAATACAAGAAAAGTAAAAATCGCGAGACGTAAAAATCTAAATACAAGAAGTCAAAAACGTAAGATTTAAAAATCTAAATAATATAAATGTCAAAATCGTGAGAAAAGTCAAAATACTTAATAAGTATAAGATAAGTTGAAATCACAAGACGTAAAAATCTAAATACATGAAAAGTCAAAATCGCGAGATGTAAAAGTCGAAATACATAAAAAGTCAAAATCGTGAGGTGTAAAAATCTAAATACTAAAAAAGTCAAAATCGTGAGACTAAAGAGTAAAAATACAAGTCGAAATCGAGAGACACAAAAATCTAAATACTTGAAAAGTCAGAATCACGAGACGTAAAAGTCAAAATACAAGAAAATAAAAAATTGCCAGATGTAAAAATCTAAATACAATATATGTTAAACTCGCGAGAAGTAAAAATCTAAATGCAAGAAAAGTTAAAATCGCGAAACAAAGGTCAAAATAAAAGAAAAGTCAAAATCGTGAGACGTAAAAAGCCAAATACAAGAAAAGTCAAAATCGCGAGACGTAAAAATCTAAATACAAGTCAAAAACGTAAGATTTAAAAATCGAAATAATAAAAAAGTCAAAATCGTGAGAAAAGTCAAAATACTTAATAAGTATAAGATAAGTTAAAATCACAAGACGTAAAAATCTAAATACAAGAAAAGTCAAAATCGTGAGGTGTAAAAATCTAAATACTAAAAAAGTCAAAATCGTGAGGTGTAAAAATCTAAATACTAAAAAAGTCAAAATCGTGAGACGAAAGAGTAAAAATACAAGGTCAAAATCGAGAGACACAAAAATCTAAATACTTGAAAAGTCAGAATCACGAGACGTAAAAGTCAAAATACAAGAAGTCAAAATCTCGTTAACTCAAAACACAACAAAATACAAGAAAAGTTGAAATCACGAGACTTAAAAATATAAGTAATAGAAAAGTCACAATCGCGAGATGTAAAAATCTAAATACTAGAAAAGTCAAAATCACGAGACGTAAAAGTCAAAATACAAGAAAAGTCGAAATCGTGAGACGTAAAAATATAAATACATAAAAAGTCAAAATTGTGAGACATAAAAATCTAAATATGAGAAAAATCTAAATCGCAAAACCCAAAAATGTATTTTCCAAGGAAATTCCAAGGAAAAATTCTGAATTGTGAGACGTGAATTTAGAATTTAGCATGTCAGAAAAATACATTTAAATTTCCTCAATTAAAGAGGAAAAAATAAAAAAAATTATTATAACTATTTGTATTAAATAATGATTTATTTATTGGTACATGCAGGAGAAACTTTAAATCTTGGAGCATTTATGAGTATAGTGTGTTTATCGTACATACCATCGCTGATTTCGTTGAGTCCATGCAGGCTGAGCGACAGATGTGAATATCCGGAATCGTCCTGGAATATTCTGCTGTCGTTTCTGGAGCGGCGCTGGACCCGCAGGCTGCTGTCGTCACTCCAGCCCACTAAAGGCTGCTGTTCGCCGGAGTCACGATCGCGAGGTTTCAGACACCAGCAGCAAGGGCTGAAGCGCTGCATCACGTACTCGCTGATCTTTAGATCGAAACACAGCACAGCTACATACACACCGTACACCAGCAGGAGGCATGCGCCATCATACCTGCACACACACACAAATGAAGAAACTAGGCTTTTCAGAGAAACTATTCGAACTATTGAAAAGTACAGTTATTCACGGTTTTAGTGTTCGACTCATTAGAATGTCTACAAACTCACAAAACTGAACTAAGATTTAAAAAAAAATCTTAACTAACATATTAAAAAAAAAATGTGAAAAGTAAATGAAAAATGAAAAAAAAAAAAACGTCAATATTGTGAAAATGCAAAATTCCAAAAAAATTGTAAAAAGTAAATATTTTATTTTAAATGTCAAAATTGTGAAAAGTATATAAAACATTACAAAAAAGTCAAAAATGTGAAAATTAAAAATGTCAAAAAAACGTCAAAATTGTGAAAATTCAAAAATTCAAAAAAACGTCAAAATTGTGAAAATTCAATTCAATTTTTTTTAAACGTCAATATTGTAAAAATTTGAAAACATACAATTTTTAAAATGTGAATAAAAAGTGAGTAAATAACTTGTTTTTAAAAACCTCAAAGTCAAAGTCATAAAAAAACGTCAAAATTGTGAAAATTCTAAATTCTGAAAAGTAAATTCTAAATTCCAAAAAAATGTTAAAATTGCAAACATATGCAATAGTTGCAAAAAAACATCAAAATTGTAAAAAGCAAAAAAAAAAAAAAAAAAAAAAAAAAATTAAAAAATGTCAATATTGGGAAAATTCAAAATTCCAAAAAACAAGAAATTGTGAAAAGTACATTAGAAATTCCAAAAATTGTGAAAATTAAAAGAAAATAAAAAACGTCAAAATTTGGAAAATTCTTAAAAACTTAAATTATGTAAAAAGTAAATGATTTTTTTTTTATAACGTCAAAATTTTGAAAAGTAATTTTTTTTTTAAATGTCAAAATTTTTTAAATTTAAAAAACATCAAAATTGTGAAAAGCAAATAAAAAAACTAATAAATGTCAAGATTGGGAAAATTTTAAATTCCAAAAAACAATAAATTGTGAAAAGTACATTAGAAATTCCAAAAATTTTGAAAATTTAAAATAAAAAAACGTAAAAATTTTGCAAATTCCTAAAAACGTAAATTATGTGAAAAGTAAATAAAATTTTTTAATGTCAAAATTGTAAAAATTCAAAAAACATCAAAATTGTAAAAAACTATCCCAAAATCCCCAAAAACGGTCTAAATAGTGAAAAGTAAATTTCGACAGTCATAACTGCGAGATATAAAGTATTTGGAGAATAAAGTAAGGAATGACGGGAGGCTCACCAGTAAACTCTGTTATCTGAGATGATGGCGATGACGGCGGCGACACTGATGGCGTACGCAACACAATCTCTGAACAATGGCCAGCAACTCAGACGACCAACCTAACACACAAACACACACACACACAGACAGATCAGCATAAACATCCGAGTGATGTTCACGTGTGTGTGTGTGTCTGATTGATGTGTCTGAGTGATGTGTGTGTGTCTATAGTCACGCACTGCAGATGACAGAAGGCCACACGCTGCACAGATGCACAGCAGGTTATAGACAGCAGAACCCATGATGGTGCTGACGCCAATGTCGCCCTTCGTCACAAACACACCTGAGCAAGAACAACACACACACACACACACACACACACACACACACACACACACATACTTCAGTGCAAAGATGAATGAAAAACTCAATTAAAGTTTCATCGCAAACGCTCATAATCATCCCTTTCTTTGAAACAAATGATCAATAATAAAAGTGAAAGTGTGGCTGAAGCAGGGAAACTGCTGCAGCTCGTTTTTCTCTATAATAAATGAACAAACGACAAAAACAATTAACTAATTACAATTAATTCATTATTTTTACATTCAGTTTTTAGATATTTTGAAGGTGGCTGTTTCTCAGATAAATGTCTGTCTTTGCTTTGATCTGTAACTCCGCCCACTGCCAGTTTAACCAATTACATTTCAGCACCTCAATTTGCCTTGGTGACAAACAGCATACATATGTTCAGTCCTGAAGGCTCTCAGTGTAGGATTGTGAACTCTGGAGGACAGCAGCAGCCTCAAAATACACATGAGGTGCTTTTTAATTAGCAAATAATAATACTGATAATAAAACTGTAAAGATTAGCTGAGCAGCTCACAGTGGACGGCTCGATCAGGCTCATGTTTGTGTTGTCAATCTGGCAACCTGCGTGTGCATCAGAGTGGCCGGTGAAAAAAAAACCCTCTCCAATATTTTGAATTTGGACTGCAATACCTAGTCCGTCCACTAGTTCAGTCCTGCATACTGCACCTTTAAATATATTACTAGTCCTGCAGAAAAAGTAGGCGACACTAATGATTCTCTGCACTGAGATGTGAGTCTGTCCAAAATATTTAACCTCAAATCATTTTTTAATGAAGTTTTCCTGATTAGATTAGAATAGATTAGTGTTAAATGTAATTGTAGTATACCCAGAAATGCAGTGACGAGTTCTGGTGCCGAACTCCCCGCAGCCATAAACGTGGCTCCAGCAACATCCTGTGAGAGGCCAAGACCTGAAACACACACACAAACACACACACACACACACACATGTTGGTTTTGGTGATTTATGAGGACTCTCCATAAGCATAATGTAGTTCATAACATGTATTATATGACTCTTCCCCTAAACTCATCCCTCACAGAAAACCTGTGGACAATGTTCAGTGTGAAAACAAACATTAAATATTATTTTTTTAACAGTTTTAATTGACAAGAGCATCCAGCATGTCCTCATATAGAGCTTCTACAGGTTTCACCAAGGCAAATTGGTCAAAAAACACCAAGTAAGACTTGTTAAGACCATTATGAATTACATGTTAGACTTATAAAACAAAGTGCTAGAATGTTTTCTAACTGCAAGTGGAAAAGACATTTACTTGTGCCTATAAAAAAAAACAAGTCATTTAGTTATTTCTTAGCCACATACTTTAAATAATGTGTCAAAACAAGCAAACTCTAGGTAAATGCATATACTTTTTTCAGCATAACTTTTCTTTAAAAAAGGCATCTAAATTCATGCACAACAGTATGTCAGTGTCCTCGTCAGGTAGCTATAAATACATGGAGGAGTATTCAACAAATATTATTGTAAGGATGCAAGGAAGATAATTAAACCATATTGATAAATGGAGTTGATAAATGTCAGTTATATTGAGATGTATTGTTGGTGATTGGATGGGTGCCGGTCTGATTGGGTACATTTATATGGACAAATGAAAATTAAGATCTTTTTAAAATTATTTAAAACCTACAACACCATATTTTAGTTAATTAAATAGTTTTAAGGTCTAAAAAAGACTTTTTAAGACACTGCAGACACTCATAAACCACCTCAGTGTTGTAATGCCATGATCATACTCTATACTCTATCAATACATTACTGAACACATTTGTGTCCCCATAAACCACCAAAACCAGTACACACACATCAAACACAACAGCACAAACACTAAACCTGCTTACGCTCGCTGATGACCTCCAGAGATGGCAGAAAATATTCATCACACACGATGGAGACGGACAGCAGCATGTAGAAAATGATCATGAAATAAATCAGGATTCCTCCATCTTTCCTCTCCTGCACCGTGAAGAATCCTTCGGGAAACTCAGACGACTGTGGCTGTACACATTCACTCGCATTCTCTGCAACACACACACACACACAAGAATCATATCATATTAACTCTGTAAATGTCAACTTTGTTACTGTCAACTTTAATGTCAACTCTGTTACTTTCAACTCTGTTATAGTACAATAACAGAGTTGACGATAACAGAGTTGAAAGTATCAGAGTTGACAGTAACAGAGTTGACCATAACAGAGTTGACCATAACAGAGTTGACAGTAACAGAGTTGACGATCACAGAGTTGAAAGTATCAGAGTTGACATTAAAGTTGACAGTAACAAAGTTGACGTTAACAGAGTTGATGATCACAGAGTTGACGATAACAGAGTTGACCATAACAGAGTTGACAGTAACAGAGATGACAGTAACAGAGTTGATGTTAACAGAGATGTCGGTAACAGAGTTTAAAGTATCAGAGTTGACATTAAAGTTGACGTTAACAGAGTTGACAATAACAGAGTTGAAAGAAACAGAGTTGACGTTAACAGAAATGACGACAATTAAGTTGACAGTAACAGAGTTAACAGTAATAGAGTTGACGATAATTGAGTTGACTGTGACAGAGTTGACATTAAAGTTGACGTTAACAGAGTTGAAAGTAACAGAGTTGACGTTAACAAAGTTGACGGTAACAGAGTTGAAAGTATCAGAGTTGACATTAAAGTTGACAGTAACAAAGTTGACATTTGAAGAGTTAAGGATAACAGAGTTGAAGATAACAGAGTTGACGATAACAGAGATGTCGGTAACAGAGTTAACAGTAATAGAGTTGACAATAACAGAGTTGACGATAACAGAGTTGACAATAACAGAGTTGATGTTAACAGAGATGTCGTTAACAGAGTTGAAAGTATCAGAGTTGACGTTAACAGAGATGATGACAATTAAGTTGACAGTAACAGAGTTAGCAGTAATAGAGTTGATGATAATTGAGTTGACTGTGACAGAGTTGACATTAAAGTTGACGTTAACAGAGTTGAAAGTAACAGAGTTGACATTAACAAAGTTGACGTTAACAGAGTTGAAAGTATCCGAGTTGACATTAAAGTTGACGTTAACAGAGTTGAAAGTATCCGAGTTGACATTAAAGTTGACGTTAACAGAGTTGACGTTAACAGAGTTGATGATAACAGAGTTGACGATAACAGAGTTGAAAGTATCAGAGTTGACATTAAAGTTGACAGTAACAAAGTTGACATCAACAGAGTTGACGATAACAGAGTTGACCATAACAGACTTGACAGTAACAGAGTTGACGTTAACAGAGATGTCGGTAACAGAGTTGAAAGTATCAGAGTTGACATTAAAGTTGACGTTAACAGAGTTGAAAGAAACAGAGTTGACGTTAACAGAAATGACGACAATTAAGTTGACAGTAACAGAGTTAACAGTAATAGAGTTGACGATAATTGAGTTGACTGTGACAGAGTTGACATTAAAGTTGACGTTAACAGAGTTGAAAGTATCAGAGTTGACATTAAAGTTGACGTTAACAGAGTTGACAATATCAGAGTTGAAAGAAACAGAGTTGACGTTAACAGAAATGATGACAATTAAGTTGACAGTAACAGAGTTAACAGTAATAGAGTTGACGATAATTGAGTTGACTGTGACAGAGTTGACATTAAAGTTGACGTTAACAGAGTTGAACATAACAGAGTTGAACATAACAGAGTTGACGATAACAGAGTTGACCATAACAGAGTTGACAGTAACAGAGTTGACGTTAACAGAGATGTCGGTAACAGAGTTGAAAGTATCAGAGTTGACATTAAAGTTGACGTTAACAGAGTTGAAAGTAACAGAGTTGACGTTAACAAAGTTGACGGTAACAGAGTTGAAAGTATCAGAGTTGACATTAAAGTTGACAGTAACAAAGTTGACATTTAAAGAGTTAAGGATAACAGAGTTGAAGATAACAGAGTTGACGATAACAGAGATGCCGGTAACAGAGTTAACAGTAATAGAGTTGACAATAACTGAGTTGACTGTAACAGGGTTGACGTTAACAGAGTTGATGATAACAGAGTTGACGATAACAGAGTTGACAGTAACAGAGTTGACGATCACAGAGTTGAAAGTATCAGAGTTGACATTAAAGTTGACAGTAACAAAGTTGACATCAACAGAGTTGACGATAACAGAGTTGACCATAACAGACTTGACAGTAACAGAGTTGACGTTAACAGAGATGTCGGTAACAGAGTTGAAAGTATCAGAGTTGACATTAAAGTTGACGTTAACAGAGTTGAAAGAAACAGAGTTGACGTTAACAGAAATGACGACAATTAAGTTGACAGTAACAGAGTTAACAGTAATAGAGTTGACGATAATTGAGTTGACTGTGACAGAGTTGACATTAAAGTTGACGTTAACAGAGTTGAAAGTAACAGAGTTGACATTAAAGTTGACAGTAACAAAGTTGACATTAACAGAGTTGAAGATAACAGAGTTGAACATAACAGAGTTGACCATAACAGAGTTGAAAAAAAACAGAGTTGACATTAACGAAGTTGACGTTAACAGAGATGACGACAATTAAGTTGACAGTAACAGAGTTAACAGTAATAGAGTTGACGATAATTGAGTTGACTGTAACAGAGTTGACGATAACAGGGCTGAAAGTATCAGAGTTGAAATTAAAGTTGACGTTAACAGAGTTGAAAGTAACAGAGATGACAGTAACAGAGATGATAATTAAGTTGATGATAATTGAGTTGACAGTAACAGAGTTGACGATCACAGAGTTGAAAGTAACAGAGTTGACATTAAAGTTGACAGTAACAAAGTTGACATTAACAGAGTTGAAGATAACAGAGTTGACCATAACAGAGTTGACAGTAACAGAGTTGACAGTAACAGAGTTGACGTTAACAGAGATGTCGGTAACAGAGTTGAAAGTATCAGAGTTGACATTAAAGTTGACGTTAACAGAGTTGACAATAACAGAGTTGAAAAAAAAACAGAGTTGACGTTACCGAAGTTGACGTTAACAGAGATGACGACAATTAAGTTGACAGTAACAGAGTTAACAGTAATAGAGTTGACGATAATTGAGTTGACTGTAACAGAGTTGACGATAACAGGGCTGAAAGTATCAGAGTTGAAATTAAAGTTGACGTTAACAGAGTTGAAAGTAACAGAGATGATAATTAAGTTGATGATAATTGAGTTGACAGTAACAGAGTTGACGATCACAGAGTTGAAAGTATCAGAGTTGACATTAAAGTTGACAGTAACAAAGTTGACATTAACAGAGTTGACGATAGCAGAGTTGACCATAACAGACTTGACAGTAACAGAGTTGACGTTAACAGAGATGTCGGTAACAGAGTTGAAAGTATCAGAGTTGACATTAAAGTTGACGTTAACAGAGTTGACAATAACAGAGTTGAAAGAAACAGAGTTGACGTTAACAGAAATGACGACAATTAAGTTGACAGTAACAGAGTTAACAGTAATAGAGTTGACGATAATTGAGTTGACTGTGACAGAGTTGACATTAAAGTTGACGTTAACAGAGTTGAAAGTAACAGAGTTGACGTTAACAAAGTTGACGGTAACAGAGTTGAAAGTATCAGAGTTGACATTAAAGTTGACAGTAACAAAGTTGACATTTAAAGAGTTAAGGATAACAGAGTTGAAGATAACAGAGTTGACGATAACAGAGATGTCGTTAACAGAGTTGAAAGTATCAGAGTTGACGTTAACAGAGATGATGACAATTAAGTTGACAGTAACAGAGTTAGCAGTAATAGAGTTGATAATAATTGAGTTGACTGTAACAGAGTTGACATTAAAGTTGACGTTAACAGAGTTGAAAGTAACAGAGTTGACATTAACAAAGTTGACGTTAACAGAGTTGAAAGTATCCGAGTTGACATTAAAGTTGACGTTAACAGAGTTGACGTTAACAGAGTTGATGATAACAGAGTTGACGATAACAGAGTTGACAGTAACAGAGTTGACGATAACAGAGTTGACAGTAACAGAGTTGACGATCACAGAGTTGAAAGTATCAGAGTTGACATTAAAGTTGACAGTAACAAAGTTGACATCAACAGAGTTGACGATAACAGAGTTGACCATAACAGACTTGACAGTAACAGAGTTGACGTTAACAGAGATGTCGGTAACAGAGTTGAAAGTATCAGAGTTGACATTAAAGTTGACGTTAACAGAGTTGACAATAACAGAGTTGAAAGAAACAGAGTTGACGTTAACAGAAATGACGACAATTAAGTTGACAGTAACAGAGTTAACAGTAATAGAGTTGACGATAATTGAGTTGACTGTGACAGAGTTGACATTAAAGTTGACGTTAGCAGAGTTGAAAGTAACAGAGTTGACATTAAAGTTGACAGTAACAAAGTTGACATTAACAGAGTTGAAGATAACAGAGTTGAATATAACAGAGTTGACGATAACAGAGTTGACCGTAACAGAGTTGACAGTAACAGAGTTGACAGTAACAGAGTTGACGTTAACAGAGTTGAAAGTATCAGAGTTGACATTAAAGTTGACGTTAACAGAGTTGACAATAACAGAGTTGAAAAAAAACAGAGTTGACATTAACGAAGTTGACGTTAACAGAGATGACGACAATTAAGTTGACAGTAACAGAGTTAACAGTAATAGAGTTGACGATAATTGAGTTGACTGTAACAGAGTTGACGATAACAGGGCTGAAAGTATCAGAGTTGAAATTAAAGTTGACGTTAACAGAGTTGAAAGTAACAGAGATGATAATTAAGTTGATGATAATTGAGTTGACAGTAACAGAGTTGACAGTAACAGAGTTGACGATCACAGAGTTGATAATAACAGAGCTGACGATACGAATTGACGATAAGAGTTGACAATAATTGAGTAGACAGTAATAGTTGACAGTAACAGAGTTGACAAAAATCTAGAAGATGCTAAATGTGCCCACATTTTTTTATAATTTCAAACAGAATCACATTCAGTCTGATCACATATAATTTGATATATTTTAATAAGCATGTCAACAGAACATGGTAATGAACATTTTATAACTCAATATTTACTTTTTATTTTAAGTAGTTATTTTCACAACTTCAGACTTATTTATATAATTTAGATGCCAAATGGTCAGGTGTATTTGTGTTGTTATGTAGCTTTTATTAGTTTTTTAATCTAGTAGTAATTTCGTTAATGCACTTGAGTGTGTTCCTTTAGGCTAATTATCGCAATCTGCTCCTCCCAAAACTGGTCATATTTATTCATTCCTTTTCCTTCAGCTTAGTCCCTTTATTCATCAGGGGTCACCACAGCGGAAT
>LR812536.1:724342-816808 GCA_903798195.1 Danio kyathit
GGAAAAACATGACTCTTCTGGCAGCCTACAAGAGAAACACCAACCTTAAAGATTTACTAGTGAAGAGCCGTCTTCCAAAGTGCAAACCGGAAACAAACAAGGGATTAAAGCGCCAGAACATAATAAAACCACTGGGTCAATTGAAGGCATACCCTTTACCAAATATACCCCTCAACACAAGCAACTGTATATACGTAATAACCTGCAGAAAATGCCAAAAACAATACGTTGGACAAACAAAAAATTCCATCAGAACAAGATGGCACCACCACAGATATTGCATTGGTCAACAAACAACGGGGAATAGAAACAGAACTTTGATAAAACACTTCCAAAAACATGGACTTACCAATCTACATATCCAAGGTCTTCAGCATAATCCACACTGGTCTGAAAAACAAAGAAGACGAGAAGAATGGCTATGGATCAAAGGTTAGACACCAAAACTCCCAATGGCCTAAACGAACGAGCAGAAGATAAATAAATACCCAGATTGATCAGTTTATAAGTATATAAAAACTTAAAGTCTGTATATCAATTGACTGTCAACAGTTTCTGTAAATAGTTTCTTTGTTCAAAAGGTGCTTAAGTTTCTTAGCACAAAAAAAAAAAAAAAAAAAAAAAAAAAAAAAAAAAAAAACAGGGGCACATGATGACCAAGGAAAACGAAGGGCAGCTACCCAACAATTTTCCTACTCTGAACACCCCTAAAAAATAAAAAATAAAAAATAAAAAACAAACAGTTCAGTGAATTAATAAAAAAATAATAAATAAACTGACAGACAGACAGACAGACAAACCAGGACATTTAACACATAATCACTCGACACTGGAGGCATTTGCATATCGAATCATGAGACCGACAGCGTCTACACACCCAGTCTCAAAGAGTGAACACAAATCAATTTACACGATCGAGGCTTGTGGATTGACTTTCACTGTCAAAATGATCATTAGGATTTGACTTTTACCATCAAATATGATCACCACAAATTGACTTTTACCGTCAAAGATTGCCACCGATATTCGTGAATTAATTTGTGAAGGGAATCGTTAAATCGACTTAATAACTGCATGCACACTTAAAGAACCACTATAAAACAGGCTTATTTCTCAATCGTGGTGAGACGAGGAAAAACACAGGAAAACAGAATTCTGGGTAATCTACAAATACTAATGAGGTCGTACGCATACTAATTACTTACCATCTTCGAGACTACTATCTCTAAACACCCGGCCGCCAGTCTCTTAGTCTTTAATTTTTAGGGTTGATGCTCCCAACGGTCGTCCTTGGTAAGGATAATGTCGGTTTGGTTCTTGCATTGCCTCAGGGGGGATAACTGGTAGAAGCCTGATATATTCTCTTGGATATGTCCGCCAGTTTGAACCTCGACCTGATCCCTTAAAAATCGTTCATTTATTTCAATGAACGGGGGGTCAGGACCACACATCTAGATGCCTCTGATCACATTTTGGAGAGTTCTTTGGTCACCTTGTGTGTACGGAATTCTTCGAATGTTGGCCGGGGGCACTCTGGATAAAATCAGCAAGGGGGGAGTAGGAGGTAGCGGCTAGTTCGTGGCTGACTGTTCCCCCTGATTCTACTTGTTAGTATCAGCTGATTTGGGCAAGGGCTCTTACGTTCCCTGGAGAAATCTGGGGTCCGGGAGAGCCCATTCTCTGGATTAGCCAGAGTAAGCCCCAAAAGGAGAGATCCCTACAGACTCTTCTCGGGTGACCTGGGCAACCTTGCGGTGTTAACAAAGGGTCACTTGGGGGAGTGGTAAGTATTCAGCCCCCCTGCGTCCATTTGGACAGCACGCAGGGACGGTGGCCTGGGGCGAACAGGTCTTGAATGAAGCCCAATTTTCTTCTGGTGATTAGCACCACCACACAACGAGCACATTGCGCACCAACACCACCTGCACCAGTTAGTTTACTCTACTAGAACATCTCAAACTTGCATAGCTCGCTGTAAAAATCCGATCTTCTATAACTCCAAAACCCTAAACCTTTCGGAAAATCCTACTTCACTCACCTTCTCTAGAACATCTCTAGGATTCATAATTCGACTATGTAACTCCAAAACTGTAACCCTTCATAAAAACTAACTCCGCCTACCTTCTTTACAATATCTTTGGATTCCATAATTCGTCTCAAACCCGATCTTCCGTACTACAATACTAGACACTGTTCAGAATAACTCCACTTCAACTACCTTCTCTAGAACATCTCTAAATTACAAAATTAGTCCCAAGGTCGAGATTCTTCAACTCTAAAACTAACTCCACTTACCTTCAAAACGTCTTATGATTCCATAACTCGTTTCAAATTTCACTCTCAAACCATAATTCGTTTAGTTAAAATAACCCTACCTACCTCCTCTAGAAGTGTCAAACCCTCACTCACACCAAAACCCAACCGTCAGTAACCAAAGGGCATAATCCATTCTTCAAAGTAATTTGGGTAAACGACAGCCCTCGACTAACCCTGGCCCCAACCTAAATTTTAAGGGACAACCCTCACCCACACCAAACCCTAAAACCCAACCGTCAGTAACCATAGGGCATAATCCATCTAAGCATTTTGGGTAAACGACAGACTTCGCCGAACCCAAACCCTAACCCTAACCCCAACCTAAGTCGCAAGGGACAACCCTCACCCACACCAAACCCTAAAAATCCAACCGTCAGTATCCAAAGGGCATAACCCCATTCTCCTAAGTTGTTTGGGCAAACGACAGCCCTCGCCTAACCCCAACCCCAACCTAAGTTTTAGGGGACAACCCTCACCCGCACCGAACCCTAAAACCCAACCGTCAGTAACCAAAGGGCATAACCCCATTCTCCTAAGTAGTTTGGGCAAACGACAGCCCTCGCCTAACCCAAACCCTAACCCCAACCTAAGTTTTAGGGGACAACCCTCACCCGCACCGAACCCTAAAACCCAACCGTCAGTAACCAAAGGGCAGAACCCCATTCTCCTAAGTAGTTTCGGAAAACGACAGCCCTCGCCTAACCCTGACCCTAACCCCAACCTAAGTTTTAGGGGACAACCCTCACCCGCACCGAACCCTAAAACCCAACCGTCAGTAACCAAAGGGCATAACCCCATTCTCCTAAGTAATTTGGGAAAACGACAGTCCTCGCCTAACTCAAACCCTAACCCCAACCTAAGTTTTAGGGGACAACCCTCACCCGCACCGAACCCTAAAACCCAACCGTCAGTAACCAAAGGGCATAACCCCATTCTCCGAAGTAGTTTGGGAAAACGACAGCCCTCGCCTAACCCAAACCCTAACCCCAACCTAAGTTTTAGGGGACAACCCTCACCCGCACCGAACCCTAAAACCCAACCGTCAGTAACCAAAGGGCATAACCCCATTCTCCTAAGTAATTTGGGAAAACGACAGCCCTCGCCTAACCCAAACCCTAACCCCAACCTAAGTTTTAGGGAACAACCCTCACCCGCACCGTACCCTAAAACCCAACCGTCAGTAACTAAAGGGCATGACCCCATTCTCCTAAGTAGTTTGGGAAAACGACAGCCCTCGCCTAACCCAAACCCTAACCCCTACCTAAACTTTAAGGGACAACCCTCACCCACACCAAACCCTAAACCCAACCGTCCGTAATCAAAGGGCATAACCCCAATCCAATCGTAACCCTAGACTTCTGGAAAAACGCACAAACCCTGAAATACCTATCTAGGACTCAACACCAGAACCCAAAACAAACAGATTGAGGATCTGGTCAAATCCCCATCACAAATTGGCTATGAGACACTGGCCTGGGATTGATCAACCAGAGCTGATCGCCTCAGACAAGGGTGTCTAGTGTTTAAAGAATCGAAACACCCGATGAATCTGAGGTACACTACTGATGAAGTGTCTTAAATATTTCCCTCTCACAACTGGTCTTGAGGGAGTAACAACAAAAAAGAAAGAAAGAAATCCTCCCCCTCGCCCAACTGCGTTCGCTCATCGAAACCGTCCCAAAGACATCATACACCGTACCCAAATCAACAATTATGACACAAAACCGGATCCTCGCATCAAGTCTTAAGCCCAAAGCCCACAGACAAGGCCAATCTCCCAAACAGGAGATTAGACAGATCAATGCTCTTATGGTATATAGTCAGACATGCGTCGGCCCGTGCACGCCTCCTCAGTCTCCCTACTTCAAACCTTCCTAGACAAGTTGCTGGGACGGGGGGAGCTGTTGTAATTTTTTCAAACCTAACCTCGCCAGAGCCATCGGACTTGACATATACCAATCTATGCACAGGATCGCTTCAAGGGCGCTTATTCACCCACTCTTTCTTCGTTACCTTTGACTGGCTCCCTCTGGCTTCCCCTTCTGTTTCGGCAGGAGCGGGACGCGAGAGGGAGAGACGAACCCAGACCCAGACGGGTTGGTGGAAGATGGGTGGCCCAGACAGGCCTAACATCTTCTGGTTCGTTTGATAAATAACAAACGGGTAACTTAGTCACTAGCCGCTTAGCAATTAACTTGGAAATCCATGGACTATTCCTTATGATTATATGCCCAATGAAAAAACCAATGACAGGCAAAGCAGAGGAAAAAAACATTTAAACAAACAGATATGCACAAACAATCCCTTTAATCAATAAATAAGTTAACCTACAAGCAAACGAACAAATAATATGGATACATAAACCATCGGATTTGACATATACCTTTCTATACACGGGATCTTCTCAAGGGCTTCAATATCCTTTATTACAAAAAAAGTGGTTTGACCATCAGTTATGGTTAATTCAACTGATTAGCTTGGTGAATTGCTCTCTAACCCTTCCTAAAATGATATTCTCTCACTCTCCCAGATTTCGCAACAATGTCAACGGATCAAGACTTCAAACAACTTATTAGGAAATTCTATAGTTTCCTCAAAGCCTTCCATCACCTACAAACCCTACAGAATGGTGAGGAACGGGGCACCCCCCCGGCACACCTATCGCAACTAGCAGACCGACTCTACTCCTCAATACACCCAGCAATGCCAAGCCAAACTACAGATTGGTGGATCTACGGTAATGCAAGGAACTGGCTCCACACAGGAGTTGATATCCTAAAAGACCACTACAAAGAAACGATGGCTACAACAAGACAAGAGATCCTGAATTCCTCTCTAATACGCTGGGAGGAAGCCTGGCAAATAGCTATAAAATGGGCAAAACGTAATATAAAGTCGATTCAAGAGATCACCACTCACAGAGCTACTATGGCAATAAACCGACTGTTGAGAGACAGAACAACCACAGACCAAGAATCTGAACCCCCTCTAGAAACAAATCCAGAACAAGAACTCATGCATGATCAACCAATTGGACAAAACCAACAAAAACCAGACGATTTTCCACAAACTATGAGTTTAGAAAACCAAAAGGGGGAAAACAAGATATCTCCAACTAGAAAAGTACGGAACGATCAAACACAAGAAATACCTCGACCACAAATTACCAATTCAGTATACACTAATGATCCAGCAGTACGCCGCAAGATCCCACAAAAACCAACAGACCTCAACCCAGTTACACCCCAACGTAGGAACCCGGTCCACACAACGGACATATCGGCACTCGGCAAAACCACACAAGAACAAATAGACCCCAAAACACCTGCCAAACAGGTCAATTCAACACATCTAAAGCCAAACCTTCCGATAAACCTTGACTTCTCCCCAATGCTCTCATCCCCTGGTCAAAACTTTTACCAACTATTATCACCAGAATTAACTACTGAAACGCCTAGATCCAGAGGAACAACATTATCACCCCCACCTAAGAGAAAACAACTATTTCCTATAAACGCAAACCCCAATCCCCCCACTCCAAACCCCACAGAGGGCCTTCCCCTTGACCCACCAGAAAATCCTGATTCCGCAAGAACAGTGGAACCCAGAGCAGACCTCCAGACAGAGATCCAGCCCTCAACCTATAACATTTACCAAAGACAGGAACACGGTGGGGATAAATACAGGAACTGGACCCTCACACCAATCAAACCAATCCTCATCCTTGGGGACTCCAATCTATGCCACCTGCCCAAAGTAGAAAACAAAGACCTACAGATTGTTAGCTACCCAGGCGCACAACTGGAACACGCCTTCCATATTCTCAAAAACAAAACCCCAACCTCGACACAGGTTCAGCACGTTATCCTTTCCTTTGGATTAAATAACAGGGAGCGGGTGAACCGGGCGCACTTGGGGAAATCAATCCAACGACTCCTTGGAGCCGCATCCAACACATTCCCAAATGCCATAATCCACATGCCGCTAATCAATTTCGACAAATCCCTGCCTTCAAAATTTATGGACAACATAAGGTTTATCAATGAAGCAATACAACTAACAGGTCATAGCATCCCCCTATTGTCAGCAGAGTCATTTAGAACCCAAGTGGATAAGATTCACTGGACTCCAACCACGGGGAGAGCCATGGCCACTCACTGGTTGAAGTATTTAAACTAGGGAGGAAAAAAGCCATAGACCAAGGCCATTTACGACAACAATCGGTCATTAACCTTTCCCAAATATACACACCTTCATCCGAAGAGATATCCTTACTAAATAAGGGCCTGTCCTTCATCCCCTCACACAAAATTAAACCCCATAATCGGAAGGATCTATTATTGGATTTAGAAAAATTCCATACCAAAATACAAAGGGCACTATATTTTGAAACTGGTACAGATACCACTAAGGCACTGCCCTTTTGTGAAAAATCATCTTGGATGCCATCACTACAACAATTACCAAAAGAGACATGGAATTTTTTAGATAAAAACTACATTGATCTAAAGAGACTCGCCACCCTTCCTCTTACTTCCAATCCTAACCTATCAGCAAAAGAGATTGTTGCCTTAAAAGCTCTCTCCCACAGAAAAGACATTGTAATCAAACCGGCAGACAAGGGTAGTGCAGTCGTAATAATGGACAGAACACAGTATGTTCAAGAAGGCTTACGCCAATTACAAAACACAGAATTCTACACGAAACTACCAACCCCAATATTCCAGGACTCAATACCCCGTATTCGGGAAGCAGTTTCCAAATTATTAAAGGGTGGTCATATACACCAACGACAGGCTAACTATTTGACAGGAGAACATATCCCAAGATCTAGACAGTTCTATCTACTACCCAAAGTCCATAAACCACCAAACGTATGGCCCACCTCAAACATGCCCCCTGGACGTCCCATAGTTTCGGACTGCGGAAGTGAAAGCTACAGGATTGCAGAATTCATTGACTTCCACCTTAACCCCTTATCCACCAAACACAATAGCTACATCAAAGACACCTACGACTTTGTCGAAAAAGTGAGGTCTCTAGTGGTCCCCACAGGTTCATTCCTATTTTCCCTAGATGTGGATAGCCTTTACACAAATATTGAAACCCCCTTAGGCCTACAAGCAATACGGGACTGTTTCCAAACACACCCAGAACCCACCAGACCAGACAATATAATCCTAGAATTATTAGAACTTAGCCTCACCCAAAATGATTTTGAATTTAATGGGGAACACTACCTCCAAACTAAAGGAACCGCGATGGGAAAGAAATTTGCACCATCCTATGCCAACATCTACATGGCCCAATGGGAAAAGACGGCCTTCCCCAAGTGCGCCAGGTTACCATTCTGTTACCTACGATATTTAGATGACATATGGGGTATTTGGCAATACAGCCCAGATGAATTTAACAGCTTCCTACGCACCTTAAACGGTCACCACACCTCCATAAAGGTTAAATCCGTCATCAGTCACAGCAGCATAGATTTCTTGGACACAACGGTTTACAAAGGACCAACCTTCCCCTTCACAAACAGATTAAACCTTAAAGTATTCTTTAAAGAAACTGATACCCATGCTCTACTTCATTACAAAAGCTACCACCCCCGTCACACATTCAGAGGATTAATACGATCGCAATTACTTCGATTCTCAAGGATATGTACCCAAGAATCGGACTTCCAGGAAGCCACACAAATACTTTTCAGGGCACTTAGGACCAGAGGCTATGCTAGATCCAAATTACGTACATTATATAAAGAACATAACCTATCCAAAAGCAATAATCCCATCCGCCACACCACAGAGGATAAAATAGTAGTCCCCGCTACCTTCACCTTTTCACCAACATCCGTAGCATTCATCAGAGCAATCAAAGATAATTTTTCAGAAACCCTATCTTCCACTCCTGTAGGGAAAAACATGACTCTTCTGGCAGCCTACAAGAGAAACACCAACCTTAAAGATTTACTAGTGAAGAGCCGTCTTCCAAAGTGCAAACCGGAAACAAACAAGGGATTAAAGCGCCAGAACATAATAAAACCACTGGGTCAATTGAAGGCATACCCTTTACCAAATATACCCCTCAACACAAGCAACTGTATATACGTAATAACCTGCAGAAAATGCCAAAAACAATACGTTGGACAAACAAAAAATTCCATCAGAACAAGATGGCACCACCACAGATATTGCATTGGTCAACAAACAACGGGGAATAGAAACAGAACTTTGATAAAACACTTCCAAAAACATGGACTTACCAATCTACATATCCAAGGTCTTCAGCATAATCCACACTGGTCTGAAAAACAAAGAAGACGAGAAGAATGGCTATGGATCAAAAGGTTAGACACCAAAACTCCCAATGGCCTAAACGAACGAGCAGAAGATAAATAAATACCCAGATTGATCAGTTTATAAGTATATAAAAACTTAAAGTCTGTATATCAATTGACTGTCAACAGTTTCTGTAAATAGTTTCTTTGTTCAAAAGGTGCTTAAGTTTCTTAGCACAAAAAAAAAAAAAAAAAAAAAAAAAAAAAAAAAAAAAAAAAACAGGGGCACATGATGACCAAGGAAAACGAAGGGCAGCTACCCAACAATTTTCCTACTCTGAACACCCCTAAAAAATAAAAAATAAAAAACAAACAGTTCAGTGAATTAATAAAAAAATAATAAATAAACTGACAGACAGACAGACAGACAAACCAGGACATTTAACACATAATCACTCGACACTGGAGGCATTTGCATATCGAATCATGAGACCGACAGCGTCTACACACCCAGTCTCAAAGAGTGAACACAAATCAATTTACACGATCGAGGCTTGTGGATTGACTTTCACTGTCAAAATGATCATTAGGATTTGACTTTTACCATCAAATATGATCACCACAAATTGACTTTTACCGTCAAAGATTGCCACCGATATTCGTGAATTAATTTGTGAAGGGAATCGTTAAATCGACTTAATAACTGCATGCACACTTAAAGAACCACTATAAAACAGGCTTATTTCTCAATCGTGGTGAGACGAGGAAAAACACAGGAAAACAGAATTCTGGGTAATCTACAAATACTAATGAGGTCGTACGCATACTAATTACTTACCATCTTCGAGACTACTATCTCTAAACACCCGGCCGCCAGTCTCTTAGTCTTTAATTTTTAGGGTTGATGCTCCCAACGGTCGTCCTTGGTAAGGATAATGTCGGTTTGGTTCTTGCATTGCCTCAGGGGGGATAACTGGTAGAAGCCTGATATATTCTCTTGGATATGTCCGCCAGTTTGAACCTCGACCTGATCCCTTAAAAATCGTTCATTTATTTCAATGAACGGGGGGTCAGGACCACACATCTAGATGCCTCTGATCACATTTTGGAGAGTTCTTTGGTCACCTTGTGTGTACGGAATTCTTCGAATGTTGGCCGGGGGCACTCTGGATAAAATCAGCAAGGGGGGAGTAGGAGGTAGCGGCTAGTTCGTGGCTGACTGTTCCCCCTGATTCTACTTGTTAGTATCAGCTGATTTGGGCAAGGGCTCTTACGTTCCCTGGAGAAATCTGGGGTCCGGGAGAGCCCATTCTCTGGATTAGCCAGAGTAAGCCCCAAAAGGAGAGATCCCTACAGACTCTTCTCGGGTGACCTGGGCAACCTTGCGGTGTTAACAAAGGGTCACTTGGGGGAGTGGTAAGTATTCAGCCCCCCTGCGTCCATTTGGACAGCACGCAGGGACGGTGGCCTGGGGCGAACAGGTCTTGAATGAAGCCCAATTTTCTTCTGGTGATTAGCACCACCACACAACGAGCACATTGCGCACCAACACCACCTGCACCAGTTAGTTTACTCGACTAGAACATCTCAGACTTGCATAGCTCGCTGTAAAAATCCGATCTTCTATAACTCCAAAACCCTAAACCTTTCGGAAAATCTTACTTCACTCACCTTCTCTAGAACATCTCTAGGATTCATAATTCGACTATGTAACTCCAAAACTGTAACCCTTCATAAAAACTAACTCCGCCTACCTTCTTTACAATATCTTTGGATTCCATAATTCGTCTCAAACCCGATCTTCCGTACTACAATACTAGACACTGTTCAGAATAACTCCACTTCAACTACCTTCTCTAGAACATCTCTAAATTACAAAATTAGTCCCAAGGTCGAGATTCTTCAACTCTAAAACTAACTCCACTTACCTTCAAAACGTCTTATGATTCCATAACTCGTTTCAAATTTCACTCTCAAACCATAATTCGTTTAGTTAAAATAACCCTACCTACCTCCTCTAGAAGTTTCAAACCCTCACTCACACCAAAACCCAACCGTCAGTAACCAAAGGGCATAATCCATTCTTCAAAGTAATTTGGGTAAACGACAGCCCTCGACTAACCCTGGCCCCAACCTAAATTTTAAGGGACAACCCTCACCCACACCAAACCCTAAAACCCAACCGTCAGTAACCATAGGGCATAATCCATCTAAGCATTTTGGGTAAACGACAGACTTCGCCGAACCCAAACCCTAACCCTAACCCCAACCTAAGTCGCAAGGGACAACCCTCACCCACACCAAACCCTAAAAATCCAACCGTCAGTATCCAAAGGGCATAACCCCATTCTCCTAAGTTTTTTGGGCAAACGACAGCCCTCGCCTAACCCCAACCCCAACCTAAGTTTTAGGGGACAACCCTCACCCGCACCGAACCCTAAAACCCAACCGTCAGTAACCAAAGGGCATAACCCCATTCTCCTAAGTAGTTTGGGCAAACGACAGCCCTCGCCTAACCCAAACCCTAACCCCAACCTAAGTTTTAGGGGACAACCCTCACCCGCACCGAACCCTAAAACCCAACCGTCAGTAACCAAAGGGCAGAACCCCATTCTCCTAAGTAATTTCGGAAAACGACAGCCCTCGCCTAACCCTGACCCTAACCCCAACCTAAGTTTTGGGGGACAACCCTCACCCGCACCGAACCCTAAAACCCAACCGTCAGTAACCAAAGGGCATAACCCCATTCTCCTAAGTAATTTGGGAAAACGACAGTCCTCGCCTAACTCAAACCCTAACCCCAACCTAAGTTTTAGGGGACAACCCTCACCCGCACCGAACCCTAAAACCCAACCGTCAGTAACCAAAGGGCATAACCCCATTCTCCGAAGTAGTTTGGGAAAACGACAGCCCTCGCCTAACCCAAACCCTAACCCCAACCTAAGTTTTAGGGGACAACCCTCACCCGCACCGAACCCTAAAACCCAACCGTCAGTAACCAAAGGGCATAACCCCATTCTCCTAAGTAATTTGGGAAAACGACAGCCCTCGCCTAACCCAAACCCTAACCCCAACCTAAGTTTTAGGGAACAACCCTCACCCGCACCGTACCCTAAAACCCAACCGTCAGTAACTAAAGGGCATGACCCCATTCTCCTAAGTAGTTTGGGAAAACGACAGCCCTCGCCTAACCCAAACCCTAACCCCTACCTAAACTTTAAGGGACAACCCTCACCCACACCAAACCCTAAACCCAACCGTCCGTAATCAAAGGGCATAACCCCAATCCAATCGTAACCCTAGACTTCTGGAAAAACGCACAAACCCTGAAATGCCTATCTAGGACTCAACACCAGAACCCAAAACAAACAGATTGAGGATCTGGTCAAATCCCCATCACAAATTGGCTATGAGACACTGGCCTGGGATTGATCAACCAGAGCTGATCGCCTCAGACAAGGGTGTCTAGTGTTTAAAGAATCGAAACACCCGATGAATCTGAGGTACACTACTGATGAAGTGTCTTAAATATTTCCCTCTCACAACTGGTCTTGAGGGAGTAACAACAAAAAAGAAAGAAAGAAATCCTCCCCCTCGCCCAACTGCGTTCGCTCATCGAAACCGTCCCAAAGACATCATACACCGTACCCAAATCAACAATACTGACACAAAACCGGATCCTCGCATCAAGTCTTAAGCCCAAAGCCCACAGACAAGGCCAATCTCCCAAACAGGAGATTAGACAGATCAATGCTCTTATGGTATATAGTCAGACATGCGTCGGCCCGTGCACGCCTCCTCAGTCTCCCTACTTCAAACCTTCCTAGACAAGTTGCTGGGACGGGGGGAGCTGTTGTAATTTTTTCAAACCTAACCTCGCCAGAGCCATCGGACTTGACATATACCAATCTATGCACAGGATCGCTTCAAGGGCGCTTATTCACCCACTCTTTCTTCGTTACCTTTGACTGGCTCCCTCTGGCTTCCCCTTCTGTTTCGGCAGGAGCGGGACGCGAGAGGGAGAGACGAACCCAGACCCAGACGGGTTGGTGGAAGATGGGTGGCCCAGACAGGCCTAACATCTTCTGGTTCGTTTGATAAATAACAAACGGGTAACTTAGTCACTAGCCGCTTAGCAATTAACTTGGAAATCCATGGACTATTCCTTATGATTATATGCCCAATGAAAAAACCAATGACAGGCAAAGCAGAGGAAAAAAACATTTAAACAAACAGATATGCACAAACAATCCCTTTAATCAATAAATAAGTTAACCTACAAGCAAACGAACAAATAATATGGATACATAAACCATCGGATTTGACATATACCTTTCTATACACGGGATCTTCTCAAGGGCTTCAATATCCTTTATTACAAAAAAAGTGGTTTGACCATCAGTTATGGTTAATTCAACTGATTAGCTTGGTGAATTGCTCTCTAACCCTTCCTAAAATGATATTCTCTCACTCTCCCAGATTTCGCAACAATGTCAACGGATCAAGACTTCAAACAACTTATTAGGAAATTCTATAGTTTCCTCAAAGCCTTCCATCACCTACAAACCCTACAGAATGGTGAGGAACGGGGCACCCCCCCGGCACACCTATCGCAACTAGCAGACCGACTCTACTCCTCAATACACCCAGCAATGCCAAGCCAAACTACAGATTGGTGGATCTACGGTAATGCAAGGAACTGGCTCCACACAGGAGTTGATATCCTAAAAGACCACTACAAAGAAACGATGGCTACAACAAGACAAGAGATCCTGAATTCCTCTCTAATACGCTGGGAGGAAGCCTGGCAAATAGCTATAAAATGGGCAAAACGTAATATAAAGTCGATTCAAGAGATCACCACTCACAGAGCTACTATGGCAATAAACCGACTGTTGAGAGACAGAACAACCACAGACCAAGAATCTGAACCCCCTCTAGAAACAAATCCAGAACAAGAACTCATGCATGATCAACCAATTGGACAAAACCAACAAAAACCAGACGATTTTCCACAAACTATGAGTTTAGAAAACCAAAAGGGGGAAAACAAGATATCTCCAACTAGAAAAGTCTGGAACGATCAAACACAAGAAATACCTCGACCACAAATTACCAATTCAGTATACACTAATGATCCAGCAGTACGCCGCAAGATCCCACAAAAACCAACAGACCTCAACCCAGTTACACCCCAACGTAGGAACCCGGTCCACACAACGGACATATCGGCACTCGGCAAAACCACACAAGAACAAATAGACCCCAAAACACCTGCCAAACAGGTCAATTCAACACATCTAAAGCCAAACCTTCCGATAAACCTTGACTTCTCCCCAATGCTCTCATCCCCTGGTCAAAACTTTTACCAACTATTATCACCAGAATTAACTACTGAAACGCCTAGATCCAGAGGAACAACATTATCACCCCCACCTAAGAGAAAACAACTATTTCCTATAAACGCAAACCCCAATCCCCCCACTCCAAACCCCACAGAGGGCCTTCCCCTTGACCCACCAGAAAATCCTGATTCCGCAAGAACAGTGGAACCCAGAGCAGACCTCCAGACAGAGATCCAGCCCTCAACCTATAACATTTACCAAAGACAGGAACACGGTGGGGATAAATACAGGAACTGGACCCTCACACCAATCAAACCAATCCTCATCCTTGGGGACTCCAATCTATGCCACCTGCCCAAAGTAGAAAACAAAGACCTACAGATTGTTAGCTACCCAGGCGCACAACTGGAACACGCCTTCCATATTCTCAAAAACAAAACCCCAACCTCGACACAGGTTCAGCACGTTATCCTTTCCTTTGGATTAAATAACAGGGAGCGGGTGAACCGGGCGCACTTGGGGAAATCAATCCAACGACTCCTTGGAGCCGCATCCAACACATTCCCAAATGCCATAATCCACATGCCGCTAATCAATTTCGACAAATCCCTGCCTTCAAAATTTATGGACAACATAAGGTTTATCAATGAAGCAATACAACTAACAGGTCATAGCATCCCCCTATTGTCAGCAGAGTCATTTAGAACCCAAGTGGATAAGATTCACTGGACTCCAACCACGGGGAGAGCCATGGCCACTCACTGGTTGAAGTATTTAAACTAGGGAGGAAAAAAGCCATAGACCAAGGCCATTTACGACAACAATCGGTCATTAACCTTTCCCAAATATACACACCTTCATCCGAAGAGATATCCTTACTAAATAAGGGCCTGTCCTTCATCCCCTCACACAAAATTAAACCCCATAATCGGAAGGATCTATTATTGGATTTAGAAAAATTCCATACCAAAATACAAAGGGCACTATATTTTGAAACTGGTACAGATACCACTAAGGCACTGCCCTTTTGTGAAAAATCATCTTGGATGCCATCACTACAACAATTACCAAAAGAGACATGGAATTTTTTAGATAAAAACTACATTGATCTAAAGAGACTCGCCACCCTTCCTCTTACTTCCAATCCTAACCTATCAGCAAAAGAGATTGTTGCCTTAAAAGCTCTCTCCCACAGAAAAGACATTGTAATCAAACCGGCAGACAAGGGTAGTGCAGTCGTAATAATGGACAGAACACAGTATGTTCAAGAAGGCTTACGCCAATTACAAAACACAGAATTCTACACGAAACTACCAACCCCAATATTCCAGGACTCAATACCCCGTATTCGGGAAGCAGTTTCCAAATTATTAAAGGGTGGTCATATACACCAACGACAGGCTAACTATTTGACAGGAGAACATATCCCAAGATCTAGACAGTTCTATCTACTACCCAAAGTCCATAAACCACCAAACGTATGGCCCACCTCAAACATGCCCCCTGGACGTCCCATAGTTTCGGACTGCGGAAGTGAAAGCTACAGGATTGCAGAATTCATTGACTTCCACCTTAACCCCTTATCCACCAAACACAATAGCTACATCAAAGACACCTACGACTTTGTCGAAAAAGTGAGGTCTCTAGTGGTCCCCACAGGTTCATTCCTATTTTCCCTAGATGTGGATAGCCTTTACACAAATATTGAAACCCCCTTAGGCCTACAAGCAATACGGGACTGTTTCCAAACACACCCAGAACCCACCAGACCAGACAATATAATCCTAGAATTATTAGAACTTAGCCTCACCCAAAATGATTTTGAATTTAATGGGGAACACTACCTCCAAACTAAAGGAACCGCGATGGGAAAGAAATTTGCACCATCCTATGCCAACATCTACATGGCCCAATGGGAAAAGACGGCCTTCCCCAAGTGCGCCAGGTTACCATTCTGTTACCTACGATATTTAGATGACATATGGGGTATTTGGCAATACAGCCCAGATGAATTTAACAGCTTCCTACGCACCTTAAACGGTCACCACACCTCCATAAAGGTTAAATCCGTCATCAGTCACAGCAGCATAGATTTCTTGGACACAACGGTTTACAAAGGACCAACCTTCCCCTTCACAAACAGATTAAACCTTAAAGTATTCTTTAAAGAAACTGATACCCATGCTCTACTTCATTACAAAAGCTACCACCCCCGTCACACATTCAGAGGATTAATACGATCGCAATTACTTCGATTCTCAAGGATATGTACCCAAGAATCGGACTTCCAGGAAGCCACACAAATACTTTTCAGGGCACTTAGGACCAGAGGCTATGCTAGATCCAAATTACGTACATTATATAAAGAACATAACCTATCCAAAAGCAATAATCCCATCCGCCACACCACAGAGGATAAAATAGTAGTCCCCGCTACCTTCACCTTTTCACCAACATCCGTAGCATTCATCAGAGCAATCAAAGATAATTTTTCAGAAACCCTATCTTCCACTCCTGTAGGGAAAAACATGACTCTTCTGGCAGCCTACAAGAGAAACACCAACCTTAAAGATTTACTAGTGAAGAGCCGTCTTCCAAAGTGCAAACCGGAAACAAACAAGGGATTAAAGCGCCAGAACATAATAAAACCACTGGGTCAATTGAAGGCATACCCTTTACCAAATATACCCCTCAACACAAGCAACTGTATATACGTAATAACCTGCAGAAAATGCCAAAAACAATACGTTGGACAAACAAAAAATTCCATCAGAACAAGATGGCACCACCACAGATATTGCATTGGTCAACAAACAACGGGGAATAGAAACAGAACTTTGATAAAACACTTCCAAAAACATGGACTTACCAATCTACATATCCAAGGTCTTCAGCATAATCCACACTGGTCTGAAAAACAAAGAAGACGAGAAGAATGGCTATGGATCAAAAGGTTAGACACCAAAACTCCCAATGGCCTAAACGAACGAGCAGAAGATAAATAAATACCCAGATTGATCAGTTTATAAGTATATAAAAACTTAAAGTCTGTATATCAATTGACTGTCAACAGTTTCTGTAAATAGTTTCTTTGTTCAAAAGGTGCTTAAGTTTCTTAGCACAAAAAAAAAAAAAAAAAAAAAAAAAAAAAAAAAAAAAAAAAAAAAACCAGGGGCACATGATGACCAAGGAAAACGAAGGGCAGCTACCCAACAATTTTCCTACTCTGAACACCCCTAAAAAATAAAAAATAAAAAACAAACAGTTCAGTGAATTAATAAAAAAATAATAAATAAACTGACAGACAGACAGACAGACAAACCAGGACATTTAACACATAATCACTCGACACTGGAGGCATTTGCATATCGAATCATGAGACCGACAGCGTCTACACACCCAGTCTCAAAGAGTGAACACAAATCAATTTACACGATCGAGGCTTGTGGATTGACTTTCACTGTCAAAATGATCATTAGGATTTGACTTTTACCATCAAATATGATCACCACAAATTGACTTTTACCGTCAAAGATTGCCACCGATATTCGTGAATTAATTTGTGAAGGGAATCGTTAAATCGACTTAATAACTGCATGCACACTTAAAGAACCACTATAAAACAGGCTTATTTCTCAATCGTGGTGAGACGAGGAAAAACACAGGAAAACAGAATTCTGGGTAATCTACAAATACTAATGAGGTCGTACGCATACTAATTACTTACCATCTTCGAGACTACTATCTCTAAACACCCGGCCGCCAGTCTCTTAGTCTTTAATTTTTAGGGTTGATGCTCCCAACGGTCGTCCTTGGTAAGGATAATGTCGGTTTGGTTCTTGCATTGCCTCAGGGGGGATAACTGGTAGAAGCCTGATATATTCTCTTGGATATGTCCGCCAGTTTGAACCTCGACCTGATCCCTTAAAAATCGTTCATTTATTTCAATGAACGGGGGGTCAGGACCACACATCTAGATGCCTCTGATCACATTTTGGAGAGTTCTTTGGTCACCTTGTGTGTACGGAATTCTTCGAATGTTGGCCGGGGGCACTCTGGATAAAATCAGCAAGGGGGGAGTAGGAGGTAGCGGCTAGTTCGTGGCTGACTGTTCCCCCTGATTCTACTTGTTAGTATCAGCTGATTTGGGCAAGGGCTCTTACGTTCCCTGGAGAAATCTGGGGTCCGGGAGAGCCCATTCTCTGGATTAGCCAGAGTAAGCCCCAAAAGGAGAGATCCCTACAGACTCTTCTCGGGTGACCTGGGCAACCTTGCGGTGTTAACAAAGGGTCACTTGGGGGAGTGGTAAGTATTCAGCCCCCCTGCGTCCATTTGGACAGCACGCAGGGACGGTGGCCTGGGGCGAACAGGTCTTGAATGAAGCCCAATTTTCTTCTGGTGATTAGCACCACCACACAACGAGCACATTGCGCACCAACACCACCTGCACCAGTTAGTTTACTCGACTAGAACATCTCAGACTTGCATAGCTCGCTGTAAAAATCCGATCTTCTATAACTCCAAAACCCTAAACCTTTCGGAAAATCTTACTTCACTCACCTTCTCTAGAACATCTCTAGGATTCATAATTCGACTATGTAACTCCAAAACTGTAACCCTTCATAAAAACTAACTCCGCCTACCTTCTTTACAATATCTTTGGATTCCATAATTCGTCTCAAACCCGATCTTCCGTACTACAATACTAGACACTGTTCAGAATAACTCCACTTCAACTACCTTCTCTAGAACATCTCTAAATTACAAAATTAGTCCCAAGGTCGAGATTCTTCAACTCTAAAACTAACTCCACTTACCTTCAAAACGTCTTATGATTCCATAACTCGTTTCAAATTTCACTCTCAAACCATAATTCGTTTAGTTAAAATAACCCTACCTACCTCCTCTAGAAGTGTCAAACCCTCACTCACACCAAAACCCAACCGTCAGTAACCAAAGGGCATAATCCATTCTTCAAAGTAATTTGGGTAAACGACAGCCCTCGACTAACCCTGGCCCCAACCTAAATTTTAAGGGACAACCCTCACCCACACCAAACCCTAAAACCCAACCGTCAGTAACCATAGGGCATAATCCATCTAAGCATTTTGGGTAAACGACAGACTTCGCCGAACCCAAACCCTAACCCTAACCCCAACCTAAGTCGCAAGGGACAACCCTCACCCACACCAAACCCTTAAAATCCAACCGTCAGTATCCAAAGGGCATAACCCCATTCTCCTAAGTTTTTTGGGCAAACGACAGCCCTCGCCTAACCCCAACCCCAACCTAAGTTTTAGGGGACAACCCTCACCCGCACCGAACCCTAAAACCCAACCGTCAGTAACCAAAGGGCATAACCCCATTCTCCTAAGTAGTTTGGGCAAACGACAGCCCTCGCCTAACCCAAACCCTAACCCCAACCTAAGTTTTAGGGGACAACCCTCACCCGCACCGAACCCTAAAACCCAACCGTCAGTAACCAAAGGGCAGAACCCCATTCTCCTAAGTAATTTCGGAAAACGACAGCCCTCGCCTAACCCTGACCCTAACCCCAACCTAAGTTTTGGGGGACAACCCTCACCCGCACCGAACCCTAAAACCCAACCGTCAGTAACCAAAGGGCATAACCCCATTCTCCTAAGTAATTTGGGAAAACGACAGTCCTCGCCTAACTCAAACCCTAACCCCAACCTAAGTTTTAGGGGACAACCCTCACCCGCACCGAACCCTAAAACCCAACCGTCAGTAACCAAAGGGCATAACCCCATTCTCCGAAGTAGTTTGGGAAAACGACAGCCCTCGCCTAACCCAAACCCTAACCCCAACCTAAGTTTTAGGGGACAACCCTCACCCGCACCGAACCCTAAAACCCAACCGTCAGTAACCAAAGGGCATAACCCCATTCTCCTAAGTAATTTGGGAAAACGACAGCCCTCGCCTAACCCAAACCCTAACCCCAACCTAAGTTTTAGGGAACAACCCTCACCCGCACCGTACCCTAAAACCCAACCGTCAGTAACTAAAGGGCATGACCCCATTCTCCTAAGTAGTTTGGGAAAACGACAGCCCTCGCCTAACCCAAACCCTAACCCCTACCTAAACTTTAAGGGACAACCCTCACCCACACCAAACCCTAAACCCAACCGTCCGTAATCAAAGGGCATAACCCCAATCCAATCGTAACCCTAGACTTCTGGAAAAACGCACAAACCCTGAAATGCCTATCTAGGACTCAACACCAGAACCCAAAACAAACAGATTGAGGATCTGGTCAAATCCCCATCACAAATTGGCTATGAGACACTGGCCTGGGATTGATCAACCAGAGCTGATCGCCTCAGACAAGGGTGTCTAGTGTTTAAAGAATCGAAACACCCGATGAATCTGAGGTACACTACTGATGAAGTGTCTTAAATATTTCCCTCTCACAACTGGTCTTGAGGGAGTAACAACAAAAAAGAAAGAAAGAAATCCTCCCCCTCGCCCAACTGCGTTCGCTCATCGAAACCGTCCCAAAGACATCATACACCGTACCCAAATCAACAATACTGACACAAAACCGGATCCTCGCATCAAGTCTTAAGCCCAAAGCCCACAGACAAGGCCAATCTCCCAAACAGGAGATTAGATAGATCAATGCTCTTATGGTATATAGTCAGACATGCGTCGGCCCGTGCACGCCTCCTCAGTCTCCCTACTTCAAACCTTCCTAGACAAGTTGCTGGGACGGGGGGAGCTGTTGTAATTTTTTCAAACCTAACCCCTAACCCTAACCCTAACCCTAACCCTAACCCTAACCCTAACCCTAACCCTAAACCCTAACCCTAACCCTAACCCTAAACCCTAACCCTAACCCTAACCCTAACCCTAACCCTAACCCTAAACCCTAACCCTAACCCTAAACCCTAACCCTAAACCCTAACCCTAACCCTAAACCCTAACCCTAAACCCTAACCCTAACCCTAACCCTAACCCTAACCCTAACCCTAACCCTAACCCTAAACCCTAACCCTAACCCTAAACCCTAACCCTAACCCTAACCCTAACCCTAACCCTAACCCTAACCCTAACCCTAACCCTAACCCTAACCCTTAGGGGACAACCCTCACCCGCACCGAACCCTAAAACCCAACCGTCAGTAGCCAAAGGGCATAACCCCAATCTTCTAAGTAGTTTGGGAAAACGACAGCCCTCGCCTAACCCAAACCCTAACCCCAACCTGAGTTTTAGGGGACAACCCTCACCCGCACCGAACCCTAAAACCCAACCGTCAGTAACTAAAAGGGCATAACCCCATTCTCCTAAGTAGTTTGGGAAAACGACAGCCCTCGCCTAACCCAAACCCTAACCTCAACCTAAATTTTAGGGGACAACCCTCACCCACACCAAACCCTAAACCCAACCGTCAGTAGTCAAAGGGCATAACCCCAAGCCAATCGTAACCCTAGACTTCTGGAAAAACGCACAAACCCTGAAAAACCTATCCTGGACTCAACACCAGAACCCAAAACAAACAGATTGAGGATCTGGTCAAATCCCCATCACAAATTGGCTATAAGACACTGGCCTGGGATTGATCAACCAGAGCTGATCGCCTCAGACGAGGGTGTCTAGTGTTTAAAGAGTCGAAACACCCGATGAATCTGAGGTACACTACTGATGAAGTGTCTTAAATATTTCCCTCTCACAACTGGTCTTGAGGGAGCAACAAAAAAGAAAGGAAAAAAGAAAAAAAAAAAAAAAAAAAAGAAGAAGAAAGAAATCCTCCCCCTCACCCAACTGCGTTCGCTCATCAAAACCGTCCCAAAGACATCCTGCACCGTACCCCAATCAACAATTATGACACAAAACCGGATCCTCGCATCAAGTCTTAAGCCCAAAGCCCACAGACAAGGCCAATCTCCCAAACAGGAGATTAGACAGATCAATGCTCTTATGGTATATAGTCAGACATGCGTCGGCCCGTGCACGCCTCCTCAGTCTCCCTACTTCAAACCTTCCTAGACAAGTTGCTGGGACGGGGGGAGCTGTTGTAATTTTTTCAAACCTAACCCTAACCCTAACCTAACCCTAACCCTAACCCTAACCCTAACCCTATGGACAATACACTTTATGATCAGGAACAAGTAACAAACTACATCTAATGACCTGCAAAAAATGCACAGAGTAAAATCAGAAAATTCTATGCCAAAAGGACATCACCACATATACTACGTTCGCCCACAAACAACGGAAAAAGAGGAAAGGAAACGGTACTCTTCTAAAAATTTATGGATATACAAGTAAGAACAAGCAGTGAAGATATCCTAACGAGTATGGAAACCTCTGAGTAAATCGTACAAACAGTTAAAATCCTTAAATAAGGCAAAAAAACAGTCAAACAAACAGAAATACACAAATCGTTCCTTAAAGAAACAGATTAACAAACAAATAAACGAACAAATAAGTCCACAAATAAACAGGCAAACAAGGGAAGAAGACAGAACGGATATTAAAACATCTTAATCAATCAAACAAGCAATTAAAATCCTCAAGTAAAGCCAGGAACTAAACCGGACACCTTGTTGATCATGGTGTCTCCCCTGCCACATAGCGATCATGGTGTCTCCCCTGCCAGAACAAAAAACCGGAAAGCTCACCATCCTTGACATTATTGCGCTCAAACACCCAGATGGCAGCCTCTCTGGCTCCCTCCTCAGGGTTAATGCTCCCAACGGTCGTCCTCGGTGAGGATAATGTCGGTTTGGTTCTTGCATTACCCCTAGAGGAGAAAACGGGTAGAAGCCTGTTATGTTTTCCGGAACATAACCGCCAGTTTGAACCTCGACCTGACCCTCGCAGGCTGGGGGCGTCAGGACCACCTCTCTGGATGCCTCCGATCACATTTGGGGATGTTCTTGGAACTCCCTCGCTGCGGGTTGTTGGTATTCTGTAGAAAATCAGCAAAGGGAGAGTAGGCGGCAGCGACTAGTTCGTGGCTAACTGCTCCCCCTGAGTCTACCTGTTAGATTCAGCTGATTTTGGGCAAGGGCTCTCATCTTCCCTGGAGAAATCTGGGGCCCCTGGGAGCTCGTTCTCGGCATTAGCCAGAGTAGGCCCCACACGGAGAGACATCTACAGACTCTTCTCGGGTGACCTGGGCAACCTTGCGGTGTTAACAAAAGGTCACTTGGGGGAGTGGTGAGTATTCAGCCCCCCTGGGCCCATTTGGGCAGCACGCAGGGAAGGGTGGCCTGGGGCGAACAGGCCTTAAATGAAGCCCAGTCTTCTACTGGTGATTAGCACCTCCACACAGCGAGCACATGGCGCACCAACACCACCTACACCAGTCGGCTAACTCCACCAACCTCGTCTTAAAAATTGGACCTTCTGGAAACTCCTAAACTAAAAAATTTGATCCTCTACAACGTTTAAACCCTGAATTTTTCAGGAAAGCTAACTCCACCTCGTGAGTGGTTTGGGGAAAACGACAGCGCTCACCCACCCCCAAACCCTAACCCCGACCTAAGTTTTAGGGGACAACCCTCACCCGCACCGAACCCTAAAACCCAACCGTCAGTAACCAAAGGGCATAACCCCATTCTTCTAAGTAGTTTGGGAAAACGACAGCCCTCGCCTAACCCAAACCCTAACCTCAACCTAAATTTTAGAGGACAACCCTCACCCACACCAAACCCTAAACCCAACCGTCAGTAGTCAAAGGGCATAACCCCAAGCCAATCGTAACCCTAGACTTCTGGAAAAACGCACAAACCCTGAAAAACCTATCCTGGACTCAACACCAGAACCCAAAACAAACAGATTGAGGATCTGGTCAAATCCCCATCACAAATTGGCTATAAGACACTGGCCTGGGATTGATCAACCAGAGCTGATCGCCTCAGACGAGGGTGTCTAGTGTTTAAAGAGTCGAAACACCCGATGAATCTGAGGTACACTACTGATGAAGTGTCTTAAATATTTCCCTCTCACAACTGGTCTTGAGGGAGCAACAAAAAAGAAAGGAAAAAAGAAAAAAAGAAGAAGAAAGAAATCCTCCCCCTCACCCAACTGCGTTCGCTCATCAAAACCGTCCCAAAGACATCCTGCACCGTACCCCAATCAACAATTATGACACAAAACCGGATCCTCGCATCAAACCTTAAGCCCAAAGCCCACAGACAAGGCCAATCTCCCAAACAGGAGATTAGACAGATCAATGCTCTTATGGTATATAGTCAGACATGCGTCGGCCCGTGCACGCCTCCTCAGTCTCCCTACTTCAAACCTTCCTAGACAAGTTGCTGGGACGGGGGGAGCTGTTGTAATTTTTTCAAACCTAACCCTAACCCTAACCCTAACCCTAGCGCTCAATAACCCTCCCCAGCCCTTAACCCTGAACCCTAACAGCCAAAAAAAACCTCAACCCCTAAGCCTCAACCCTAACACTGCCTAACCCTAGGCCTAAAACCCCTAACCCACCACCCTATGTAACGGCCGCTTTGGCGCCCCCTGCAGGGTTCGTTTCCGCTAAAAACCAGACACCGTTTAGCAGGAATGAACACCGCATAGGTAGACGCGCAGACAGACAGATGGAGAGATGGGGAGAACGGTGGATGGCTAGATGGATGGAAGGGTGGATGGATGGAGAGATAGACATGCTAACAGACAGATAGACGGACAGGTAGACAGAGAGATGACCGATCAGAGGACGCCTCATTGAGGCCAATCGGACCCACGGTTCAAGACCTACAGCCACACGAGTCTAGGCCAATCGGATCGAATATATTCTAATGAGGGTGAAACAAGGGAGAGGCAAGCTCGCCTTTGATAGCGCCAATCGAATGACACCTCCCTTATGCAAATCGGACCCACGGTCCGAGACATACAGCCCCGTAGGTCTAGGCCAATCGGATCGCGTGTATTCCAATGAGGGGGGGGGGGGACAAAGGAGGGGGGAAACTGGCTTGGACGACGAGTCAAATGACACCTCCCTCGCGCCAACTGGACCCACGGTTCCAGACCTACAGCCGTAGGAGTCTGGGCCAATCGGATCGCCCGTATTCTAATGAGGGGGAAACGAGGGCGGGGGAAGCTCGCTTTGACGACGCATCCAACGACACCTCCCTCATGCAAATCGGACCCACGGTTCAAGACCTGCAGCCGTACAAGTCTAGGCCAATCGGATCCAATATGCTAATGAGGGTGAAACGGACGAGGGTGAAACTCGCTTTTATACCCTATACCTATGCGCAACTTGACCCTAAAGTCTAAACCCTAGGTGCTAAACCCTAACCCCACGCCAAACCCCAAACCCCAACCGAGCCTTAACCCCAGCACCAAATAACCCTCCCCAACCCTTAACCCTGAACCCCAGCCCCAAAAAAAGCCTCAACCCCTAAGCCTCAACCCTAACACTACATAACCCTAGGCCTAAAACCCTTAACCCCACACCCTATGTAACCGTCGCTTTGGCGCCCCCTGCAGGGTTCATTTCCGCTAAAAACCAGACACCATTTAGCAGGAATGAACACTGGATAGATAGACGCACAGACAGGACAGATGGAGAGATGGAGAGAACGATGGATGGATAGATGGATGGAAGGGTGGATGGATGGAGAGATAGACATGCTAACAGACAGATAGACGGACAGGTAGACAGAGAGATGACCAATCAAAGGACACCTCATTGAGGCAATCGGACCCATGGTTCGAGACATACAGCCACACGAGTCTAGGCCAATCGGATCGAATATATTCTAATGAGGGTGAAACAAGGGAGGGGCAAGCTCGCCTTTGATAGCGCCAATCGAATGACACCTCCCTTATGCAAATCGGACCCACGGTCCGAGACATACAGCCCCGTAGGTCTAGGCCAATCAGATCGCGTGTATTCTAATGAGGGGGAAACAAAGGAGGGGGAAACTCGCTTTGACGACGAGTCAAATGACACCTCCCTCGTGCCAATCGGACCCATGGTTCGAGACATACAGCCGTAGGAGTCTGGGCCAATCGGATCGCCTATATTCTAATGAGGGTGAAACAAGGGAGGGGGAAGCTCGCTTTGATGATGAATCAAATGACACCTCCCTCATGCAAATCGGACCCATGGTTCAAGACCTACAGCCATACAAGTCTAGGCCAATCAGATCGAATATTCTAATTATGGTGAAACAGACGAGGGTGAAAGTCGCTTTTATACCTAACCCTAACCCTAACCCTAACCCTAAGACATACAGCCCCATAGGTCTGGGCCAATCAGATCGCGTGTATTCTAATGAGGGGGAAACAAAGGAGGGGGAAGCTCGCTTTGATGACGAATCAAATGACACCTCCCTCATGCAAATCGGACCCATGTTCAAGACCTACACCCAATTCAAGTCTAGGCCAATCAGATCGAATATTCTAATGAGGGTGAAACAGACGAGGGTGAAAGTCGCTTTTATACCTATACCTAACCCTAACCCCAAAAAAAGCCTCAACCCCTAAGCCTCAACCCTAACACTACATAACCCTAGGCCTAAAACCCTTAACCCCACACCCTATGTAACCGTCGCTTTGGCGCCCCCTGCAGGGTTCATTTCCGCTAAAAACCAGACACCATTTAGCAGGAATGAACACTGGATAGATAGACGCACAGACAGACAGATGGAGAGATGGAGAGAACGATGGATGGATAGATGGATGGAAGGGTGGATGGATGGAGAGGTAGACATGCTAACAGACACATAGACGGACAGGTAGACAGAGAGATGACCAATCAAAGGACACCTCATTGAGGCAAATCGGACCCATGGTTCAAGACCTACAGCCACACAAGTCTAGGCCAATCGGATCGAATATATTTTAATGAGGGTGAAACAAGGGAGGGGCAAGCTTGCCTTTGATAGCGCGAATCAAATGACACCTCCCTTATGCAAATCGGAACCATGGTTCAAGACATACAGCCCCATAGGTCTAGGCCAATCAGATCGCGTGTATTCTAATAAGGGGGAAACAAAGGAGGGGGAAACTCGCTTTGACGACGAGTCAAATGACACCTCCCTCGTGCCAATCGGACCCATGGTTCGAGACATACAGCCGTAGGAGTCTGGGCCAATCGGATCGCCTATATTCTAATGAGGGTGAAACAAGGGAGGGGGAAGCTCGCTTTGATGACGAATCAAATGACACCTCCCTCATGCAAATCGGACCCATGGCTCAAGACCTACAACCATACAAGTCTAGGCCAATCAGATCGAATATTCTAATGAGGGTGAAACAGACGAGGGTGAAAGTCGCTTTTATACCTATACCTAACCCTAACCCTAACCCTAACCCCACGCCAAGCCCCAAACCCCAACCAACCCTTAACCCTAGCGCTCAATAACCCTCCCCAGCCCTTAACCCTGAACCCTAACAGCCAAAAAAAACCTCAACCCCTAAGCCTCAACCCTAACACTGCCTAACCCTAGGCCTAAAACCCCTAACCCACCACCCTATGTACTGGCCGCTTTGGCGCCCCCTGCAGGGTTCGTTTCCGCTAAAAACCAGACACCGTTTAGCAGGAATGAACACCGCATAGGTAGACGCGCAGACAGACAGATGGAGAGATGGGGAGAACGGTGGATGGCTAGATGGATGGAAGGGTGGATGGATGGAGAGATAGACATGCTAACAGACAGATAGACGGACAGGTAGACAGAGAGATGGACCGATCAGAGGACGCCTCATTGAGGCCAATCGGACCCACGGTTTCAAGACCTACAGCCACACGAGTCTAGGCCAATCGGATCGAATATATTCTAATGAGGGTGAAACAAGGGAGGGGCAAGCTCGCCTTTGATAGCGCCAATCGAATGACACCTCCCTTATGCAAATCGGACCCACGGTCCGAGACATACAGCCCCGTAGGTCTAGGCCAATCGGATCGCGTGTATTCCAATGAGGGGGGGGGGGGACAAAGGAGGGGGGAAACTGGCTTGGACGACGAGTCAAATGACACCTCCCTCGCGCCAACTGGACCCCACGGTTCCAGACCTACAGCCGTAGGAGTCTGGGCCAATCGGATCGCCCGTATTCTAATGAGGGGGAAACGAGGGCGGGGGAAGCTCGCTTTGACGACGCATCCAACGACACCTCCCTCATGCAAATCGGACCCACGGTTCAAGACCTGCAGCCGTACAAGTCTAGGCCAATCGGATCCAATATGCTAATGAGGGTGAAACGGACGAGGGTGAAAGTCGCTTTTATCCCCTTACCTATGCGCAACTTGACCCTAAAGTCTAAACCCTAGGTGCTAAACCCTAACCCCACGCCAAGCCCCAAACCCCAACCAACCCTTAACCCTAGCGCTCAATAACCCTCCCCAGCCCTTAACCCTGAACCCTAACAGCCAAAAAAAACCTCAACCCCTAAGCCTCAACCCTAACACTGCCTAACCCTAGGCCTAAAACCCCTAACCCACCACCCTATGTAACGGCCGCTTTGGCGCCCCCTGCAGGGTTCGTTTCCGCTAAAACCAGACACCGTTTAGCAGGAATGAACACCGCATAGGTAGACGCGCAGACAGACAGATGGAGAGATGGGGAGAACGGTGGATGGCTAGATGGATGGAAGGGTGGATGGATGGAGAGATAGACATGCTAACAGACAGATAGACGGACAGGTAGACAGAGAGATGACCGATCAGAGGACGCCTCATTGAGGCCAATCGGACCCACGGTTCAAGACCTACAGCCACACGAGTCTAGGCCAATCGGATCGAATATATTCTAATGAGGGTGAAACAAGGGAGGGGCAAGCTCGCCTTTGATAGCGCCAATCGAATGACACCTCCCTTATGCAAATCGGACCCACTGGTTCAAGACATACAGCCCCAGTAGGTCTAGGCCAATCAGATCGCGTGTATTCTAATGAGGGGGAAACAAAGGAGGGGGAAACTCGCTTTGACGACGAGTCAAATGACACCTCCCTCGTGCCAATCGGACCCATGGTTCGAGACATACAGCCGTAGGAGTCTGGGCCAATCGGATCGCCTATATTCTAATGAGGGTGAAACAAGGGAGGGGGAAGCTCGCTTTGATGATGAATCAAATGACACCTCCCTCATGCAAATCGGACCCATGGTTCAAGACCTACAGCCATACAAGTCTAGGCCAATCAGATCGAATATTCTAATGAGGGTGAAACAGACGAGGGTGAAAGTCGCTTTTATACCTAACCCTAACCCTAACCCTAACCCTAAGACATACAGCCCCATAGGTCTGGGCCAATCAGATCGCGTGTATTCTAATGAGGGGGAAACAAAGGAGGGGGAAGCTCGCTTTGATGACGAATCAAATGACACCTCCCTCATGCAAATCGGACCCATGTTCAAGACCTACACCCAATTCAAGTCTAGGCCAATCAGATCGAATATTCTAATGAGGGTGAAACAGACGAGGGTGAAAGTCGCTTTTATACCTATACCTAACCCTAACCCCAAAAAAAGCCTCAACCCCTAAGCCTCAACCCTAACACTACATAACCCTAGGCCTAAAACCCTTAACCCCACACCCTATGTAACCGTCGCTTTGGCGCCCCCTGCAGGGTTCATTTCCGCTAAAAACCAGACACCATTTAGCAGGAATGAACACTGGATAGATAGACGCACAGACAGACAGATGGAGAGATGGAGAGAACGATGGATGGATAGATGGATGGAAGGGTGGATGGATGGAGAGGATAGACATGCTAACAGACAGCATAGACGGACAGGTAGACAGAGAGATGACCAATCAAAGGACACCTCATTGAGGCAATCGGACCCATGGTTCAAGACCTACAGCCACACAAGTCTAGGCCAATCGGATCGAATATATTTTAATGAGGGTGAAACAAGGGAGGGGCAAGCTTGCCTTTGATAGCGCCAATCACATGACACCTCCCTTATGCAAATCGGAACCATGGTTCAAGACATACAGCCCCGTAGGTCTAGGCCAATCAGATCGCGTGTATTCTAATGAAGGGGGAAACAAAGGAGGGGGAAACTCGCTTTGACGACGAGTCAAATGACACCTCCCTCGTGCCAATCGGACCCATGGTTCGAGACATACAGCCGTAGGAGTCTGGGCCAATCGGATCGCCTATATTCTAATGAGGGTGAAACAAGGGAGGGGGAAGCTCGCTTTGATGACGAATCAAATGACACCTCCCTCATGCAAATCGGACCCATGGCTCAAGACCTACAACCATACAAGTCTAGGCCAATCAGATCGAATATTCTAATGAGGGTGAAACAGACGAGGGTGAAAGTCGCTTTTATACCTATACCTATGCGCAACTTGACCCTAAAGTCTAAACCCTAGGTGCTAAACCCTAACCCCACGCCAAACCCCAAACCCCAACCGAGCCTTAACCCCAGCACCAAATAACCCTCCCCTAACCCTTAACCCTGAACCCCAGCCCCAAAAAAAGCCTCAACCCCTAAGCCTCAACCCTAACACTACATAACCCTAGGCCTAAAACCCTTAACCCCACACCCTATGTAACCGTCGCTTTGGCGCCCCCTGCAGGGTTCATTTCCGCTAAAAACCAGACACCATTTAGCAGGAATGAACACTGGATAGATAGACGCACAGACAGACAGATGGAGAGATGGAGAGAACGATGGATGGATAGATGGATGGAAGGGTGGATGGATGGAGAGATAGACATGCTAACAGACAGATAGACGGACAGGTAGACAGAGAGATGACCAATCAAAGGACACCTCATTGAGGCAAATCGGACCCATGGTTCAAGACCTACAGCACACAAGTCTAGGCCAATCAGATCGAATATATTCTAATGAGGGTGAAACAAGGGAGGGGCAAGCTCGCCTTTGATAGCGCGAATCAAATGACACCTCCCTCATGCAAATCGGACCCACGGTTCAAGACCTACGGCCGTACAAAACCTGGGCCAATCAGATCAAATATTCTAATGAGGGTGAAACAAACGAGGGTGAAGGTCGCTTTTATACCTATACCTAACCCTAACCCTAAGCTAACCCTAACCCTAACCCTAATGCGAGACAAACCAGAAAATTCCTTGCCAAAAGGACATCACCACATAGACTGCATTCGCCAACAAACAACGGAAAAAAGAAAAACCAGAACTCTCCTACTTATTCATCCACTCTTATCATTTTGTTAACTTTGACTAGCTCCCTCTGGCTTTTGCTTCTGTTTCGGCCGGAGTGGGACGCAGGAGGGAGAGACGAATCCAGACCCAGACAGGTCGGTGGAAGATGGGGGGCCCAGACAGGCCTAAAATCTTCTGGTTCGTTTGATAATTGGTAAACGGGTAACTTATTCACTAGTAGCACATCGCTCCTCGGACCGTCCCCTTAAGCTGGAAGTAATAAACTAATTGCCCTATAACTCTATGGACAATATTCCTTACGATTAGGAACAAATAACGAACTACATCTAATAACCTGCAATACATGCACAGAGGAAAACCAGGAAATTCCATCCCAAAAGGACATCACCACATATACTGCGTTCACCAACAAATAACGGAAAAAGAGGAAAGGAAACAGAACTCTTCTAAAACACTTTAAGAAAAAGAGGCAAATGTATGGATATGCAAGTAAAACAAACAGTGAAGATATCATGACGAGTGTGGAAACTTCTCAGTAAATCGTACAAGCAGTTAAAAACCTTAAATAAGTCAAAAAACAGTCAAACAAACAGAAATACACAAATCGTTTCTTAAAGAAACAGATTAATAAACAAATAAACGAACAAATAAGTCAACAAATAAACAGACAAACAAGGGAAGAAGACAGAACGGATATTAAAACATCTTAATTATTCAAACAAGCAATTAAAATCCTCAAATAAAGCCAGAAACTAAACCGGACACCTTGTTGATCATGGTATCTCCCCTGCCATATAGCGATCATGGTGTCTCCCCTGCCAGAACAAAAAACCAGAAAGCTCACCATCCTTGAGATTATGGCGCTCAAACACCCAGACAGCAGCCTTTCTAGCTCTCTCCTTAGGGTTAATGCTCCCAACGGTCGTCCTCGGTGAGGATAATGTCGGTTTGGTTCTTGCATTACCCTAGAGGAGAAAACTGGGAGAAGCTTGTTATGCTTTTTCGGAACATAACCGCCAGTTTGAACCTCGACCTGACCCTCGCAGGCTGGGGGCGTCAGGACCACCTCTCTGGATGCCTCCGATCACATTTGGGGATGTTCTTAGAACTCCTTGGATGCGGGTTGGTGGTATTGTGGAGAAAATCAGCAAAAGGAGAGAAGGCGGCAGTTTCGTGGCTAACTCCTCCCCCTGAGTCTACCTGTTAGATTCAGCTGATTTTGGGCAAGGGCTCTCATTTTCCCTGGAGAAATCTGGGGTCATTGGGAGTTCGTTCTCTGCATTAGCCAGAGTAGGCCCCATACAGAGAGACATCTTCAGACTCTTCTCGGGTGACCTGGGCAACCTTGCGGTGTTAACAAAAGGTCATTTGGGGGAGTGGTGAGTATTCAGCCCCCCCTGGGTCCACTTGGACAGCACGCAGGGACGGTGGCCTGGGGCGAACAGGCCTTAAATGAAGCCCAGTCTTCTACTGGTGATTAGCACCTCCACACAATGAGCACATTGCACACCAACACCACCTACACCAGTCAGCTAACTCCACCAATCTCGTCTTAAAAATTGGACCTTCTGGAAACTGCTAAACTAAAATTTTGACCTTCTTCAACGTTTAAACCCTGAACCTTTCAGGATAGGTAACTTTACCTACCTTCTCAGGAACATCTCAAGATTCCATGGATGGTCTTAATTCGATCTCTAACCTCAACCAAATTTTAAGGGAGAACCTTCACCCATGACAAACCCTAACACCCAACCATCGGTAGCCTAAGGGCATTATTCATTCTGAGCAGTTTGGGAAAACGACAGTCCTCACCTACCCCAAAGCCTAACCCCAACCTAAATTTTAGGGCACAACCCTCACCCATACCATACCAAACCCTAAAACCCAACCATCAGTAAACAAAGGGCATAATCCATTCTTCTAAGTATTTTGGGCAAACGACAGCCCTCGGCTAACCCAAACCCTAACCCCAACCTAAACTTTAAGGGACAACCCTAAAGAGTCTAAAACACCCGATGAATCTGAGGTACACTACTGATGAAGTGTCTTAAAAATTTCCCTCTCACAACTGGTCTTGAGAGAGCAACAAACAAAAAGGAAAAAAAGAAGAAAACAAATCCTCCCCCTCACCCAACGATCCCAAGAGCGTTCGCTCATCGAAACCATCCCAAAGACATCCACATATTGTACCACAATCAACAATTATGACACAAAACCAGATCCTCACATCAAGTTTAAAGCCTAAAGCCCACAGACAAGGCTGATCTCCTAAACAGATCAATGCTCTTATGGTATATAGTCAGACAAGCGCCGGCCTGTGCACTCCTCCTCAGTCTCCCTATTTCAAACCTTCCTAGACAAGTTGCTAGGACGGGGGGAGCTGTTGTAATTTTTTCTAACTCTAACGGGTTTCAATGTGTAAGCTTAAGAGTTTAGTTAAGTTCTCACAACTTAGTAGCATTTGACCAGATCCTAAATATATTTGTTTTGGGCTTGGGTGTTATGGTTTGTCCTCCTCACAGCAAGGTCACTGGTTCGAGCCTCCGCTGAGTCGGTTGGCATTTCTGTGTTGAATTTGCATGTTCTCCCCATGTACACATGGGTTTCCACCAGTTTCCCCCAAAAGTCCAAAAATCATATAGCATAGGTGAACTGGGTAGGCTAAATTGTTCATTGTGTATAGTGTATAGTTCATTCCACTGTGGCAACCCCACATTAATAAAAGGGACTAAGCCAAAAAGAAAATGAATGAATGGGTTGTGGTTCAGGTTTGTCTGTCCTAAATTCTTAAAATACTTTGGAGTTATGTTTTTGGTTACTGACAGTAGCATTTTGGGTTTGGTGTGGATGAGGGCTGTATTTTCCAAAGGTGTTCCAAACAAAAGATGCATCTTCTTTTTGGTGAGGGTTACAGTTAGATTTAGGCTTAGGCTTGGACAAAGAGTTAGGGCCAGGTTTTAGGTTTAGAGTTAGGTATGGGTGAGGGCTGTTGTTTTCTCTTTGTAACAACTGTTTGAGGGTTTTGTTAAGCAAATTTTGTTGCAATTGAGGACTGATCTGCTCTGAGGGATATTGCACAAAAATAAAATAAGGAATTAATATTTTGAGGTTATCCTGACTGAGTTTAACATTGACTCAGTTGGAAGAAAGCAGACTAAATTAAGCTGAATTAACTTACTATGAAGAGATTTATTCTTTGCAGCTAGCCTAAGCTCCAGAACAGGTTAACAACCAGGCTAAGATTAATTCTAGTGATTTATATGCTAGTTTCATTGTCAATGCTACTTGAAATTTAAGTGTTTTACAGTCACTCCATGCTATTGTCTATTTACATATATTTTCCAACTATTAGAATTAAAAAATAAGTATATTTAGTTTTATTAGCAATCATTTGGTACATGTTCATATATACCCATTTTTAGATGTAAATATGGGGAGAAAAGAGAGATAAACATACATATACAGTGCTCCGCATAAATGAGTACGGCTCCATTTAAACATGAATCCATGTTTTATTTAACAGCTATATTTATTAAAATAAGAGTTTGTTCACCAAACATTTGTAGTTATAGAAAGATAAAATATTTAAATTGAAATTAGATATTGCAAAAAATAAAAATTACAAACTAAAAAAATCAACAATTAAATTTTTTTGTATATTTTATTGTTAAAATATTGGAATTATAAAATATTTTTATGATGAAACATCATGAATTAGATTAATTAGACTCCATTAGAAAGAAAAAAAAACACAAATGAAAATGATATTTTAATGATTATATAGATGAAGAATAAATAAACTTGATGAAATAAACCAAACAGATCTGCAATATTGGATAAGCGTTTGCAGTAATCTTTCCGATAAATTCATTAGTAGCACGAATGCTCACTGGTCACATGAAAAAAGCGAGTGATTCCAAGTGATGTGCCTTTGGCATTTCACATAAACATTTACAACGTGATGGCAAGGGCTTTTACATTTTTGTCCATATTTTGATGCATTTACATGTATTAAGCGGCAGTTGTCGCCAGCAGGTGGCGTTTCATACAAACACTTAAATTCAGCAACTCGTTTTGTAAAGAAATTATTGGATCAATTGATTCGATGCTTTGGAGAGTTTAGTTTCTTCCATCACTGGGGGAAATATCACATTATTCAACAGCCATGTAAACATATTAAGGCTCTTTAGTAAAAATAAATAAATAAAACCCTTCATTTGGTCTCTTCCACTTCTCATGATGCACCACATCACAGATTCAAAAAATTACTCCTGATGTTGCTCTGGTTTCTCCACTGTTTCCAGAAGCTCATCAGAGGATCCTAAAACAAACATGTTGACTTATTTGAGTGAGTTCAAACACACTGGAGCCAGCCAAAGTCTCTTTTATTATCTTTTTTTATAATGTGTGGCTCTGTATATACCAGTACTGTACGTTTTAAATGTTTTGTGTGGTGGAATTAAATGAGTAAATGCACAGTAAATGTTAGTATAATCCATTTCTGCAGTTGTGTAATGTATTTTTACATTCATTCATTTCATCCAACTCGTGACACACTCCCCATATAGTTTACCATAGTACTTTGAATATTAGTCTTGAAATCACATGTAAGCATGACCTTAAAACCACATCAGCAGCACTATTTATTTGACTGTGAACACTGATGTACTCTGATATTTACTGGCTGCTAATATGATTTCACTATTTAGAATTTGCAAAAAATACTCTTCTGAAAATATATTATTAAGGTGAAAGTCTGAATGTGTGAATGTAAAAGCAACTTTACCCAATCACCGTGCCTTTGCTGAAGTTCTGTTCAATGCTGCTGTATTTCCATGTCAATGTCAGTGATGAAACACCTCAGTTTATCCAGAGGAGGTGTTTTAGCCATGATTGTGTTTTCTGCTTTATATAGACACCAAAAGTTGTTCTTTGGCTCGTTATGATAGGGGAATCTTTTTTGGTGCTATATAGTACCTTAAAAGATAGGTGCTATATAGTACCTTTGTCAAATTTTGCTGTTTAGTACTTTTTTGGTGCTATACAGCACCTACATTGTTAAAAAATTTTTGCAGTTTTTTTATTTTCTTGATTTTGTGAGAAAATAGCAGCAGCTGTGGTTGCCAGTAATCTGCTGTTTTTAACATTTTACATTTTGTAAATTTAATTTACAGAAAATTTCTGTTAAAAATACATTCCACAGTGTGTATTCTTCATCGAACACATTTAACCCCTTAAATCCCAGAGCGGAAACCTCACTAGTGTCCTCACTACAGAGGGTTGAACACTAAAGCAGTGATAAAGTTAATCAGACAATTAAGTATCTAATTAAAGGAAGATTGAGAGTTGGGTTTTTGACAGAGATTGAGACAGCGGAATGAACCGCCAACTTATCCAGCATATGTTTTATGCAGCGGATGCCCTTTTAGCTGCAACCCATCACTGGGAAACATCCAAACACACTCATACACTAAGGACAATTTAGCCTACCCAATTCCCCTATAGTGCATGTGTTTGGACTGTGGGAGAAACTGGAGCACCCAGAGGAAACCTACGCCAACATGGGGAGAACATGCAAACTCCACACAGAAATGCCAACTGACCCAGCCGAGGCTTGAACCAGCGACTGTTGTGGAAAGTTGCACTGGATCTCGACAAACATCTTCTAAGTTTCAAAAAAGAAGCTGAGGTCTTCGAAGTTCTCAAGTTGAAGCAGTTTATTGTTACAGCAGAGATAATTGATCTCTCTCCCCTCAATGTTCAAAAAAACTCACAGTTATATACAGTTTCTTATCCATAGTTATCATGTGATGTAGCATCATGCCATTTCTCGGCTCCCATAGGATCTTAGCTTTTTAATTGATTGCTGTATGTTTTTCTGTTTTTCTGTTTTAAAGGTCACATATCATGTGCTTGCATATGATCATGTTGTTTGTTTACTTTCTAATGATTCTCCTTATCAGTTTGGTGAGGGTTGTTTTTGTCTTAAGCAATGCATGCGTTTATCTAAATGTATTGCATACGCTCTGTCTGCATTCTTTCTTAGGTCTGTGTGTCTTCTGCATCACTTGAATCTATGTATTTCTATTTTTTAATAGTGGCAGATTATTTAGTGATTACATAATAAAAGTTTCTCTATAATTCTCCTAAATAATCCCCCCTCAGGGACTTAATCAAAAAGTCCCTTTCCTAAATCCCTCGCTGAAGTGCAACTTAAGAATCTAACATCTTTCCAAGTCTCAACATACTTGTGCAACCAAAAAGTTGCCCATCTACATCCTTATCAATTGTCAGCATCCTTGCGCTGCACTTCAGAGGAGAAACGGAACCAAACATCTCCCTCCACTTTTGGCTTTTAGAAGGAGTAAAAGATCCCGTTCTCCCTAACTAAATACTTTCTTGGGGAGTTCAACACACAACAATCATTAGTCATATTAAAAGCATATGCTTTGTCAGCTTTGCTCACAGCAGTGGTTATATAACATATATAGTTAATTAAGCAACACACTTTAGAAAATATCAATATTTGTAGAACATTCATGGTGCCGGTAAAAAACTGTATCTGATGTTTTATCCCACGTCGCCAGAGGTACTTCTGAGTACTGTCTGGTGTTGGAGCAGACAGTGGGTTTTTAAACCTCCAGTAGAGTCTGCTCTTCTTTTCCTTTCATCGTTGGATACTGAGGTGCTCCTTGATCCGTAATCATCTTCCCTCTTTCCCAGTGTACATCTGATACGAGCTCCGGCAGCTTCGATGAACTCCTAAATACAAAGAAATTTAAACTAGTAAATAAGGCTTCAAATGATCATACAATCTTTCAGTTCAGTCCCCTCTATTTACATTTTCCTGTATTAAGCTATTTATGCTTAAAACGCTTATCTTTGTAATTTAAAGCCTCTTAAAATTAGTAAAAGCCAAATACAATTTTTTTTTTAAAGAAATTGAAGGTAAAAGACATTTAAGGTAGTAATTGTTTTTAAAACTCATCCAACTGTTCCAAATCTGGTCCAAAAACTTCTTAAACATGGTCTCTGTAGTCACGCTTGGCAGCAACTTTAGCTATCGATCTAGGAAGAGGCACAACACAATCAAAGAGAATAACAAATATAGCAATTCTTATTCATATTCCAATCTTAAGGAACCATTGTTCCCATGATCCAAATACGGAAGCATACTAGTCACTAAAGTTCTTATCCCCTCCAGTGTTCTCTTTTACTTTTTTCCTCATATTTTTCCAATTTTCGCATGGCTTCCACCTAGGGCAGTATTATTTGCAATATAGGTGCAGCAGCAAAAGGTGCTTTGCCAAGCCATTTTACTTGTTGGAGCCAATTGTTCTCCCAATGCTTTAAGGGCATCATTTGTGTAATTTGTAAATCTTTGTTGGTTGTAATAAATGTAGTTAAGCCATTCTAAATTTTTCATTGCAGTTATCCACAATATTATAGACTTAAGTCATGCTTTTACTTTATCTGCAGCTTTTAAATTCATCTGGTATTCCATTAGATTGGCCAAGTGCATCTACAGTATGTATGTGAACTTCTGAGTCATATCGTCTCTTAACTCAACGTTCCAATTCTGAGGTCTTTGTATATCATTTTGCTCTTGATTGATTTGGTCCAATCAGTTATTATCACTTCCTGTATTATTTTAACTCTAGTACAAATCCTTTTCCACTTCAATGGAATATTGGGGTGTAATAGTCCCCTTCCACAAACCAAGTAATAATAATCATCTTACAAATTGGACATTTCATATAGTGCAAATACCAAGTGTGTAGTTAGTTAATTTTTAATAATTGCAACTTCTGAAACTGGCAGCATTCCATTTGTTATTGTAGCTGTAGCCATTTGGAAGGTTTGCATATAAACATTTTCTTTTCCCCACATTTGTTGATCCGCTTGTTTGATTATAACATTCATATTCTAATTTCTTATCATATTTTGTAGGGATCTCTCTTATTGGCGGTTGCACTCTAATGTTCATTTCTTTACATTATTTTTTCAACCTATCATTGTTCTCTAATAGACATTTGGAGTTTCCTATAATATCAAGACATTGAGCAAGGCAAAAATGGGAGTCACTGCAGTTATTTTCCTGAATTTTGCAAAGTGTCTATAATCATGAAGATTTACAACCACTGTTAGCTTTTTCAAAGGTGATGATGAACATATTAAGCAACTGGATATTTGCAATTCTCTAACTGTGTATCTTGCCCAACGATACCACTCATTGTTATCAGCTGCTTCTAAAAGCTGATCATCTAAGATCTGGTCATAATCAATTTCTTCATACAACGCATATGTATCTGTTTGATTCATGCATATCCTCTGGGCTGGCATTTTCTTTTGATGATTGTTCTTTACCTTCATTTTGTTGTGGGATATTAACCCTTATTTAAGAAGTCAATTGTTGGTTACCTTTGTCTGACTCCATTAAACTGGGATAATCCTTTACCTTTGGAGAAGTTACCTCTAGGCTTTCACTCATCTTTATTTGCATCACCATCAGTAACAGCAGGAACATCTTCCAAAACAGCTTCCTCCAGTTGTTCCCTGTCTGTTCCTGTGAATGAATAGCTTCATACATGACAGTTAATTTTTCTTACAAGACCAAATTCTTATTTCCCAATGTATTAGACAAGCCACAAGTGTGGAACAGCTCATTAGCATTTCATTCAGTATTAAGTTCCTGTTTCTATTAGTTTACATGTAATAACTCATTAAAGTATCTGTTAACATATCAATCCCTTTTGCTAATCCAAAATTGTACTCAATCAGGTTTAGCATGTTCACATACTTTAAAAAAAAGTTATCGCCCTGATAGATCTTCTTAGTGCCTTTGACCATTCCTTGTGATTGTGCATGATATATTTACTCTAGCCTTTGCTTTATTCTTAATTAACAGTACTTCTTTAACAGTTTTAATTGTTTGTTTAATCACTTATATACTTATTCAGCTATTTTTTTTTTTATTATTAGTTTTAATTACTCTAAATACTTTATAAATGCACAGCCATTATTTACAATTTATTTCTGATGGTATTCCTAATCTAGGGATTACTGTACTTTTTTATTAGAAATATGATTAATCACCACAACCTGCTTTTAATCATAACCTGTTAAGTAGTACAAACATTTATTTCTTGCCTTGTACTCATTTTATCATAACTTCAAAAACTTTACTAAATGTCACTTCAGGTAATGTTTACATTCACATAATCAATGCTCACATTTTATTTATTTTTCCTAACACTTTACCCTTGATCAAAATTACATGCATCTTTAATAAGAATACTTAGAGGTGTGGTTGGTGCAACAATTAGGCCTCTAGGCTTAGGCTATATACTATGTATTTTCCTCCCCTTCATGCTATATTGTTCACAGGGATCTGTTTTTTTTTGTTCAATATAGTGTCTATAAGCACTATAGGTGTTAAAGTCACTTATTTAACTTTCAAATCTGCTACATTGTTTTCTTAAATGACAAACTAATTCAAATACCTTTATTGCATCTGTGTTTCCTATTAATTCAATGCTGAATTTGTGCAGTTCTTCCTGTTTCATAAAATCTCACCAGTGCTGTTTTTGTAAAATGCTCTATTCCATCAATGCTAAAATCAGTCATTCCTAAAAAAGTCATTATGTTTTCTGACTTTTAACTGAGCTAGAGCTATATGGAGCTGCAGATAATTAAATCCACTACATATTGTAACAAACTACTATTCATCATAAGATCTTCAGATGCATCGGTGTATATATAATTTTCAAATGTAAATGCTAATAGGTACCTATCCTCTTTGCTAACTACCTATAATTGGCTGAACAGAAATTAGTTACTGTACTTAACAATATTTGACAACAGGAGGAACATTTGTTCATAAAATGTAGGAACCTTAGCTGGAAAATTTTCTCTCATTGATTGTTCTTATATCCTCAGCTTTGTACCTGATTTGGTTACCAGCATAATTAAAGTATTTTAATTCAAATTAAATTTAAATCTTATTAGTTATATACACAGTCATACCTGAATTGAAATATAATCTAAATAGAAATATCCAAGGACATATTGCATATTATAACCACTAGGTGTGAATACTCCTACTCTCAACAAAATATTGTTTTTACATATACCCATTTCAGCATTTTTCTCTTTTTCTCTGCAGATGTGCATCTGGTTTAATTTTAACTCTCACTGTACTGGTTAATTTCCTAATTCTAAATCTGAGTCCTGCAATGATAATAATTCTTTAAATATTTAGCACTTAAATCATTTTGAGCTATTTATTCAACATGCATGTTGCATTCATTATTTTTTCTCTCTCACTTGATTGATATTTACTTCCTAAGGCAAGGTCATCTAACTGATTGTATACATAGGTTTTATGTAATTTTAAGTTAACTAAAAATTCATTGAATTCTTTTGGTCTGTTTTGCTTTACTCATTAGTCCTCAAATTTGGTTCCCAATTTTTTTTACTTATATGGCTGTATATGAAACCCCCTTTTTTCCCCCACAAAACATCTTTTAATACACTTAGAGCTTTTCACTGTTGACCTGTTCTGATGTACTGTTCTTTTTCCCTCAGTTTCTTCCTGGTATTAATTTCCTAAGTCTGAATCTCTTTCAGGATCATACTTTTATGTGCAGTCAATAAAAGTCTGCTTTTTACTATCCATGCTTCAGAAATGTTTACCTCAATCAATTTTCCCCTTTATCAATTGTCTTACACCTTATCTGTTCTCTTCAATAGATATTATATTTTTATTCTATAATCCTGTTTTAATTGCAATTCCTTTTACAAAATGTGTAGTACTAAGTTATATAATGCCTTTTTTCCCAACTAACTGACAGGAGTCTAATTTGCTTCAAGAAAGGGCTGACTTTTGCTTTAATTTGCAATGTACTTGATTTGGATCATAGTTGCTTTTGAGATTGAGTTTGCTAGGCCACAGCCAACTTCTCTACCTCGCACTCCGAGGCAACTGTTCCATAGATGGTGCAGTCTTTGCATTGTTGTGTTCAGGAATCTCCACATTTCCTGCATATTTAAGGAGTTAAAGTGCAGAGCATTCCTCCTTCCTCTTGGTGCTGGCTTTTCTTTTTCACCCAGCTGATGTTGCTGGAAAGCTTAGCTCTTTTTGATCAGTTCATCATTCTTTTGTTTCTCCTTCTTTAAGTGTCTCTTGAACATATATTGATAGATCAAGTCTCATTAGTTCTCTGTATGCAGTGCCTGGCTCACTGCTTTTAGTTCATGTAATAAGAGTCCACAGTCAACAATTTGCTCCTTGTGTTTTTCCAAACACCTTATTCTATTTCCCAGTGCCTTCAGGGATGTCCGGCAGTTGAGAAGACCAGAACCCTTCAAAGTCCATCTCCGTGCCCCTTAATTTAATCTATAAATTTGCTTAGTTAATGATCTAAGCATTTTTCCACGTTCGCATTTTTCCTTCATCAAATAAGACTCCTCTCATCTATTTTCTCCTCTTTGCTGTCCAACAGCTGATTTTTCTTAATATTTATTACTAAGTCGTCTGTATCTTTTATTAATTTCTTGTTTCTTTAATTTTCTTCTTTTTCCATTTCTTTAGGTTCAGCTTGTGCTTTACTTATTTTTCTCCTAATCTTTTCTAGTTTTCGTACTAGTTGGTCTTTCTTTACATTGTGTTTTAATTTCTTTAACATTTTTCATACCTGTTTCAATTCTACAGTACATATTTCTCACTCTTTTTACACATTTATCTTATTAGTTTTTTATCTCTCCCTACTTGCTTTTCATTCATCTTAAGTTCTTTTGCTACTTCCATAATTTCCTTCTGTATTGGCCATTGCCCCATAGTCTGCATATACAGATGTAGACAAAAAACATTTGTTCTTTAGCCTTTCCTCTCTCTCTCTCTCTCTCTCTCTCTCTCTCTCTCTCTCTCTCTCTCTCTCTCTCTCTCTCTCTCTCTCTCTCTATGCTTCTTCAGTATTCTTTTTTTTTTCCAGAGTTTCTATTTCCTCACACACTGCTTACATCAAATGTTCCTTCCTTTTGCCATTTGCCAATATTTTCTGTTCTGTTCGCTCTTATTTAAATATAATTATAAATTATTAATATCTTATACTTATATCTATATTTTAATTCTAATATTTCCTATGAAGTGTTATTCCTCTCTGTTCCCAAAGGTTTAACTTATTACTTCATTCTTTTATAAAACACATTATTATTTTTTTCAAAATTGTATTTACTTTATCATATTTATCTTATACTCCTTTGTAATATACACTTTTACACCTCACTAATATTAAATCAGATGCTGTTATTCACCAAATTTAATTATATTCTAAGAGTTTATTTTATGATATCCTTGTATCTGCAAATGTCAACCTATTATATATTTCTCCTTATATATTTCTGTCTGAACTGATTTTATTTATTTCCTAAATATTATAATCTCTTCCCTAAACTGCATCAGTCTCTCTGATTTGCAGTCCATCTTTACATGCTATAATTTACAATAATAATTATTTTATCTCTCTTTATCATAAACACACTCATAAACACAAACACTTAACACTTAAAAACATTCTCACAGTCTAGTCTTTCAAATTTAGAGGACTCATTCACTCAACCTTTGTCCCTTTAATCATTCATTCCTCAGTGTAACACAGAGCGTATATCTTTGCAGTGTCCCACTCAAGGGACCGTGCAGGAGGGGCAACTCTGCCTGTCCACTAATATGGAATTTTACACAACCATTCACACAGACACACACAACACTAAAGCAGTAGCTACAGGAATTTCCTTGTACACGTCATTACAATCCAATCTGCTTTTAATCTCTTAACTGTCACTACACATTCAGGATTTACTCTTAAAATCTAATAATGCTCGATGCATATTCTACATCATAAAAAACTTCCCAAATCTGAGTAACAGTTACTAGTTAACGTTTGTCGCTATCAAGGCCTCATAACGAGCAAACACAGATCATTTGCATGCAAACTATTCTTTTTTCTCTTTTTTTTTTTCTTTAATCAAAACCTCCCTTTATTACTTTTATTTCTTTTAATTTGGAGGAACAGTTCAAGTGTCTTTACCATCACAAGCAGGTCCTGGGAGACAAAACAAACTTTTTTACATGCAAAACTGCTTTTCTTAATTGTTGTGGCCACTTTGTTTGCTTTGTCCCTCCAGCACAGCATGAGCAGTTTTTATTTATTCTCTAATCAATTTTTACCTATATTTTAATCTCTTAATTATAATACTCACTTTCTCTCAAACTACACCTCAGCAATTTCTCTCTAGCATTCAACATCCTTAAAACACACTCTTCTCATGCTTTAAAAATTATATTCTCTTACCACATGCATCCTCATACACAAATCTCTCGGCATATGCATTCTCATTCTTTCCTAAAAACATTCACCATTCTCTTTGGTCCAGACCACAAACATATAAAAACACAACATATAGACTAACAAGACTAACTCAGGCCAGTCTACTGAGATCCACCCCTCCCTGTAAGTGCTTTTCGGATCAAATTACAGGCCACCTCCCAATTTCCCTGTCTCTATCGGGCGAGTTTGACTCTAGTCCACAGGCGAGTACAGAGACGCGGAGCGCTCCTATGCTCTAATCACACTTACAGAAAGCGATCACTCCAGTGCTGCCTCGCGCGCTTGCTCACGCCTCTCGCGTAGCACATGCATGTAACTCTCTTTCATACGCAAATATTTACAGCTATTTGTTAGTGTATAATTTAAGCATTTTGTTAGTGCATAATATAAAGCCATTTGTTAGTACAAGCACATACCTTGACAACCTGGAAGACCTCTTTTTCTTATAAATAGTTGACTTCACTATCTTTTATTACTTTATCATTCACTTTATCATTCTTTTTAATAAATTTAGTCAATTTAAAGGTTCTTTTTAATGGTGAGGTATGTTAAAAGTCGAGTTCAGGGATCTGGTCCATCTCACAGAGCACTCCACAGAGAACCAAAATTTTTAAAGCCAAAAAATTTGCTCACCTTTTTTTTTTTTTTAATCTGCGCGCTTTTTGGTCTCTGCGTGAGTGTCTGCCAAGGATCGGCCCATTGACACCTTCCTTCGACAGCCTCAATCCAGCCCCACGTTTTGAAGGCACCAAATTATGTTGTGGAAAGTTGCACTGGATCTCGACAAACATATTCTAAGTTTCAAAAAAGAAGCTGAGGTCTTCGAAGTTCTCAAGTTGAAGCAGTTTATTGTTACAGCAGAGATAATTGATCTCTCTCCCCTCAATGTTCAAAAAACTCACAGTTTATATACAGTTTCTTATCCATAGTTATCATGTGATGTAGCATCATGCCATTTCTCGGCTCCCATAGGATCTTAGCTTTTTAATTGATTGCTGTATGTTTTTCTGTTTTTCTGTTTTAAAGGTCACATATCATGTGCTTGCATATGATCATGTTGTTTGTTTACTTTCTAATGATTCTCCTTATCAGTTTGGTGAGGGTTGTTTTTGTCTTAAGCAATGCATGCGTTTATCTAAATGTATTGCATACGCTCTGTCTGCATTCTTTCTTAGGTCTGTGTGTCTTCTGCATCACTTGAATCTATGTATTTCTATTTTTTAATAGTGGCAGATTATTTAGTGATTACATAATAAAAGTTTCTCTATAATTCTCCTAAACGACCTTCTTGCTGTGAGGCAAACGTGCTACCCACTGCGCCACCATGCAGCCCCCATTATTATAATATTAAATAGATTTAATATTTAATATACATATTTATTATATAAATTAAATGTAACATTGCAGTTATAAAACATTTAAGTGAAATATACACAAGTATATTAAAGGTTCATTTATATATTTTGTTCCCCTATAAGAACAAAATTGTACCCTCAGCTCATGATAAGATCAAGACACTATACAACACTAATTTAAATATATTAATACTAAACATTAATACTAAAATACATAATTTACAAATATAAAGTTAATAAATTCATTGAATTAAATATTTTAATAATTCAATTTTTTTATGTTTTCAAGTAAAAATTTTCCTCGAAAAATATTTATATTTTATGTATAATTTAATGTAATTTTATTCATTAAAAACTTAAATAATGATCTTTGCATAATCAATTGTTTAAGGCCCTAAATTTTTTGTCTGACTCTCGGCATTCCCTGCTTTAAGACCAGGAAAATTTGTTCAGGTCAGACTGCTTGGTGTCTATGGTTGGTGTACGTTGGCCTGCAGGATGGAGTTGGCTAAGATGTCTACAGCTTATTAAAGAACTTAATATAATATGGTATCAAAGTCATTGAAGAGGAGACACAGCTAGCAAAATTCATGTGGCTCAAATCCGGCCCACACCAGACACTTGGGCGCACTCACACTATGCTATTCAAACCGCGCCAAGGCGCGTTTCCCAATTCGTTTGAGAAATGTGAGTGCTCTGAATCGGGCTCAGGCGCGGTTCAATTGGCTGGCCCTGGCCCAGTTGAAAGAGGTGTGCCAGAACGTTGTTCACTTGGGCTTTAAAGCGGGAAGTTTGTAGTGTGAGTGCAAAGCGCACCTGAGTCTAAAAACTGAAGACACAACGTCACTTTTAGAGGACTGTTTCATATGTGTTTATTAATCATTCTTACTGTTCAATGAATGTGAACTGTCGTAGTTTATTAAAGACGCAAACCCCTCACTGCACGACAGCTGCACCTTCAGTAAACCTCCTCATACCTGCAGCACGAGGACTTTATGATAATTTATGAGTGTCAAAAGTGCTGGATCTGTACAGCAAAGTGTTTGACTGCGTGTCACTGCTTTAGTTATATTGTTTTATATTATTTTTAGTGCTTTGGGATGCAATGTCCACTGTGCTGAGCAAGAGCGCTTTTCTTCCTGTTAACTGAACAGAGCATCATCAATGATGTAAGCGTGCTCAGGTCTGGTAGGCGCTTTGGCACGGTTCAAGGCAACTGTACTTAATGTGAGTGCGCCCTTACATCCGGCCCACATACCGCATGGAATGATGACACTTGGCAGTTCGCTCCTGTTTTCCAGATCTGGGCCACAATTAAGCCATAGCAATACCACATATCAGCCAGAATTCAACCAAATGAACCAGAACTGACCCTATTCTGTGCCACAATCTGCTTTTATTCTGGCCCAGATCGATAAAATCAACTAAAATAAAACGGCTTCAGTCTCAGCAGTGGATCATTAAACTCTACACAGCATCAGCAGATTCCCTGATTACTGACTGCTTTGGCTTGACTACAGTTCTTATTGAGAATTAACAAAGGTTAAGGTGCTTTATTTATCTTGGTGTCACCATAATGGAGGTCAGCGGCTGCTTAAGTTGGGCTTTTCCCCCTTGACTTCTTAACAGTGGTGGCGAAGCGAGACTTCGTGAAACACTGAAACAGTCAAAGCAAATGTGTTGAAGCTTTGAAACGTTTTGAAACCTGTCTCTACACTGTAAACCCGGATTAGTTGACTTTACTAGATTGTTGCGTGGAAACCCGTTGCACGAAATAAGTTTAGTTTTTACATATATTCAACTAAACAGGTTAAGCTGTATTAAAAGAAAATCTTTAGTGGGTGTAGAAGATAAATCAAATTTGGATTAGTAGTCTTTACTAAAAATCATTAGTTCACATTACTAATTTTATAGAGAATATGTTTTGTAAAATGACTATTAAATTGAACACATCATATTAATAAAAAAAATGCTTTTATGCAATGATAATTGTTATATTTAGGTAATCTATTATAATTAAAAATAATACCACTGAAATTTTACAATTTTAAGCACAAAGAATCAAACAACTTTTCAATTTTTTAAATTTTTATTTTTGTTGAAGTTCTACAGAGGACAACGCGGTGGCGCAGTAGGTAGTGCTGTTGCCTCACAGCAAGAAAGTCACTGGTTCGAGCCTCGGCTTGGTCAGTTGGCATTTCTGTGTGGAGTTTGCATGTTCTCCCTGTGTTCGTGTGGGTTTCCTCCGGGTGCTGCGGTTTCCCCCACAGTCCAAAGACATGTGCTATAGGTGAATTGGGTGAGCTAAAATTGTCCGTAGTGTATGTGTGTGAATGAGTTTGTATGGGTGTTTCCCAGCGATGGGTTGCAGCTGGGAGCGCATCCGCTGCGTAAAACATATGCTGGATAAGTTGGCGGTTCATTCTGCTGTAGTAGTCCAAAGAGAATGCACAGCTTTTGGCAAGTCTTTGATGCTGTCCATCACAAGTTGTCCCTCAATGATCATCTTAACTGAGGCTTCTTCCGCGATAAGTAGGATTTCAAGGTGGTGGAATGACTGGATCATCAGAGTCCTACCAACAGAGAAGAACAGTTATGTTTCTCATTACATAATCATTAATAATGTTAAACAAATAACTTTTTAATGACAGAGACACAAAAGACAATATGTGAATTGGTTTGCTTTAGTTACACTGCAAAAGGTTTATTTCATTCTACAATGTTAAATTTAGCATTTAATTATTGACCCTCATTCCCAATTTAACTATCAGACTTATGTATCTTCATCTTTCCCTCAATTAAAAGTCACAAAGCCAATTTATCTTTAAATTGAAGTTCATTAAAAATCACAAAAGTCACAGGTATCATTAAAAATAACTTAAACTGTGTTCTGAAGATAAACAATGTTGTGGGTTGAATATATGATGACATGTTAGAGAGTTTGGAAAGATGTTTTGCTACTCTTAAGTTTCAAAGTTTTAAACTAAGTGTGAACCTTTCATAAAATATAAGGACCATGCATTAATGGAAAGAATGTTTTCGTGGTCCTTTAATATATCCTTTAAGACAATTAGTTACTTACAAAGCATAGTTTAAAGAAGTCTGCAGGCTTGTCCTCCAGGAGAATCAAAAGCACTTTTAGGACCTAATATCCGTAAGCTCTTGAGTCTGTTAATAAATAAATGAATAAATAAATAATGTTGAACAACTGTATTAGACAAACAATATAACACTTGGGAAATTTTCAATAATTTAACTGTTAAAAAAGAATGCAAATGTATAATGGACATGAACCAACCTTGATTTGCTGTAAAAGATCTGACAACAGCTCTCCAACATTCCTCCTCTTTGATTGAAAGATCTCAAATAAACAGACTGTGTCGATCACCCATTCCAGTAACACTTTATAATAACTACACACTATGAATCATTTACTAAGCATCAGCAAATAATGAATTTATTATTTGTTAGGCATTAACTCTACATTAATGAACGTTAGTAAGCAGTTTATAAATACAGCTGCAAATGCTGCTGTATTCTTGACTTATAACCATATTTATAATGTGCTTAATACTTGTACTTGCATACTTTGTTAAAAAACAAAATTTCATTACTAAATTAAGTATTAAATTATTTACAAACCAGTTATTTAAGAGTGGTTGGTGGTTTTTAAGATAATTCAGAATGAGTTAGTAAATGATTAATAAACTATTGAAATCAACGTTTATATATCTTATTATTCAGGCATGTAGTAATGGTTACTATGTATGTTAATAAATGCTTTATTAATGTAACTTTTTCATTTGAAGTACAGTATCATTTATGTATCTTCAAACGAATAGAATAAATAATATTGTTTCTGTACTTTTTTCCTGTTTAGAATATAACTGAGTCTTTAATTATCATTTATAAGGCATTTATAAAGCACAAATAGTCCTCACTTTAGATTAGGTCACAAAACTGGATAAAGTTGAGTTAAAGCATTTATTAACATACAAATTAACTATTATGCCTGAATAATAAGAATTATAAATGTTAATTTCAATAGTTTATTAATCATTTACTAACTCATTCTGAATTATCTGAAAAAACAAAAATAACTGGTTTATAAATAATGCAATACTTAATTTAGTATTGAAAAATAAATCACTACGATGTATGGAAGTACAATTATTAAGCACATTATAAATGTGGTTGTAAGTCAAGAATACAGCAGCATTTGCAGCTGCAGTTATAAACTGCTTACTAACGTCTATTAATGTAGAGTTAATGCTTAACAGATAATAAATTCATTATTTGCTATTGCTTAGTAAATGGTTCATAGTGTGTAGTTATTATAAAGTGTTACCAAATTCCTGCTTGAGGTTCTTTTCCATTATTCTGCTGAACTTTAAGAACACCTGCAAAACAAGAGAAAATACAGAATATTAATATTTCTAAACTAAATCACTTAATAACAAAAATGATACTTCAAATAAATAAAAAATAGGTCATGTTTTGCACAGCTTTGTTGTCCCATAAGTATGTGAAATAATAAAGTGACACAAAAGACTATAAGCAACACTTAACAGTGAGATAAAGTAATAGATAAATGTTATTACATTCTTAAACCTACCTGATCTACTGTATAAAGTGCAGGCCAGCTGAGCAGGATCAGGCTTATTGCAGGCTAAGACTCCACCACTTCTTTTTTCTAAGTGCACACATAAGGTCCATCTTTAAACGGCAATTCAAGAGTTCACACTTAGATAATGCTTGACTATATTAGCTAGTTTGGCATGCTGTCCCGGGAGAGAACCCTGAGCTCAGAGATAGGTGAGTCCAAGGCTCCCGCCCGGTCAAATAAGCATTAAGAGTGAAACGAGATCAGGTAGTTCTCGATAACCTCCTGAGAATGTACCACCAGTTGTGTAAGTTTGTACTTAGTAAGTGCTTATGACTTTAACTGTAGTTGCATGTTTTTTGAGTGTGGGAGGAAACCGGAGTACCCGGGGAAAACCCACGCGAACACGGGGAGAACATGCAAACTCCGCACAGAGAGTGACGACTGGTTCAGTTGGCATTGAACCAATTCAACCTCCTTGCTGTGGGGCAACAGTGTTAACCACTGAACCACCGTGTTGCCCGAAGCTAAACTGAGGAGGAGGGAGAAGGGATGGATGGGGGGGGGTTTCCAAAACGAAGATGAGAAATGAAGTTTAGGCTGGGTATTTATGTTAGATCTTGAATGATCTGATTGGCTAGCTAGTGATTGGTGATAGGGATCAGCTGTAGTCAATCCTATCACGTGCTCCTCTCGAAATTAGTTTGAGAAACTTCACTTCAAGAGTTCACACTTAGATAATGCTTGACTATATTAGCTAGTTTGGCATGCTGTCCCGGGAGAGAACCCTGAGCTCAGAGATAGGTGAGCCCAAGGCTCCCGCCCGGTCAAATAAGCATTAAGAGTGAAACGAGATCAGGTAGTTCTTGATAACCTCCCAAAAATGCTATTAGTTCGGGACAGCAGCCGTGTATTCGAAGAACGCCCCCCCAAAGTTTAAAGAAGTGCTATATCCGGCTGCTGGATATAGTGGTAGAGGAAAGAATAGATAGGTGGGAAAGAAGCGGACTCTGAGTCTTAGCTGCACCTTGTAGGTGAAGACTTCCGCTAGAGGTGATGAGCTCGAGGACCGCCCCGGCTGGGGTTAGAGCTTGAGGGTGACAGCGCTATGTGTATAAATATATATCTGTATATGTAGCCATATCTGGATATATATGTAATATACACGCATTTGACTAGTATATGCATATGTCCTTTGTTATTACATACGCGTAAGTACAAGAACATACGCGTATATGAAAATATATAATTTTTTTTTTTTTTTTTTTTTTTTTTTTTTTTAACACACCTAAATATGCATATTAGTAGTCAGATGTATGAAGCTAGGGCCGGAGGCAGTGACGTGACTCGGGCTCGTAGTCACAGCTGGGGAAGTTGGGCTAGTTCTAGCAGAGGTCTTGGGAATTTAGGGCGGTGAAGACTCCTGCTAGAGGGGTGACAGCACTAGTATAAGTATACACGTCCTTGCGCGTTAACGCGCTTGGACGTGTATTACATTGTTCGTGTAGGCATACGTGAACGTGCCATGCGTACGCTCAGTATAAGTGCGTACACGAACAAGCAAAACAAAATAAAATAAACAAAAGAAGCTAGGGCCAGAGGGGGGTGGGCGGGTGACGTGACTCGGGCTCGAAGTCACAGCTGGGGAGGTTGGGCTAGTTCTAGCAGGGGTCGTGGGAATTTGGCGATGAAGACTCCTGCTAGAAGGGTGACAGCACTAATATAAATATATACGCGTCACTGCGCGGTGATGCGCTTAGACGCGTATTATAATGTTCATGTAGGCATATAATTATGTGCCATGCGCACGGTTAATATATGCGTACATGAACAAGCAAAAACAAAAATGAAATAAACCAAAGAAGCTAGGGCCAGAGGGGGGTGGGCAGTGACGTGACTCGTGCTCGTAGTCACAGCTCGGGCATTGAGCTATCAAAGGCTGATTCCAGCAGGAGTCTAGGGAGAGGGAATTGGGCAGTAAGACTCCTACTGGAGAATAAAAGGGGTTTAAGCCCGGGAACCGTATTAGCGGTGACCAGGGCTTAAGGGGTGACAGCACTAGGTTTAAATGTACGCATCCGTGCACGTGAACGCACGCGGACGTATACGAGTTGTTCGCATAGGCATGCATATATCCATATGGCTGTATATACGCGCGTGCGCACGCACAGCAAACAACGAGCATGCTCAAGGAGCGCGTCCGTACGTCTAAATGCTCGTTCGCGTTCTTAATACCTGCGTATGCGAACAGGCAAAACAAATATAAAGGAAAATAAAGAAGCTAGGGCCCTAGGAGGGGGGCGGTGACGTGACTCGTGCTCGTAGTCACAGCTCGGGCATTGAGCTATCCAGGCTGGTTCCAGCAGAAGTTAGGGGAAAGGAATTTGGGCGGTGGAGCCTCCTGCTGGAGGAAATAAGGGGTTAAGCTCTGGGACTGCCCCCGCGGTGGCCAGAGCTTAGGGGTGGCAGCACTATGCATTAAGTGGTACATCCACGCACGTGGGCGTGCGCGGATATATCGTTGTGTTATTCACATAGGCATATATGTATGCACGCGAGTGTCGAACGTGCTCTTGATATATGCGTATCTGAACAAAAATAAAGATAAAAATAAACAAAAGAAGCTAGGGCCGAAGGGGGGGGGGGGGTTGACGTGACTCGTGCTCGTAGTCACAGCTGGGGAAGTTGGGCCGTCAAAGGCTGCTTCAACAGGAGTCGGGGAAGGAGGGAGGGAATGGGGTACCCCTGTGAGCAGAATATTGGGGGGGGGGGGCTGGCCCGGGGTGTTGGGGGGGGGGGGGCAATAGCTGAATTATAAGCTAGGATGATGGTTGCTTCTGGACAGGGTCTTCTGAGCTTCTTTGAGATGATTCTGGCTGAGGCGGATGTAAGACTTATAAGCATCCGATGACCATCTCCCCAGAGTTTGTATGTGCTGTTGTGATAGCCCTCTATGTGCTGCAGTGGTGGCGGCTCCAATTCTAAATGAGTGGCTAGAGTATGATTCTGGTGGAAAGCCTGAAAGGCGAAGGACTGCTTTGAGGTGTTTTTGAAACCAGAAGCGTGTTACTGGGTGTGATAATTTGTCTATGAAGAGCGGGGAGGAGGGGGAGGGACTGAGGGTTTTCCTGTAATGCATATATGCTAGGAGTGTTTGGAATGGGCGTGTAGGAGAGGGGATGTCGAAAATGTAAATAAGGTGTCCTTTGCGGGATTGATCTGTTTTGCTTTGTTTAATGAGGAACGATATTGTTTCCTCATCCATCAAAGCTAGATCTGATATAATGGGGTGAATGCTGGGCTCGAATTTTGAAGTTATGGAAATTTCGGAACTTCTAAGGAATCCGAAGAAAGAAAGTATGAACATAGCATCAAGGGTACGGTCTGTATGTGTGGATAGGTAGCCTTTGCGGAGGGTGGAAATGCATTTAGCCAGTATATGGTGTGTGATGGGCAGCCTAGTGTCTGGGCGGGAGGGGTGGGCTTTTTTGGATGCCTTTAATGAGAAGGCTGATTTGCGAATTCGCTATGGAATCCGATGTAGAGCCTAGTATTAATTTGTAAAAGAAATGAATGCCACTTAAATAGCTTCTGATGGAGCTGGCTTGTAGGTTTTTGTGTGAATGGAGATATGTGATGAATGAGTGATAGTGAGCAGGGAAAAATTTGGAAATGGAGTGTTATAAAGGGAATGGAAATGTTTAAATGCATTCCATGCTGTGAAATATGCTTGAAGTGTTCTGGGAGCAATAGCGTTTAGAATAAGGGAAATAGATGTTTGGTGCAGGTGATGCATGGAGTGGTCTATGGGAATATCATCTCTGAATAAGGAGGCACTAGATGCGGATGTTGGTCTGCTTCTGGTGCAAGCATTCGAAATCTCTGAAACAGAAGACGAGAGAGATAGAGTCAACAATTTGATTATGAAACCTGGTACATGATTAGTTGATATGATATTATTATTATTTTTTTTTTTTTTCTTTTGAGATCCAAATGAGGCAGCGAAGGAGGGGATGTATATAGGATGTCCTTTGCATAATTGATCTGTTTTGCCTTGCGTATTAAAGAAAGATAGAGTTTCTTCATCCTGCAAAGTTAGATCAGCTACACTGTAAACCCGGATTAGTTGACTTTACTAGATTGTTGCGTGGAAACCCGTTGCACGAAATAAGTTTAGTTTTTACATATATTCAACTAAACAGGTTAAGCTGTATTAAAAGAAAATCTTTAGTGGGTGTAGAAGATAAATCAAATGTGGATTAGTAGTCTTTACTAAAAATCATTAGTTCACATTACTAATTTTATAGAGAATATGTTTTGTAAAATGACTATTAAATTGAACACATCATATTAATAAAAAAAATGCTTTTATGCAATGATAATTGTTATATTTAGGTAATCTATTATAATTAAAAATAATACCACTGAAATTTTACAATTTTAAGCACAAAGAATCAAACAACTTTTCAATTGTTTTAATTTTTATTTTTATTGAAGTTCTACAGAGGGCAACGCGATGTCGCAGTAGGTAGTGCTGTTGCCTCACAGCAAGAAAGTCGCTGGTTCGAGCCTCGGCTTGGTCAGTTGGCATTTCTGTGTGGAGTTTGCATGTTCTCCCTGTGTTTGTGTGGGTTTCCTCCGGGTGCTCTGGTTTCCCCCACAGTCCAAAGACATGTGCTATTGGTGAATTGGGTGAGCTAAAATTGTCCGTAGTGTATGTGTGTGAATGAGTTTGTATGGGTGTTTCCCAGTGATGGGTTGCAGCTGGGAGCGCATCCGCTGCTTAAAACATATGCTGGATAAGTTGGCGGTTCATTCCACTGTAGTAGTCCAAAGAGAATGCACAGCTTTTGGCAAGTCTTTGATGCTGTCCATCACAAGTTGTCCCTCAATGATCATCTTAACTGAGGCTTCTTCCGCGATAAGTAGGATTTCAAGGTGGTGGAATGACTGGATCATCAGAGTCCTACCAACAGAGAAGAACAGTTATGTTTCTCATTACATAATCATTAATAATGTTAAACAAATAACTTTTTAATGACAGAGACACAAAAGACAATATGTGAATTGGTTTGCTTTAGTTACACTGCAAAAGGTTTATTTCATTCTACAATGTTAAATTTAGCATTTAATTATTGACCCTCATTCCCAATTTAACTATCAGACTTTCCCTCAATTAAAAGTCACAAAGCCAATTTATCTTTAAATTGAAGTTCATTAAAAATCACAAAAATCACAGGTATCATTAAAAATAACTTAAACTGTGTTCTGAAGATAAACAATGTTGTGGGTTGAATATATGATGACATGTTAGAGAGTTTGGAAAGATGTTTTGCTACTCTTAAGTTTCAAAGTTTTAAACTAAGTGTGAACCATAAAATATAAGGACCATGCATTAATGGAAAGAATGTTTTCGTGGTCCTTTAATATATCCTTTAAGACAATAAGTTACTTACAAAGCATGGTTTAAAGAAGTCTGCAGGCTTGTCCTCCAGGAGAATCAAAAGCACTTTTAGGACCTAATATCCGTAGGCTCTTGAGTCTGTTAATAAATAAATGAATAAATAAATAAAGTTGAACAATTGTATTAGACAAACAATATAGTAACATTTGGGAAATTTTCAATAATTTAACTGTTAAAAAAGAATGCAAATGTATAATGGACATGAACCAACCTTGATTTGCTGTAAAAGATCTGACAACAGCTCTCCAACATTCCTCCTCTTTGATTGAAAGATCTCAAATAAACAGACTGTGTCGATAAAACATTCCAGTAACACTTTATAATAACTACACACTATGAATCATTTACTAAGCATTAGCAATAATGAATTTATTATTTGTTAGGCATTAACTCTACATTAATAAACGTTAGTAAGCAGTTTATAAATACAGCTGCAAATGCTGTATTCTTGACTTACAACCACATTTATAATGTGCTTAATACTTGTCCTTTCATACTTTGTTAAAAAACAAAATTTCATTACTAAATTAAGTATTACATTATTTACAAACCAGTTATTTAAGAGTGGTTGGTGGTTTTTAAGATAATTCAGAATGAGTTAGTAAATGATTAATAAACTATTGAAATTACCATTTATAATTCTTATTATTCAGGCATACAGTAATGGTTACTATGTATGTTAATAAATGCTTTACTAATGCAACTTTTTCATTTGAAGTACAGTATCATTTATGTATCTTCAAACGAATAGAATAAATAATATTGTTTCTGTACTTTTTTCCTGTTTAGAATATAACTGAGCCTTTAATTATCATTCATAAGGGATTTATAAAGCATAAATAGTCCTCACTTTAGATTAGGTCACAAAACTGGATAAAGTTGAGTTAATAAAGCATTTATTAACATACAAATTAACTATTATGCCTGAATAATAAGAATTATAAATGTTAATTTCAATAGTTTATTAATCATTTATTAACTCATGCTGAATTATCTTAAAAAATAAAAATAACTTTTGTAACTTTTGCAATACTTAATTTAGTATTGAAAAATAAATCACTACGATGTATGGAAGTACAATTATTAAGCACATTATAAATGTGTTTATAAGTCAAGAATACAGCATTTGTAGCTGCAGTTATAAACTGCTTACTAACGTCTATTAATGTAGAGTTAATGCTTAACAGATAATAAATTCATTATTTGCTATTGCTTAGTAAATGGTTCATAGTGTGTAGTTATAATAAAGTGTTACCAAATTCCTGCTTGAGGTTATTTTCCATTATTCTGCTGAACTTTAAGAACACCTGCAAAACAAGAGAAAATACAGAATATTAATATTTCTAAACTAAATCACTTAAAAACAAAAAATGATACTTCAAATAAATAAAAAATAGGTCATGTTTTGCACAGCTTTGTTGTCCCATAAGTATGTGAAATAATAAAGTGACACAAAAGACTGTAAGCAACACTTAACAGTGAGATAAAGTAATAGATAAATGTTTTTACATTCTTAAACATACCTGATCTACTGTATAAAGTGCAGGTCAGCGTAGCAGGGTCAGGCTTATTGCAGGCTAAGACTCCACCACTTCTTTTTTCTAAGTGCACACATAAGGTCCATCTTTAAACGGCAAATAAGAAAGTTTAAGAAAAAAAAGTTCAGAAAAAGCTGCAAATATAATTGTACCTTTACTGTGAAAGTAAATCAATTTTGCTAGCGTTTGTCACCTCAACTTCAACACAGTTTAAGTAGCAATGTAAACTCGCCCCTTACACAAAAAAAATCACTCATGTGAAACTTTCAGCGTTATTAAAGATGTATTATATTTAGCGTTAGCCGCTAGCATGTGCTCATGCATGGACTCGTGCTATTATGAACCAACACGACGTGTAATAATTAGCCGATCACGGTTTACAGGGAACATGCTTTAAACAGTGAACATACAGAGAAACAGTAGATAACGTTAACTTTATAAACGGTGACTAGACAGAAAAGGCAAATGTATATGATAATAGTATAAACTAACTGTGAAGTGACAGGGAAAATAGCGCTAACTGACATATTCATTCTCAAATTTTGAGTTCAGCATCAGTGTGGATTTTCAGTTATCATTTTTGTCAGAGGAACATATAAACTGATAAAAGCTTCTTTGCACACTTACCGTTTCATGTTGATTTCGAAAATCCGCGGTAACCCAGCATCCTAAAAGCTGCAGGCACTCACTCACTGAGCGTTTTGCTCACGTCACCTCAGCCAATCAAGGCCCCTCCCCTCCCTAACAAAAACATAAGGAACGGAGTTGTCTCTGCTTAACATGATCAGTACACTCATTTTTTCTTCTGATTAGTGCAAATAGCTAATTTGATTTAGTAATGACACAATTTCTTAAAGAACAATAAATAATTAGTAATGATAACTTAAAATGTTTAATTAGCACAAAATCCGGGTTTACAGTGTATGGTGGGTGGGGTGGAAACCAAAAGGCTAGTGTGAACCCGGCATCAGGGGTGTGGGCTGTATAAGTGGAAATGTATTTGGAATGGATGTGGAGTGTAATAGGTTGGATGAGGGTCTGCTTCTGTAGCCGTTTGTCTGGATCTCTGAAATGAGAAAGCAAGAGAAAATCAGAAATGAAATTTTACAACATGGTACATGTACAGTAAGCATAATGATTTGTTTTAGCTGATATCCATGCGAGGCATCTTGGTATGGGCATGGGCAACTGTGAATGGAAGTGCCTAGTTAAGGCGTGGTACAATAGCTTTGTTGTCGCAATGTGCAGGGATAGTAAAGGTGGGCATTTGCCCTCCCCCCCAAAAGGATGGCAGATGGATGGAGAGCTGAGGATATGGGGCGTGGCTTGGCTGATGGTCCTGGAAGTACCTCTTGTAGACTGAGCGGGTGAAGTGATTGTGGAGAGGAGTTTAAACCCCTTAATGATACAGAATTTAGTTTAAAATGCAAATGTATCCAACACAGTCAATGAATAAATTGTTCCTCCTTCCATTCATAGCAGTCAAGCGGAAAGTTTGTTTCTTTGCAGTTTTTTTTTTTTTTTTTTTTTTTTATATATAAATAAATAAATAAAATTAAAAATAGTAATAATAATAATAATAAAAACAATAATAATAATAATAAATATAGCAACTGCCAAAATCCACCCTTGAACTTAAAAACGATGTCACCACTTAGTAAACTGTGTGAATGGAATGTTTGTTATGGGATTTACTTTAAATAATGATTAAATAACATTGCGTTGGAATCTTAACATGATTAGAAATAGCAAGCATATCTGGCTTAATTCATTCGCTAGTCTTGCAATCATTTGCGAACTGTCCCGAAAGAAGGGCGGGGCCATCTCAAGTTTAGGGAAGCTCATTGGATGGTGGCACTTCTCCTTCTGCTATTGGCTCGATGGAGTGTCAATCAAAAGTTCAAAAGGTCAGCGGCCATTTTGTAAGCCGATATCTCTCTAGTGTTTATGCCTGAAGACTACTCTACTAAACATGCTCCAGCGATAGTTTGAATGATAACAGAGCATACCATTGATATTTATCAACGTATAAATATACTGTGGACAAATGTTTTACGGATTAGATTGCCTGGATCCTTGCAATCAAATTATTTCAGCTGTTAGAATGTTATGGATCAGTGGACAATCGGGAGATTTGAGAGGTGAGTTCTTGGTTGAATCAATGTAGACTATTCTTTTAAAAGATTTATAAATGTTTAGTCTTTGTTGGGGAGTCGTAAAGCAGTGAGAGTACAGCTTCATTGCAACGTCTTCGATCGCCAGCATCTTGAGAGTTTAGGTGGAGTTGTGGACGGTGATCTTGCTGGAGATCTGGGTTGAAAGCACAGCAGATGCGTTGGGTGAGGGTGTTTGAAGTGAATGGAAAAGAAGATTATATTGACCGCGTTATGTTAGGTAGTAGAAAGCTGGTGGGCCGGCCGGTGTCTTGCAGGACCTCAGGCTTGCTTGTCATCCTGGTGGGGCTGGATAGCGCTGAGCTGCGGCTGAAGCTGCAGGGAGAGCGGTGCTCTGACTGAAGTTGAAGTTGTTTGTTGGTTGGTTGGTTCTTTCCATCTTGATAGCTAAATGGTGCAATGCTGTAGGAGCATTTTGGAGCTGGAGCGTTTGTAGCGGGAAGCTTTTTTCCAAAACGAAGATGAGAAATGAAGTTTAGGCTGGGTATTTATGTTAGATCTTGAATGATCTGATTGGCTAGCTAGTGATTGGTGATAGGGATCAGCTGTAGTCAATCCTATCACGTGCTCCTCTCGAAATTAGTTTGAGAAACTTCACATAAGAAAGTTTAAGAAAAAAAAAGTTTAGAAAAAGCTGCAAATATAATTGTAACTACTGTGAAAGTAAATAAATTTTGCTAGCGTTTGTCACCTCAACTTCTACACAGTTTAAGTAGCAATGTAAACTCGCCCCTTACAGACAAAAAAAATAACTCATGTGAAACTTTTAGCGTCATTAAAGATTTATTATATTTAGCGTTAGCCGCTAGCATGTGCTCACGCATGGACTCGTGCTATTATGAACCAACACGACGTGTAATAATTAGCCGATCACGGTTTACAGGGAACATGCTTTAAACAGTGAACATACAGAGAAACAGTAGATTACGTTAACTTTATAAACGATGACTAGACAGAAAAGGCAAATGTATATGATAATAGTATAAACTAACTGTGAAGTGACAGGGAAAATAGCGCTAACTGACATATTCATTCTCAAATTTTGAATTCAGGCATCAGTGTGGATTTTCAGTTATAATTTTTGTCAGAGGAACATATAAACTGATAAAAGCTTCTTTGCACACTTACCGTTTCATGTTGATTTCAAAAATCCGCGGTAACCCAGCATCCTAAAAGCTGCAGGCACTCACTGAGCGTTTTGCTCACGTCACCTCAGCCAATCAAGGCCCCTCCCCTCCCTAACAAAAACATAAGGAACGGAGTTGTCTCTGCTTAACATGATCAGTACACTCATTTTTTCTTTTGATTAGTGCAAATAGCTAATTTGATTTAGTAATGACACAATTTCTTAAAGAACAATAAATAATTAGTAATGATCACTTAAAATGTTTCATTAGCACAAAATCCGGGTTTACAGTGTACACTCATTTTTATGTATTGCACTGGAACAGCTTTAGCAAAGAACCAGTTGAGCAAATTGAGGTATTAAGCCCCACTTTGTAGAGTTAAACCTTCAAGTGATATAGTGGAGCAGTGAGACTTCCTGACTAGCCTGTAGGGATATTGGGTTCGAATCTAGGCTGATACAGCTATTTTGAAATGTTTAATATCAGTTTGAAATGCTCTGTTCTTGTATTGTTTTGTTTCAACATTGGTCTGACATCAGAATAAACACTTTGTGAATAAATATGTCTTGTTTTAGTCATAAAACAGCGTTGTTACTAGATCAGACACAGTGTGGCCGGAAGTTAACAAGAATTATTTATATTATTGGTTAAATTCCCCATTTATTGTATTTTATTAACGTCTACCCTACCCTACACCCAACCATCACAGTACTGTAAAATATTAGTTATTGTTTTACAGTTTTACAAAAATTATGCTAAATTAATGGCGTATCCGCAGCTGTATCCTATCTAGACTACACCATAAAACAGTAACATTGTTAAAATACATAAAATCATGATTTCAGAGTATTTGTACAAGTCAGGATTCGAACCCAAAAGAGATTTGAAGCACAGTAAGAACATGCACACGCACAGTCCACTAGGTTATAGGAGCCCGAGTTTTATTCTGACCCTGCCAGTCAAACGCAGATTCGGAAGGTCTCGAAACGCTTCTGAAAAGATGGATGCTTTAAATCGCTTTAGTCACGTGACCTGGGTGTTTCGGATCATGCTTCAGTGCAGTGTTTTGAAACACTTGCGCTTCTAGATCTCGACACTGTCAACGTCAGTTTCACGTCAGCCATCCCTACTTCTTAACTTCAGTTTTTCTCTGGGTGCTGTAACATAGAGATTATAAAACACCTTTGCTATAATGCAATTCAATCTTGCTGATTGAATGATTGAGCTCAGTTTATTAAAATCATAGTAGTGTGAAGAAATATTAGGTTAATTTCCACTGTTTCATACATGTATGTTCTAAATGACAAGCAGAAACATGAAAAGTGACCAGATGATGTTCCAGTTAAGAGAGTGAATTGAAAAAAAAGATTTTAATAAACAGTTCAGTTATTGCAAAGACACACTCAGACCTCATGAATCAAACAATTAAAATATTTCATGCTGCAATGCATGCTGAGTGTGCTAAAGTAAAAAAATCCCAGCATGCACTGCAGTATGAATAAATGATATAGCTTATTAATGCTACAGTTTTTAATATTTGCTGGTGATTCTGCTGTTTATGTTGATTTTGTCACTTTTAGTGTCCTGTTTGTGAGTTTTTAATAATTGTCACCATTGTTGAGGTTCATACACTGATTATTGATGTCTCTGTGAGCAGAAGCTGAACCAGAGAATGTTTTTTGCTTATGAACCTTTGAAATTCTGTGGCACATAATGGTTTAAACATTGGTTAACATCAGTGAATTATTTTAGTACAGGTTGTGCCTCACCTTAAACATCACCTAACATTTTATTGTTCTTTTGTTTTGTTTTGTTTTATTTGGCTCGTTTGCTGTAATGAATGAACTTTTCAAACAAAGTCCTTACAGGATACAGCAGCCCAAATAAACTAATGTGAACGAGTTCAGGGCTAATAGCCCGACTAAAGCAAACCCTTTTCTCCATGATGGTGACATTAAATGTCAAGCTTTAGCTCAAGAAGAGCTTTTGTGGATGTTAGACTAAATGAAACAGGCTAGTAATGAATGTAGCTAAGATGCTGCTGTTTGTGGAGTGCTTTAACTACCTGCTGATGTTTTAGGGATTTACTAGTTTGTTGTATTTCAGTTGATTTCATTACAAAGCTTTGACTCAAGTCAGTTGCAATTTTTGTTTATTTTCAGTTTTTGATTTTCCTTGAGGTTTTCTATTTGTAAACAGGATTTGTTAATCAGGTGATGCAGGGGCGCAGTGGGTAGCACGATTGCCTCACAGCAAGAAACTTTGCTGGGTCAGTTGGCATTTCTGTGTGAATTTGCATGTTCTCCCTGTGTTTGCGTGGGTTTCCTTCGGGTGCTCTGGTTTCCCCCAAAGACATATGGTACAGGTGAATTGGGTAAGCTAAAATTGACCGTAGTGAATGAGTGTGTATGGATGTTTCCCAGTGATGGGTTGCAGCTGGAAGGGTATCCCCAGCGTAAAACTTATGTTGGATAAGTTGGTGGTTCATTCTGCTGTGGCGACCACAGATTAATAAAGAAACTAAGCCAAAATGAATGAAGATTTGTTAATCAGCAATACTGAATTAACATTTAAGTAACTCATTATCTTCTGCTGTGTTTTCCTGTTTCTTGAGCACTCAGTAGTGTGGACAAATGGAAGTGTTCATTTAAAACTGAGGACTTTGTTGTGGGGTTTAAAGGGTTAAAGGTTTGAGCTGTAAAAACACAGTGTAAACTGTATTTTAACAGTAATATACCATTAATGTAATCTACAGTAGTAGAGTGTAAAAACACAGTATGTGGCTGACAACCCAGCTGCCAGTATTATTCTGTAAAATCAAGAAGAAACAGCTTTGTTCTGTAAAACCTGTGCAATTTCTTCTGTCCCTTTTGAGTGTCACCCTTGTGGAGGAGAGTAGAGCAAGTGTTTGAGTCAAAGATGAACATAAAACACTGATGTTATGCTGCATGTTTCTCTATTTAAACACAGCAGCTGTGTAGTTGCTAATGCAGAGAGTTTCTATATTTATTCTACCTCTACATGCATGTGAGTTGCCAGAAATATGGGTTAAACTGAATGTTTAGAAATAACAAAAATAAGTTATCATTATAGACCCCTGATTAATAAAGGGACTAAGCCGAAAAGAAAATGAATGAATGAATAAATGAGTTGTCGTTATAAATATGCTTGTGTTAAACCTATAACACATTAGAAATATTTTTTCCTAAACTCAAACAGCAGTTGGCTAATTTGAGGTAGCCTATTCTGTGAATGAAATGAGTTTTAATTTAGCACATGTATTTTTACAGCAACAGACTTTAAAATAACAGGACAGGGCAAATCTTTTCAGTGTACAGAATTAACAGAAGTGGTGCTGTAAAACACAGTATGTGGCTGGCAACCCAGCTGCCAGTATTATTCTGTAAATTTACAAGGAAAAGTTTTACAGTGTATAAAGCCATCATTTAAGGGATTCTTCAATACTAACGATACTAACATGCAAGCAGACTAAGTCCTTTAAGACAAACGAAGGACACACTGAGAAACCAGTGAAAACCTTCATATTTCTGGGGTTTTGAATTGGTGCTTGAAGCTTGTTCTCATTCCCAATGTCACATGATTTAGGTAAATGTGAATTAAATTAGTTAAAAAACCTTTTAGACCTTTGTGTTTCTCCACCGAGAGAGGAATCATCTCTGAAACTATAAATAATGCAGGTTCATGGAGATCCTCCACCAACAGAGACATTTCACCACTTTAACAGGGTTTACTGCATTAGATCAGCTTTCTGTGTTTGTTTTAATGAGAGATTTGCACAAATCAAAATACTAGAGACTGTTAACTGAGATGGTGCCTTCCCTGCAAGGACTTTGAGAATTGGCAGATATAATACACTGTAAAAAAATTCTGTAAAATTTAGGGGAAAATACTGGCAGCTATAGTTGTGTAACATCCCCAGCTCGTTCCCACTCACCCAATCCAGTCTCACCATCTCACACCAGTCCCATCCAATCACGAGAACCTTCCCCTGACTACTAACCCTCTGCACCTGTTCCTAATCAGCCAGGACACTATAAACACTCACCTTCTCCGTTCACTCTTCGTCCGGTATTGAAGTCTCATGGTTATCTTCATCCAAGCTCCCTCGTCTTCTCTTCTTCCATGGATGTTCCTTCTGAGTCTTCGTAACCATCGCACTGATAAAGGGAAGTGTCTTGATTATCCTACCATATCCGAAGATCTGTATTCACCTACATGCACTTTGTGCCCACTACCCCCAATGGAGGTTTTGGGTTGTTAACCCATGCTTGACTCTCGCCAGGTTTACCAGGCGAAGACTTGTGAGGTGTTCCTCGGATGATCTTCCATTGCCCTGCACTGTGTGATATCCCCTTGTTACTTACGTTGAATAAACCTAATGAAAAGATAACCATTTCTGTCTTCCTTGTATACCAGCGTGACAAGTTGCCAGAACTTTTTTTGTAAAAAAAATACAGAATTTTTCTGTAAAATTGTTTGTGCAGAATTATGTAGTATTTTTTACAAGAGAAAAATGTATTCATTAACTGATGCAATGATAATTTAAAAACCTTTGAGTTAATTAAAAGTTATTTTTATTTGCAGAAAGCAACTACATTTCAATTGGCATTAAAAGCAATATTTAAATGTCTAAGTAATCTATCTGAGCATATTGATATTGAGAACTATTGCACATCAGTTCACTACAAAAACTTTTTAAATAATGCAAAGTCATTAAATGCATTATTGTGTTCATGTGTGACTGGAATTAACAAACAGATTTCTACTGCATTAGTAACTGCACCGTTACATTTAAATAAAAGAAGATGCAGCATAACATCAGATACTCCCAGTTCATCTTGGACTTGCACACAGCCGCTACTATCCTCCACAATGGTGACACAAAAACGTTTTACGCTATTTTGCTAACGTTTTTCTTGATTTTTACAAAAAAATAATGGCAGCTGTGATGGCCAGTAATCTACTGTTTTTAACATTTTACATTCGTAAATTCAATCTACAGATTATTTCTGTTAAAAATACATTTCACAGTCTGTATTTTTCATGAACACATTTAACCGCTTAAATCACAGAGCAAAATCTTCAGTAGGGTGCTCACTACAGAGGGTTAAACAGTCAGGCAGTGTGAAGTTAATAAGATAATGAAGTGTCTAATTAAAGGAGGATTCAGAATTATTGATAAACAACTGTTAACAAGCAGAATCACTGATGGAAAGAAAAACACAAATTACAGCCAAAACCAAAGATGAAATCAACTGAGAATTAAACTCTAAATTATTTTTTTTTTTATAAAAATAATTACACAATAAAAAATATAATTTCTCAAGATCTCAGCAGAACATCATTAAACAACTCCACAAACATCAGGAGCTTCACTTATTACTGACCTTTGACTTTATTTCTGTCCTGTGAACAAAAGCTCTTAATACATTTCTGTTGTTCATTTGAAGTCACCATGGAGGACAGAGTCTGCTTTAGTTGGGCTCTTCAACTTCTTGTTTAAAATCCAGTTTTTATTTTAGCTGCTATAATTATTGGTGTTAATCACACTATATGTATAGCATGAAAAGCCAAAAGAAAATATTAAAATAAGTTTGAGTTTAACTATGACATCAAAGCCACCCTTGCCTTCTTGTGTACTTGTTGAATATCATGTTAGCTGTGTGTGAGAATTGAATAACGTCTAAATGAACCATTCACAATGAAAATGTTTGATCTGTGGCAGAACTTCACACACAGACATCAACAATTAGTCTTTGAATCTCAATAATAAATAAATATCAAATAAAAAGCAAGCCAGAACAACACAAAACAATCTGCTGAAATATTACTCCTCAAAAACAAAATAAAACAAAGGCAAAAAAGACATTTTAAAAACATAAAGCTGCATAATGTATTCATGCTGCAATGCATGCTGGGAGTTTTGTACTATGCTGGTACCCAGCGGGCATTGTGGCATGAATTAATTATGCAGCTTTTTTCTTTTTTTTTTTTTTTATCCTGATTCTTGATGTCTGTGTGTCTTAAATGAGTTGCTGGAGCTCTCAAGGTTTTGTGCATGAAACTCTAGTTATTAATTCCTTCTTAATTGTTTATTGACCCTTTTGGCTTCTGTACTATAGTCCCAAATAACATCATATAAATAGGTAAAATAATTTGCCAATTTTTTATGTCTTCTAAAATTAGCTCTGCAATAAGCACATAAAGGTTCTCATAGCTTTTCTTGCCATAACTGATGAATTTTAGAAACATTAAGATAATAGCGCAATGGTTCAAGAGCCGAACTAAATCAGCCTCTGATCTCCATGATGGTGAGGTCAAATGAAACATTTTTAATAAAAAATATAAACCTCTGTAAATTATTAAATATTCTTTGCAGAATATTGAAATAAAGTCCAACTTTAATCAGTGAAGCTGGTAATGCTGTTTGTGGAGTTGTTTAATCCTTGGTTTTTTTAATTCAGTTGGTTTGGTGTAAAGCCACGGTCACACTGGACTTTACTCCCCATAGACTTCCATTCATACGCACGCGAATGCGTCAGACCGGAAACGCAGGGTCATGCGTCGAGTTTCGCATTTTGTTGTGGTGCAAAGTTCAAGCTTGGTGAACTCTGACCTGCGAAATTGCATCACTTGACTGCGTGAGACCAATCCAAGATCAAAACATGACCTCTCTGAACTGAAATTTAAAACATGGAGCAAGCGCTCGCTTTTTTTAATGTCTAATCATCTTGTTTAATCCCGCCCCTTTTTGCAGCGCCGTACGACAGAATTTCGCAAGCTCAAACTCTGGTGTGACTGCAGCTTCATCAATTCATTAATTTGTGGTCAATCGCTCTGGGGTGCGTTTCCCAAACAACGACGTAACTCACGGCTGAACTATCATAGTTCGATGCATCGTTTGGGGAAAGAACGATGTAGTGACGAGTGTTTCCCAAAACCTGTAGTTTCTCTGTCGCAGATCCATCACTTGAACCATGTTAGTTATAACGTAAAAAGCCCATAATGATGCTTTAAATGGGGTGGAGTAACAACTTCTTTAGAGAACAACCCCATCATCTTTTTGTGCAAATTAAATTGTTTTACACAAACACGCATTTAAAATAAAATCCAATATTAGTTTTGGTAAAAACATGCACTCGCTTTCCATATTAATTGAAATATATAAATGGCACATATAGGGCCTGTGTTTGCTTTACTAATATTATTGAGAAGTTGAACAGTACATATTCTATTCTAAAACATAAAATCACTTACAAAAGCGAACACTATTCTAATATCATATATAAATCATATAAATAAATAAATGAGGCGATTTTATTATAAATATATTTACTTTAATATTGATGATTATTATTATTATTATTATTATTATTATTATTATTATTATTAAGTAGAATATTGTTTATTTATTTAAAAAAAATAAAAGTCTACTTTTACAATTTGACACATGTAAACCACAGCAGAATGTTCTAACCAGCAGGCCCATGTCATATACAGTACAGACACTTAATAAATAACCCACTATAAAAATAAAAGAATTAACGTATGCTATGTTTTTTTTATTTTCACAAGCTTTGGAGACGTTACATAAATTCCGCTTTTAAATAATAGCTCTTTCGCTATGAGGCTGTGTTCAAAATGACATCAATGTTTTCAAAGTGCACTGCAAAGGGAGCACAATTGTAAGCATGAAGATCGCTAAAACTGAACTGTAAAAATACTTTGAAAGCAAAATAGACCTAAGAGAGATGACCTTGGCTTTTTTACTTTTAATAATTTCAACTTTGATTGTTAGAATGTTCTAAATGAATAGGGCATAGGGGGGATAAGTGGGAATAGAACACAGCCAGGAACTACGTTTCTAACTACAGCTCCAGAGGTGTTGTTTCAAGTGCTCGACTTTGCGACGCAGTTTGCGAATGTTCGTTGGAGCGATGGATTTGGGAAATGGCAAATCAACAAACTATGTTTGTAATGACGGAACTTGTGACCTCAGTTGGCTAACGATGGTTTTGGGAAATGCACCCCTGTCTAGTAGTTAGATCTGTTACAGTTACTTTCCGTATTTTGTACAGAAATAAGCTGTTAATCATTTAACAGGTTTTCACTGTAGATTGTACAGACTTTTACTGTTAAAATCACGGACATTTTTTACAGTGTACACAAGCTTCTTTTTATTATTGTAATGACCGGATCACTTTATTGTAAATGCATTATATACACGGACATTGTGATATATTAACGTGCACTTTTGTAAAGCTGGTTTGGAATGCTAATTATTGTGAAAAGAGCCATATTTGTAAAAACAGTTTTATTGCATTTACATGGTTTTGACCAGCAGATGTCAGCAGTGTGGGGTTTCACAGCTTCCAAAACAAAGCATCTCTATGGAAAAACTAATAGCGCTTCAAAAATAATATTAATAATGATGTGACCTGCAGTAACTCCGTCATCCAGCAGTTCTTCACTCATCATCTCACACTGATAATGAAGAGCATTCTTCTTCTTCTTGTAGGGTTAATGGCGGTCGGCAGACCACCTTACATATAATGAAGAGCAGGTTCAGCCTGTGGGCTTTTGTACTGATGGACACTACTACGGACACACACCAACAAACAAACACACCAAACAACTACATCCCAAAATATAAACTTATTGTACATGTCCTGGGTTTGCATTTAATCAAATTAAAATCATGTACATGTATATATTTAAGTGGCTCAATCATGTATAAATACTTTAAATCACCTCTACACTTGGTGTCTTCCAGCTCCCATAATGCACCACGGCACAGGTATAAAAGGTTATTGCTGGCGTTGATCTGGTTCCTCACCTGGTTTGAGAGACTGGTCATACTGTTCCTAAGATTTGCTGTTTTGGATTGAATTTGTGAATTAAAACACACTTAAGTGTCGACGTCTTATACTAGAAGAGTAGTTCGTTATGCTGTTTTCTGGACATGTTTAAGAGTTGTTTTCTGTTTTGAGAAGGAAGGTGACGCAGGTAAGACCACTCTTTTACATGGATCTGTCAGTTTTTTCCTAAAATGATTCTCTCAGTCAGTGTAAAGAAAACAAACAAACAAAAAACACATCTGAATGTTTATTTTGTTCTTCTTAATTTATGTATGTATTTCTGTTTTTTCTCTGTTGCTCAACAATGTTTAGTAGAAGTAGTCTAGTATGTAGAGGATGTACTTTATGAGCATACGCTGTTGAAAAGTACTCTTAACATAAGGTTCATTTTATTTATACTTTAAGTTAAGGTTTAAGCTTTAAGTGTTGTTCTGGGATTTTCTTGTGTATTTTAAGAAGCGACCACAGTGAGGCGCTGTTGTCGTGTGTATGGCACTCTGTCGTATTTTCCAGACGTGAAGTAAATTAAAAAGAAAACAGAAATCTGTGTCTTCATTTAAAATCATCAGGCGCCTCTGAATGTTTAAATAATTGGATGTTGTTTATCATAATGCCTTACGGTTAGTTACTGGTTCAACTGCTCACACACATCACTGTAATATTAATGAAATGACAGAACGAACTACACTACACTGTAAAAAATTAATCTTGAGGCTTGTAATTTTCATTTAAAAAATTGATGTGATCATTAAAAATATTGTGCATATTTTCTTTAAAAATTTTATATTCTGGATTTATTATAACATATTGAGAATATTTTGCTAATAAAATCAAGAGATAAATTTCACTTATTTTTTTAAACAAACCAGTGCAACTATTAGGCTTAATTTGAGAAAGCAATTAAGCTAATAAATTTGAGGAAATATAGTTTCACATTTATTTTAAGAAAATTCACTCAATTATGTGGATTTGATTGAGATGTTTGCATTTGAATCTACGACATTTTGAAGGAGCAGATCAACAGTGATGTTAAGAGGTAAGCATTAACAGTTTATCATTTTTATTGTCTTAAATAAGATCTTTAAGGAAAGACACATGCTGTTCATGCTTGTTCGGGAGCCTAGTTTTTGCATACGATGTATATAGGGATACACATAGAGGTAAAGTTGGTTTTATATTCAGATATTCAGACATTCTCCTAAATATAATTTCAGAAAAGTATTCTTTGCAAATCATATTAGCAGCCCATGATTAACAAAGAACAGCATTGTTTACAGTCTATTAGATAGTGCTTATGTTGTTTTGAAGTCATGCTTGCATGCTAATTCCGATTGAATATTCAAAGTAACATGGTAAACAATATAGAGACTTCTAAATGAACGAATGTGCGAATATAAAACCAACTTTACCTCTATGGGATACACGAGTATTTTAACCACCCATTTAAAATTGATTTGCTTCAATGTTCATTCTAATTATATATTGAAATTGAGCAAATTATTTGCATTGTAATATTTAACAGCAGTGATCAGACAACATTTGGGGATCTTGTTAAGTGGTAAGTCTAAGCTAAGTTAGCTATAGCTATTCAATGGGGTTTATGCACAGCTAGTGTTTTTCCATTTCCGTTCCTTTTACAGCATTGATGACGTAATGTAATAAATAAATAAAATTAGTAATTAAAAGCCTACATTAATTAACTGTGTTTATATATAATACTGTATATAAGTACTAATATTTGTTTGCTTAATTTTTCAGATTAATGAGGAAAATGTTCACAGTGTTTTCCCACCAAAGAGGAGCGGTTTACTCGGGCAGATTTTGATAAAGAGAATGGATGCCAAACAGCAGGTATTTTTTATAATGTTATTTGTGCTTTATTATTATTTTTATTATTATTATTATTATTAGGCAATATTACTAATTTCTACACTTTTGTTGCATCAGACCTCACATTAAATCAGGGACGAGACGAGAGATGTCGTCTTCTGTTGCTGGTCTATTTGTATGAAAAAGAGGAAGAGCTCATCCAGGAGTGCAATGTAAGTGTCTTAAACTGTTTCAGATATTTATAGTTTTCAGAAAACTGCCTTTTATATTTTTGCATTTTTACAAAAAAACACAAATACAGCTCAAACACTACATTGTTGAATGCACTATTCCTTGTATAAACATGGTTTGTTTTTATAAACTTATTTCTTTGTACACTAGTATACATTTTAAAAACACCCTGTCCATTATAGGTCAAAATACTTGTGCACGTGTGTTATAGTGTCAGTCAGCAACGTCTACTCAAACATTTTGGTGAATTACTGTTCACAGAGATTCAAAGAAATGGTTTAAATGTTAAAATTTGCATAATTTCATAATAATAAACTTAATGTTTAGTTTACAGTGTGGGAATTCACAGAGAGTTGCTGTCTGCCAGAGGGATGACCAACCATAAGGACTTCTGCATTGTCTTGGAGGACGAGCGAGTCATGGCTGGCTTTGGAAATCTAGAATTGCTGAACTGGATTTATACAAGTATTCCCCAAATTAAAATCACCCACAAACAAACTTATATTAAGTTTCTGACACAAGTTCACTGCTACGAACTTTTGGGGAATATTTACTGCATTGGCTGATTGATTGATTGATGGTATTGCTTGTTCTGAGTTTTTCTTGAAAACTACTTAAAAATATTACGTGCAATAGTGTTACCACTATGTTTTTAAGGAAATAGCACATAAGATTTTTTACCGTGTATAGTTAAGGGGAAAACAGCACCTGCTAATCTTTATTCTAAACGCTCTAGTTTTTATTCTGGTTGTTGATGTACTGTACACATATTTATAGCAGCAGATCAACAGATGTATTTTTACTTCAGAGGCCATTTTTCCATGCAGAGTTAAGGAGAATGTCTGAATATCCGAATATAAAACCAACTTTACCTCTCTTCCAGAATTGAGATAAAGTCGGTTTTATATTCGCACATTCATTCAGTGACGGCTCCATACATTGTTTACCATGATACTTTGAATATATTCAGACTGAAATCACATGCAAGTATGACTTTAAAACAACATTAGCACTATTTAATTGACTGTGAACAATGCACTTTGATGGTTGTTGGCTGCTAATATGATTTCCCTATTTAGATTTTGCAATGAATACTTTTCTGAAATTATATTATTAAGGAGAACGTCTGAATGTGTGAATATAAAACCAACTTTACCTCAGTTCCGGAACATGAGCCACTCAAATGACCTTGTGAAGATTCATTTCACAATCAGCTGAAAATTCAAACTAAATAATTAATCATACAGTCTGCCAAACAAGAGAATAATTAGTATTACAATAATATGCTGAACAGCAAAAAAAACCTATCAATTTAAATAAATTAAAGCTGTATGTCAGAAGAGGATTGAAATAATTGAAACTTTATCATTCATAAAACAAAGGCTACTCTGATGATGGCAGACAGATCCTCTGGAGAAAATCAGCTAATGTTTGTTGTGAATTATAAAGAATGCACATTACGTTAATCCCTCAGATCACAGCTAGAGATTTTAATAACATTATCCGTGATGTGAAGACTTCAGTCAAATACAGCAAACATTTTAAAGTTTGTGGTTTAAAGAAGGATCGAGACTAAACAGAACTGTCCAATAGGATAATGGTGGAATCCCTGTACATATGAAGAAAAATCACCTCAAACCTTATTTGGTAGATTTCATTATCAATTTTACTGGGATTATTAAAACTCAGTGTTCAACAAACGTATTTGACAAGTCACAAGGTGGAGCCAGATCACTATTACAGTTTTTCTCAGTCGCTTTGGTTCATTTTTCAGATCAGAACTGAAATTTCTCAAAACAACACGTGCAAACACTATGGATTACCTGCAAAAGGCAGTCTCTTGCTCAAAATCCTTCGTTCATCTCCCAAAACTAAATTTCAGTATCAATGAACTTGCCAGTGCCTTCAGAATGATGAGTGCTTGTGTCATTGTGTGTGGATTAGACGGTCAAATTAATTAGTCATGTTGTCAATGTAGCATTGTACTCTGGTGGCTTTTCTGCTGTAAACTATGGCTATGTTTCTTTTTCAGTTTGTGCTTTTATTTGTTGACAAATCATGTCATTGCTATACAGAAAGTAAAACAGCCCTGGATAGCACAAAGAAACAAAAGATACAGTTTTTCTCAATTGCTTTGGCACATTTTCAAAACAGTCTTAAGATTTTCTCTAAACTGTGAGTGCAAATCTCAAAACTTGCTGGAACTTCAGAACTGTATTGCATGTCTGCAAAATGTAGTTACTCACCCAGAACACTTCATTTATGCTTCAAAACCTACAACATAAAGTGTGTTTGTCATCGTGTGAGCCACACTGCTCAAAATGATGAGTTGTCTTTTCACCATGACAGTCAATCCTAAAATTAAGATTTTAAAAATCTGATATTTGTTGAGACGAGTCAATAGTACATAGAAAAGAAATATATAAACATTTTTATTCATTCAGTACATTTATTTTTGTATGAATGTATTACATGTAAAGTGCAATCTTGTCCAATTACTCTATTCTATATTTCATATTTCTTATGTTATCACAAATACACAATAAAACTACAAAATAGCATGCATGAAAAACTTATTCTTGGTGGACATCCTGTCGCTCTTGTTAGACTTGCCAGAGATTCCACTTCTTCCAATTGGTCTTCCACAAGCCCCCATTGCAAACTAATTGAATAGCCATGGCTTACACAATGAAAAATGATTGAGAAGTTGTGAAGAGTTTGACAGTTTAAATGAAAACTGACTGATCAGTTTTGATCAACAAGCCATTTGCATTTAGTATTTGTTCAAACTACAGACAATTGTACTTTTACTGTTTCCTCACATGTGCCAAATATTGCTATTTGCTTAAATCAACAGGAAATGCCACTCTGAAGTAAACAATAAGCTAATTGTTCAGAGATCTCTACTTACTGTTTTAAAAAATAAAAATGCCAATCGAGAATTGAGCCAAAGCAATTGAGAAAAACTGTAAAGTAGAAATGTGAACATAGGGCAACCTTCTTTGAGATGCACCTATATTAGAAAACGTCAAGATTTACCGGGGAGAAATGTACCAATTGGGGCAATGCAGTGGCGCAGTAGGTAGTGCTGTTGCCTCACAGCAAGAATGTCGCTGGGTCCCAGGTTCGAACCTCGGCTGGGCTGGGTCAGTTGGCGTTTCTGTGTGGAGTTTGCATGTTCTCCCTGCGTTCGCGTGGGTTTCCTCCGGGTGCTCCGGTTTCCCCCACAGTCCAAAGACATGCAGTACAGGTGAATTGGGTAAGCTAAATTGTCCGTAGTGTATGAGTGTGTGTGTGTGTGTGTGTGTGTGTGTGTGTGTGTGTGTGTGTGTGTGTGTGTGTGTGTGTGTGTGTGTGTGTGTGTGTGTGTGTGTGTGTGTGTGTGTGTGGAAATTCCCAGAGATGGGTTGCGGCTGTAAGGGCATCCGCTGCGTAAAAATCGTGCTGGATAAGTTGGTGGTTCATTCCACTGTGGCGACCCCGCAAGGGACAAAGCCGACAAGAAAATGAATGAATGAATGAAATGTACCAATTGTAGACAGATTTAGAAAAAATAAAGTCTAATTGAAATGTCTAGAGAAATGCATTATGACAAAATATTATTACAACTCGTTCATTTTGCATGTAAACACTTATGCCATGAAAAAAAACGATTAAATGTTGTGGGGGTGAGAATATTCAACAAAGACAAAAATAATACATTTTGATTAACATGACATGAGCAACTGATCATGTCGGAAACATCAGAGAACTGCACATCATCATTTGCATGAATGTACAGAAGCATTTGCAACTTGTTTAAAGGAATGAGGAACTGCTTTTCTGATGTGCACAAGTGACACGATGCAAAAAAGTCATTTGATGGACTTAACACTAGAGATAATGTTAATAATTTACACAGCGATGATGATGATGATGATGATGATGATGATGATGATCTTTTTTGTAATTGTGCTATTTATTCAGCATGAAAAGAACAATTTCATTCATCAGGTTAAATATGCTTGAAATATCAGTCATGTTTGTATGTGTAGGTTTTTATTTACTGTAAATCTTTTACTCTTCTATCCACTATGGCAAGAGTTCTGTGTCAGACTGACCTGTTACAACAAATGCTGTGATCTAGGAGGAACAATGGAAACAGCATCATTTTGCCTAAAATACTGAAAATGTGTTGTATAGTCAAATGTAATCTGTGATCAGAATATTTCCACATGTTCCTGTGTGTTTAGTAAAGCCAGTGTGTGAATTAAGGACAAATTAAAAAAAAGGAAACAACTTCTGGACAGTTAAGTGCAGTTTGTTTTCTGCAAAGTCGACATTTATAGATTGTTGACTCTTTTATATGGTCTGCACCTGAGTGTTAAACCTTAGCTTAGAAACAACATCAAGCATATTTTATTTCTCACTGTTCTTGTATACGAGTAGGCATTCAGTGGTATTTTTAAATAGTTTATTAACAGTGGAAAATGATTTCACTGAAGACAAATAAATGATTGTGGGTTAGGGTTAGACTAGTTTTATAATCCTGATAACCCTGCTCATCACATTTCAGCATACACTTGTGGTGTAGGGGAAGAGTACAAAAGATTTTACACGTAAAACAAAGATAAAGGAATACATGTCCACAGGTTTGTGCTTTAAGAGCATCAGTCTTCATTTGCTGGCCTCAGTCTAAGCCTTCACTTAATGATATTAAACTGATGAAAACATGTTACAAAACTCAATCGTAAGTCTTTAGAGCAACCTGTGTGAAAGCATTATCAGACGACTCTGATTTGTCCATGTGTGTCGTCTGATTCTTCTGCTGATTTGCACATGTCCTGGATCAAGAATCTTTGGTCTCCACAACAAGATCAACAATAGAAATATAAGCAGCGATTCAGGGGCCAAGCACGACAGCGGCAGATACAAATCAATTTAACAAGAAATAGCCTTTATGTAAAAAACATCTGATTGAAATGATTCAGACAACACAGCAGATTACACTGCTGTGTCCAGATTTCAGTATTTTGATTGCAAACGTTAAACCAAACAGACGCGTTTTATCACAATAAAGTATCTCCCTTAGCCACATCTGAGAATAGACTGAAGTGTTTAGTGTGCCGGTGACGGAGGCATGACAGACTCCATCCAGATGTGAGGATAAATAAGACATTGAACACCGCAGGTGCTTGACCCCAAAAAATACAACTTACAGTAACACAATAACTTACTCAAGAGCACAACAGCCTCTTTTAAGGGCATATTGATTGGGACATCAACACAATCTATTGACCACTGATTGTTTTCTTTTTGCAATAAAAAAAACTGAAGAGCAAGCAAACACACGCATATGCCAGAACATTCACTGCATCACATGATAACGAGAGTCTCGCCCACATCAGAGAGTCTTTCCTCTCTCTTTCCCATTCTTCCATCTCTATCTTTCCTACATCTCCATCTTTTTTACTATAATGCTGTATCAGTGCTCTCTCTCAGTCTCCTGCTGATGAAACGCGTGTATCTCAATGGATAAGTGCAGAGAAGGAAAACCAGACATGATTTTTATGTGGCTTTGGATTTTTTTAAAACACACGACTAAGCATACTGTATAACAGCACTGATTAATTTAAGGATCTCTCAAGGTCATTTTGTTTTCTCAATGTTCTTGATTGTCTCTGTAGTTTCTTCAGTCATTTTAGGCATCTGTCTTTTGCTTTTGCTCTTAAAAATTTCAATAAATATATGTAAAGTTTCTCAAGTAGATATAACATCAGAGATGAAAAAACATTTCTTAACATTAGAAAGGTAAACAACATCAGGGTTTGTTATAAATATGATTGTGTCCTTCCAGTTGTGCTTGATTGTGCAGTACAAAGACCAGAGTGCTCATGAGCCCCAACTATTACAGTGAACCGCTGAATATGTACATTTAGGACAATCCTACTCCTGCTGCAGGGAAATATTCCCTGCAAGGTTACGGTGTAGATTTGGGTTCTGACTGTGGCGGTTGCGGCTCCGAACAGAAGAGAACGTGGTGTCACAGCCTGGGATTTTGCACTTGTGGAGCAGGCGGAGGTGCACCGTTTTGTAGTGAGCCCTGAATGTGCCTTTGTTGCTGTAAACTTTCTGACAGATGTGGCAGGTGATGGAGGAGCTGTGGGACTGCTGGAGGCTGGGAGACGCGGCCGGCCCGTCGCAGCTCTCCTCGCTGTCCTCCAGGGGGAGCCCTTCATCGCTGCCCGAGTCCCAGGAAGACTGGCTGCTCCCTCGGGTGCTCAGATCCAACACTGCCTCATTTTCCACAGGGCCCTCTGCTGGCTCCAGGGATTTACTCATGGGGAACACCAGACCCGTGCGCTGGCTGCCCTTCAGGACTCCGGACATCTGACCCAGGGGCTGTTGGTGAAGCAGGTCTGGAGGCTCTCTGCGGAGAGAAGATGTTCCTGAATGATCTTTGGTCAACAGCCTGTGGTGCAGATTCAGGTTTGCACTGTGTCTAGAGAATTAAAAGCAAAGACGTTTAAAGAGAAAACCAACAAGTTTTTCTTTTTTAACTTTATGCATGTATAAAAGAAGCATCAACACACACACACACACACACACACACACACACACACACACACACACACACACACACACTGTCATTTGCTTTCTACATACAGTTTTGTGTAATGTATTGCTCACAAATGAATTTCGCTCAAACATATCCGTCTTACCGGTCTCTGCTGCGGCGGGACGGAAACGCAGCATTGCAGCCGTCCACAGTGCACATGTGCATCTCCTTTAAGTGCACATTCCGATAATGCATTTTCACACTGTAAGGGTTTTTAAATGTCTTACTGCAGATCTCACATGGGTGTGACAGCTCTTCTTTATCATCCAGACCCATGCTCTCAGGGTCACTGCTGCCGTCTGCACAGTTTTCATTGTGGTGTGTGAAATGGGCTGGCCAGTGGCTGCAGGGCTCCGGGCGGGAACTGCATGCTGGCTCTTCACATTTTAAGGACTCCTCTTTCTCGCTGTTCTGTTTAATGTGAAAGATGGAAGGAGAGGATGGTGAGACAATGCGACTGTCCTCAAGGGTCAGCTTGTGCCACTGAGTGTCTTGGGTGTCCACAGTGGCCTGGAGAAGATCCTTGCCATCCTCACGGCCCGCGCTGCTGACGCCACAGTTTTCTGTGCAAGGGCTGAGGGGCGGAGTCTCTTCTTCGGACACGCCCTCCTCTGCCAGCTCATCTTTCTCGATTTTGATTGGCATGCTGGACTTGCGAGATTTCTTCTTGGGCACCATGTCCATCTGCATGTGCCTGGAGCCGGCGGGCACCGAGGAGGACAGCAGCGGCAGGGAGGGCAGGCTGCCCGGCGTGTGTGCTAGCTCGGCCGGTGTCACCAGGCTGCGGTAAAAGGGCAGCACTGGCTGCACTGTCTTCAGGTTGGGAAAGAGGATGCCGCTCTGGCTCAGACCGGACAGTGAGCCGTGCAGTTTGGGCTCGGAATTGCGAATGATGAAACTGGAGACGGTGCGACTCTCCGGGATGGGAATGAACTCTCTCTTCTCGTCCTCCTGCCCATCCTCTGGGCCCGGGCTCAGGCCGCCCCGCAGGTCTTTGTCACGATTGTTGCGGTTCATTGGCATGTGCAGCCGTGGGTTGGGGTTGGCGCTGTGCCGGTTCCGGCTGCGTAAGGAGCTGAACACCATGTTGCAGCCCTCGATGGTGCACTTGTGCTTGATCTTCAGGTGAACCGCATTATAGTGGATCTTCAGCGTGCCTTTATCGTAGAAGGTTTTCTCACAGGCGCTGCAGAACACGCGGCCCTTCTTCAGCGATCCGCTCTTCTCTGCACACCGGATCTTGCTCTCCGGAGACAGGTGTGTGATTTCAGAGTGGACGGAGGGTGTGCAGTTAGTGGACGGAGAGGAGTTTCCGCTCACGTTAAACTCTTCCGACTCCATCTTTGGAGATTCGTTGTTCAGCAGCACGTCTGTTCTCACGGGGCCAGACTCGAACGGCGAAACACTGTCCAGGCTTATTTCTGAAGTGTCGTGCCTGTTTTGCACCTCCTGGTGGTCGGAGTCAGTACTACAGCTCAGCAGCGGTGCGGGCACTGAGTTCATGAGCTGCAGCGGCAACATAAGCGCCATACTGTTGACCAGTGTCTCAAAATGGTGCCCGTTACTGCAGCCGGGGGCGTCCGCTTTAGTAGGCAGGCGTACGGAGCGCTGCGTGCTGCTCTCGATGAAGCTGCGGATGTCAGAATTGGTCTTGGTGGTGGAGACGACAACAGCCTGTCCCTCCTTATCCTGCAGGGCCATGAGCTCCACAATGGACTTGGTCTCCCCAAATCGGAGGAACTGCTGCAGCGTGACAATCTCCTCTTCAAAGGTCATTATCGCCCAGCGGTCCAACACCTTACCAGCCACGTCCTGGACACAAAAATACACACACACACACACACACACACACACACACACACACACACACACACACACACACGGAATGTCATTTGGATCATGAATATTAAAGCAACAAATGTTCTGCACTTGGACCCTAAATTACTCTATGACTTCTGACAGATTGACAGGGCTACTAAATAACTAGTCGTCCATGCATCTAATGCGTGTGGACTTGAGGGGTCTAATTACTGCAGCAGAGCGATTCATTCTGTAGCGTAATTTTTCTTCATTTAGATGATGCGGGTTTCCCTGTCGGAGTGGGAGGGGAGGGGAGAGATCAGAGGCGAGTCGGGCAACTCTTTCAGTCCGCCTGTAATTACTCTTGAGTGCCAGCAGGCTTTGAAAGTCATGCAGCAGCTTCGTGTTGTAACCAGAATAAATATTTCATCACACAGCATTCATCTGGAGGTCTGAAGAGGCTTTAACTTTACATTCTCCACCAGAGGAACTACCATGAATTTAATTCAAGCACCTGAATACTTGATAAGCAAATCGAAGGCAGAAATCTCAGTGGCTCTCCTCTGGTTATTTTTTTAGGAAAAGTGTGACAAATCTGTAATTATACATCTCAAATTAGTGCAGTGAAAGAAAAAGCATCTGACCTGCAGGACATATCCGCGGATGTAGTCCTGCAGCGTCCAGTCCAGTGCATTGAGGATCTGAATAACCTCCTCCTGCTTGAGGACGCTGAAGAGTCGGTCCAGCAGGATCTTCAGACGCACTGGAATCGCCTGCGTCCCGTAAAGCATCAGACTACAGATATCAAATACCACATTGGAGTGAACGATCTCCACCTGGCTTCCCTGGTACATGTGATGAACCTTCAGCTTGCTCAGAGCTGCAATTTAGCAAAACAGAAAGCAGTTAACATCACATGTGTAGAAACCAGCAGAGCATCTCAGTGTGTTTGATAAAAGCATTTTTGTCATTCATTTCTGAATGCATCGTTTTTTGTAGGATTTAAGCTTACATTTGCATAACTTTTAGAATATTTCTTTGTACTTTATCAAAGAAATATGTTTATGTTTCTTTCCTGGCCATTGCACATGTACCATAATAAAGGTCTTTTTCTGTACATTTGCCAACGTGCATGGATGGAAACTTTAAGACTGCATTATTAATGATTATCATCTACAAAGGTGGGCGATTACGGTCACATATATCCTGGGCCATAAACATACCCATATTTCATTTTGAAGACAAAATTAATTTAAATTCTGAATAATATAGAATGAACAGATTTGATGTCTTTTTAAAGGAATATTCATTTCATGTTAGGCTCAACCATCAGCATTTGTGATGATGCCGATTACTACCACAGAACAATCTTTAGACTCGTGCCACATTTTCTACAGAAAGCACGCACTTATTATAAGAATGTATTTACAATGGAACGATTAGAATACGCTTTTGTCTTTAGTAGGTATTATATTTCATGGAAACCATCTAAATCATCTAAATAAGCACACTATTTAACTCTTATTACAGTCATTTTAATGCAATAATTCACATTTACAAACCTTTCCCAATCGTTTCTATTTTCAGTGCTACACTGCAACAAATTCTTCACAGAAAATATATAATTGTAATAATTTTTAAAGTAATGAATATTATTGATCAACTAAGCTTGATGTGGATTGAACACGGAGTATTTCTGTAAACTGCTGTACAAAGTAGGAGAGGCAAAAAAGGGGCCAGAAAAACATATCACATAAATATACAATGAAAGTCTGATTTTAAGTTGTGTGGATAACATTTGTGTGAAATAAAATATTGTAGAGCATGTGAAACTCACCATGGGCGACCCAGCCGTGCCTACAATGTTCACAGAGTCGCCGCCTCAGTTTACCCGGTTTAAAACTGTCACAGTTGCAGTTCACCACCGTGCAGCAAATAGCCTGTCAAAAACACACACCACAATACCGTCTCTGAGCTTAAATAAATTCACATTTCTTATTTGTCTTTCTCTCTCCCCATGTACGTGCACACACACACACACACACACACACACACATTTTATAAACATGTATATGTGTATATGCATGAACACCTCTGTTTTTACTTTCATGACTCTGCTGGCGTTAGGTGAAAAATGCCAAATGTTGACTTAATTTATAAACTTAAAATTATTCTTAACTCATTTTTAACGTGTTGTGTTATAATAGATGTATTGACTCACACGCTGAATGATACACTGGACCTCAATCTATCTACAAATGTCTGATAAAATACTGACACAAATACACAACTCAGATATATTTAACAATAAAGAAACAGCGAAGAAAAACCACAACCGTCAATCTTTTCCTATATTTCTCAAGCAAATTGGCACACACAAGCATAGGCAAAGATCATTTCAAAAACCAGTGATCTGATGCATTGAGGCAAAAACTTTTTGAATCTTTAATTTCTAAATCGATTTTAAATGTAATATTTCTTTCTGGAAATGAGAGATTTAATTCTGTATATAGGTAAATTCAGGTTAATTAAAGTATTAAGCTTTATGAGCGATGGTTAGACTTCACTGAAATACGATGTAGCGATGATGCATCATTTTAGATTTTAGTATTCAGCAAGTACTTTTCTGACAATAATAAAAACTGAAAACACATTAATATTCCTTTAAGTTCATGTGTTTAAATATATATATTTTTACAATGTAAAATGTGTAACTCTCCAGCCCAGCGCTCATCAGTAGAAGAGAGATTTTTCACTCAGAATATCGTATTATACCAGAGGAATTATAGTTTGACTAACTGTACAAATTAGTATTTCAACAAAGACCACAATCATGTAGAGTGTGGATGTGCGATTATGTGAAGAGAGAAAATCAGCAGCGTACAAATAAAAGCGGCGCTGGAGGAGTCGCTAACAGAGTTTACTGTCAGATCTCTGAACACGGGCCTGTAGCGGCAAACAACAATGACAGATCAACATGAGCTTAATGAAGCCAGCACACACACACACACACACACACACACACACAGCTTTCACGCCCCAAGGCCATTAGCTGTGTTTGCCCGCCCAGAGTCGGGTCTCAGTCCCACTTCGGGACACTAACTCGTCTCCATCGGCACAAAGGCAGAGAGTGGGAAAACACCCTCCGAGTCCTGCTGATCAATAACGTCTCTGCGCCTCTAGAAGACTCATCTGTCGCTCCGCTCTTCAGGTTAAACAAGCGGTACGAACACTCACATTTATCCGCTGTTTCGGCCGTGGCAGAGAATTACTGCTGTCTTGAATTACATTCCAGCGGACTAGTTACACACACACACACGCTCTCACACACACACACACACACTTGTGAAGACACATATTTTACACACCCTTCCGTACACACAGTAAAGTTTATTACAAAAGAGCTTACCTGCATGTTTTCTCTTTCCTTTTTAAGTATAACTTTATATTGTGTCCCAAAACCCAATAAACACACACACACACACACAAACACACACACACAAGCTACAAAGCTCAAGGCTCACAAAATAAGCCCAGCGCTTTTAAAAGCTCCATGTCTCAGTGCAGCAGTGTGTGCACAGCGCCTGCTCTCCGCTGTCGTCCCTCTCGGCTTTCTCTGAGGAACACTTCTGACTTTTGAGAAGAAAAACAAACTTCTTACCTCAGACATTTTGCTCAGACGGAAGTTTCCAGCTTCTCTGAGTTTGCCATTCCAGCGGCTCCTGTCCGTACAAGTTCTAGATCCTACAGCAGAGATCCATCACTCACAACACACACACACACTTTTTCCTGTAGTCTGCAAATGCAGCGCTCGTCCTCAGGCCCTGTGAGTGTGTGTGTGTGAGTGCTCCAGAGCGTCCAGCAGGAGTGTGTGTGCTGGAACTGGGCGCTGGGGAGAGGAATGAGACCCTCCTACTCGCCGTATCTCTCTCACCTTAGGAGATCTCTCTCTCTCTTCTACACACACAACTCTCTCTCTCTGTCCAGCACACACACACACTCATCTCTCTCTCTCTTCCCCCGTCACACACATACACACACTCACCTCTTACCCTCACACACATACACACCTCTCTCTCCCTCTCTCTTACACACACACACACTCCTCCCCCACGGGTGCAGGCCGGTCCCTCACAGCTGGCTGGAAGAGGGCACGACACGCGTCTCTCTCAGAGATTTGATCAAAAGGAATCACAAAGGCTGGAGGCTCTTAATGCAGTCAGGAGAGACTCTACCTCTCTCTCTCTCAAACACACACACACACACACACACACACACTCAAACACACACTCTCTCTCTCTCCAGCAGTTTGAGTAATGCATTAAATCAATGCAGCCCGGCACAAGACACACTCTAGCCCTGGATACTCTCCGTGTGTGTGTGTGTGTGTGTGTGTGTGTGTGTGTGTGTGTGTGTGTGTGTGTGTGTGTGTGTGTGTGTGTGTGTGTGTGTGTGTGTGCTCTGATCAATCCCAGCAACTTATGCCTTTTGCTGTGCAGAATCTCTCGTGCTTTAGCTGATTTAAGGGTTTTTATTGCAGCTTTTCGTTGGCCACGTGTCGTCTTAAACACAAACAAACACTTCATTTCCATGTAGTGATCTCCTGAAAACATCAGTGGCTGATCTCTGCTCTGAAAGCGCTAGAATTCAGATGGGTTCTGGTGATCCTGCCTTCTGACGGATGACAATCAATCCATGAAGTTTATATCGGCTGAGCTGATGAGGTGATACTACATTCAGTGCAGTCACTTGACATTTTAATACACCAATTACACAGCAGGTAAAAACATGCCGCGTTTAATCCATTACAGAGCATGTTTTAACAGGTTTTTGCTTCTTTAGAGCTCAGAAACGGACGACTGGCTGAGCATCTCCTCTCCTCAACTACACATTCACAACAAGCAGAACGTCAGCAGCTATTACCGTCTGGCTAATATAGCTTGAAATATTGGGTTAAATCTGTATTACTTACAGGAGATCAAAGCTTTATTTGTAAGAGGCAAATTTTATGAAGTCACACATGGGAAGCCCTCGGTGGTGCAGCGAGACCCAGAGGATGCTTATCAAACCAACATGCAGAAATTGGCTGGATTGCAGTGCTGCTGTTTGTCAGATAGCTTTTTAAAGGCAGAATTCGTTTTGCTGATCTTTTCCCTCGGGCTGTGGTCTGGAGTACGGCGCTCAAACGGCAGATTCCCTCCTGCTAACAGCGACTCCGTTTCACATGCAAACACAGATCGCTTCATCTACAGCATACAGACACATGCAGGAAGGCTTAGTGTTGGGTCTGTGCTGTTGTGTAAAAACAGGCCAGGAGACTATCCAAAGAGCAGGAATGCTGAACTCCATCTGTTTTGCACAAAATGCCCATTTGTATTATTATTGTTTATTTAATATTTGAACCAAACTGATGAATCGGCCGACAGCTTCCTCAAACCAATGGGCTATATACACACACACTTTAATTTCAGTCAGTCAGCTTCAGGGCTCCGGTGAATTGTCATATCATATAAAATCGCAGCGTTTAAGATCTGATTTCTTAAAAAAACAGCGACCTTCACTGCCTCGCTGAGATACGATATAAAGTGGGCGTCAGACAAAACAAGAAGCTCTGCAGTAGATTAAATTGTTCTGCGCCATGTCTTTATAACATGGACATTAATTTACTCCAGTATTTTCAGTGGAGTTTCTGCGCTCGCCTGCTGCTAGTGACGGCGCCTGCGTTTAAACAGTCTTTCTTCTCTTTATACGCTTTAAAAACAAATAGATGCTGATGTCTATTTAACTGATTATATTTGAGTTACATTACATCCTCCATGCTGGAAAAGGAACCTTATGACACTGAAAATATAGAGTAAGTCAGAAACACTCCAACATTACACATCACTAATGCGACTAATTTAAAGCGGTTCACCTTGTGGCTTTACAAAGTTGAGTTTTGACAAAAATATACACTGTTTGCACAGACTGCTCAAACAAGCATTCAATGTGATGAATATCTGGCTGGGATATTGGTTAGCACTGAAAAAGACGGAGCTGCAGGTGGTGTTAAAGCCATTGCATTAAAGTCAGTCAGTAAAGAAGAGCAGGGAATGAGTAAACATTGAGTAAACCGAGCCCTAAATAACCTGCTGAAGTCCAGTTTTCCCTCCACACATACATCGCTTTGTCGAAATAAATAAAAACCCTTTCCTCTGTGGGTCGTCGTGATACAGTCAGAGCATTTGGCAGATTAGTGACTTGACCAAAAATGACATTTGAGTGTTTCTGCGGTGCGGTAAAACATGACACATCTCTGCAGCACCGAACTCAATAAAGCACGTTAAATAAGCTTTCCCTCACACCAGCGAAAGGATGAAAAGCCTCATAGTGCTTTAATGAGGATCGTTTTAATCCAAAAAGGTACGAGTAAAAGCTTTGTGCCTGCAGAGAGTACTTCAAAAACACAGAGAGCAGCGAAGAGCAGCTTCTGCCTCGTAGTGGCTCTAAAAATACAGCCTTTGAACGAGCTGGAGGCCAGCAGAAGTCCTGCGCTCGGATCGACACCCGTGCCGCTTCCAGAGAGATGTTACGTCAGATGCTTGTGGAGGAGCAGCATGACCTCTGACCCTGCGCAGAGCGGCAGGAACCAGCCCGAGGCAAGCGCAGACAGATGTGTGTGTAGAGGCAGAGCAAAGGTAAAGCGGACAGCATTAAATATGACCCAAACCCAGAGCCAGACCCTAAACCCAAACCCAGAGCCAGAGCTCGCTTCTACCAGCAGAGCCACAGTGAAACACGCCTTAATCTACACTCGGTGTGTGTGTGTGTGTGTGTGTGTGTGTGAGCGCGAGCGCACAGCATCAGACCATGTCACTAGAGAGGATTAATAAAGTGCAGCAAATATCAGTTCCAGTCTGCAGTGTGTGTGTATGTGTGTGTGTGTGTGTGTGTGTGTGTGTGTGTGTGTGTGTGTGTGTGTGTGTGTGTGTGTGTGTGTGTGAGCGCGTGCACGTCTCATCGCCAGTCTGCTATTGATCAGTCCAGTCCACATTAAGGAGAGATGCTTTTATGATAATCTGCTGTTGTCCATGTAATAGCTACATTAGACACGCTGCCTGCACATCGGACACCTGTTTGGTCTCTTTAGAATTACCGTTTGCATTACAACACAGTTTAATGGCCTTTTAAAAGGGAGGGGGAGGTGGAAAACTTTCCAGAAGTTAGAGAGCACTTCAAAAAGCCATCAGCAGATGAATGATGGCGAGAGAGAGAGAGAGAGAGAGAGATGGAGCTGTGTGAAGGTGGGACAGTGCTGCTCTTCCTCTCTTGCATCGCATTTCACAATAAGCGCACCGCAGAGGCCTCCCCACAGAAAACAGCACTGAGACCGCGAGCTGTTACACACACAAATCACCTGCTCGATGCCATAAAATAATTGAGCTGCAGAAAGCAGCGAGTGACTGAGCACTACAGAGAAAGACGAGAGAAAACCAAGCGGCCACCTGGACTCCATCAGCTCCAGCAGCGTAAACATCTCCCACATTCCTGCTGCCACGCTGGCCTGAGGGGTCAGAGGTCATGATGACAAACGCATGACCCAAAGCCCCGCCAGGAGGAGAAGCTTCTGGAATCTTTCAGCAGGGGACAGCGTTCAGTGTTACCAGCCAAACACTGCACACCCATGCGGACCGCGGCCCACGCTAACAGCAGGAGAAGCGCACACACACACACACACACGGACTCACACAGGCACACAGCAGTCAGCACTATCCCTTTCCAACTCAGACTCAGTCTTTCTCATGTCCCTGTCTCTTCACACACAGAAACACACTTTAATAATTATTGTGAATGACATTAGTGTTGAAGCGGTCGTGTGTGTGTGTGTGTGTGTGTGTGTGTGTGTGTGTGTGTGTGTGTGTGTGTGTGTGTGTGTGTGTGTGTGCGCACGTGTGTGTTGTATTGTATAGTACATAATAGGGATTTTTTACAAGGTCTCAGGCTATGAGATCTCACGAGACTAAATCACGTTAAGATTTCTCAAGGTGAATTTAGCACTGAAGATTGGAGGCAGGATTGGATTAGAACCGCACATCAAGACAGAGACAGCCAAGACAGCCATGACAGTCTGGCCTCAGAGTTGCACGTCACTCATTTGGGGTGGGTGAGTCTGACGTAACATGATGGAACCGATTTTTTTTTTTTTTTCTTCACCGAAATTCAAGGGTTGCTGCATCCAAAAGCAGAGGCTGCGACAACTGCAGAACCCACGCATTAACCAACTGTAATGTAACGCCACTGTTTCAGTTCAATTTTTACTTTTAACAGTCAAGAATTCTGTGATTCTGGAAGTGTTTTAAAGGGATCTAATGTTTAAAATAGGTCTTTGCTGTCTCCAGAATGGGTCTGTGAAGGTTCAGCTCGAAATACCCATCAGATCATTTACAGTTTTTCTCAATTGCTTTTTTATTTTTCAAAACAATAAGTATAGATCTCTGAACAATTAGCTTATTGTTCACTTCAGAGTGGCATTTCTTATTGATTTAAGCAAATTGCAAATGCTTTGGCACATGTGTGCAAACAGTAAAAGTACAGTTGTCTGTAGTTTGGACAAAAACGGATTGCATATGGCTTGTTGATCAAAACAGTCAATTCTCATTTAAACTATCAAACTTCAAACTCAATCATTTTTCATCGTGTAAACCATCGCATTCACACCAATTTATTCAATTGTCAAACATTTGTATACACGCACACGTTTACACCATAAATATCTGATATGAACATTGTTTGTAATGCCTGCTAAATTGGTAAATGACCTCTGATTGCGACACAATTTGCAAAGTCTATTTAACAATCAGATTTGGGAGCAGATATATGTAGATTGTCCACAGCACAATCACTACCTTTTTTTGAGAATGGAGAACTTCTCCAAACTTGAACTGCAGGAACATGCTCATGGAAGAGCAGTTGGAGGAAATGTAATCTCTGGCAAGGCCAACAAGAGCGGCAGGATTTCCACCAAGAACACGTTTTTCATGGATGCTATTTTGTTATATTGTTTGTAAATTAGTGTTAATGTGAAATGTACAGTAGAGTAATTAGACAAGAAAGATTGCACATTGCATGTAATATATTTTCACTGAATGAATACAAATGTTCATTTATTAATTTTGTTCTATGTACTATTGACTCGTCTCAACAAATATCAGGTTTTTTACATTTTAATTTCCATGTTTGACTGTCATGGTGAAAAAAAAACAACTCATCATTTTGAACAGTGTGGCTCACACGGACAAACACACTCTATGTTGTGGTGGCCTTGGCCAAATTACTGACAATAACTGACAATTACTGAATCAAGTGTTTTGGGGGACTAACTACATTTAGCAGACCTGCAATAATGTTCTGAAATTTGGTATGTTTTGAAAAATACGCCAAAGCAATTGAAAAAAGCTGTATTATGTCCTGCTGAAAACGTCCAGTTTTGGGTCTGAGGAAATTATAGTTGTTTTGTGTCTGTGCCTTTAAATGCAAATGAGCTGGTTTTCCCCCGCCCACTCTCGGGACATTAGTCTTCAGAGAAGGAGAATCAGGGTCAGATATCAGGATAAACACAGACAGAACTCAGACACGATGAAATAGAGACACACAGTCACATACACCACAGCAAACAGAATGAGACGCACACGCACGCACGCACACACACACAAACCACAGTCGTGTTCACTATGCAGATGCGCTGATTCCGGATGGCTGTTAATGAAACTTTATCAATCAATCAAAGAGGAGCCACATTTGCCATATTTGCCATTTGTCATATCTTCTCTGGACCTCTTTAGGCTCACAGCGACATTAGCCAGAGAGTTTAAAATGCTAACATTTGAGTTTGGTCAGAGAGCTGAACAGATCTTTTAATCACAGTTTCTTTGCAAATCCTGTCTTGTGGACATGTTTATGTGTGTTACTATCAAGGTTACTACCCAGCTAGCAAAATTCATATGGCTTAAATCCGGCCCACACCAGACACTTACATCCGGCCCACATAACGCATGGAGTGATGGCACTTGGGCGGACCGCTCCTGTTTGCCAGATCTGGGCCACAATTAAGCCATAGCAATATCACATATTAGCCAGAACTCAACCAAATGAACCAGAACTGACCCTATTCTGGGCCACAGTTAGCTTTTATTCTGGCCCAGATCTGGCCTACACCTTACACTTGCTGGCTGTGGCAAAGTACAAAAATCCCAGCATGCATTGCAGAACGAACACATCCTACAGCTTATTGATGCTCCAGTTTTCATGATTTGCTGTTGATTGTGCTGTTTATGTTGACGTTGTTGATTTTGTCACCTTTAGTCTCCTGTTTGTGATGTTTGTGAGGTTTGTTCATGTTGTTAATTGTCACCGTTGTTGAGGTTCACACGCTGATTATTGATGTCTCTGTGAGCAGAAGCTGAACCAGAGAATTGTTTTGCTTATAAACCTTCATAATTCTGTGGCGTGTGCAAGCATGTTACTAAGTTACTTCTAATAATGGATTAAACATTGGTCAACATAAGTGAATTATATTATTTCATATATTATTTTGCAGGTTGTGCCTCACTTAATTGTATTGTTGTTTTTCCTTGGCTTGTTTGCTGTAATCAATAAACTTTTCAAGCAAAGTTCTTAAAAGTTACAGCAGCCCAAAAGAAAACTTTTACAGTATTAAGAGGTTCAGGCTATGAGCCCAACTACAAGTGCAAACACTTTTCTCCATGACGATGACTTTAGTCTATGTGGTCTACATATGTTTTAAGATAACTGGGCCACATTTGACATATCTTCTCTGGGCCACTATATGCTCAAATCCACAACTGCTAACTGTGCTGAATATTTGCCGAAAGTGGCCCGTGCACGTATGTCTTAAGATAACTGGGCCACATTTGACTATGCCACATTTTTGCCAACTGTGGCCCACATTTATCATTTTCTATCATTTTCATTTGTGTTTCTGTCACTCCAGTATGAGCGTGGACACACAACACTACACACACTGCTGTCCACACAGCTCACACACCTTCACCTTACATGACAGACGCTCTTTAAACACACCAACATCATGAAATATTGATCAAAACACAATGTAGATGATGAAACACATCATTGTGCTCAACCTGCAGGTGTTAAACCATCATGTGCACACCACACACACACACACACACAACACACACACACACACCACACATGTTTGTTTTTGTGAAAGTGGGTACATTACATAGGCTTCCATTCATTTTATACAGATCAAACCGTATTATATTGCCCTCACCCCACCCTAACCCCTAAACCCAACATCACAGGAGACAGTGTACAGCTTTACTCCCTGACAAACTCATCCTGTGTCATTTAGAAGCTTTTGGAGAAGTGAGGACGTCACCAATGTCCTCATATTTCACCTGCTTTTAGTATACCTGTGTCATACCCAGTCATTATACAGATTTGTGTCCTGATATGTCACAAAAACACGTACACACACACACACACACACACACACACACAACACACACACACAACACACAGTCTATGTGTGGGCAGGGAGCTGGGTTTTTTTAGTTTGGGGGTGTATTTGGTGTTTCGTGTCTCCATCCTCTCGTCTCTTCATTAGGGTGGACACACACCACTCTCTCTGCTGCTGATTCTCCTGTAACACTCCTGACCTCTCCTCCGCTTAACACACAACAATCTGCACAACTGCGCGCGACACAGAGGCGCGACGCTCAGCTGCTTTATTGCCAATCTCTGGTTCATCTTGGCAGCGGAAGCACAGGCTAATGCTGAGGGGTGTGTTGTGTGTGTGTGTGTGTGTGTGTGTGTTGTGTGTGTGTGTGTTGTGTGGTGTGTGTGTGTGTGTGTGTGTGTGTGTGTGTGTGAGGTGGTGGAGTTTCGGCTGTTATCTGCAAATCGCAGACGCAGGCATGTGCCGCCCCGGGCCGCTGTGTGTGTGTGTGTGTGTGTGTGTGTGTGTGTGTGTGTGTGTGTTTGGACTTGTAGGTGTGAAAGCTGCTCGTACCTGCGCTACCTCACATCTCTGTGCTTCTGTCGCCGCCTGTTAGCTGCTCTGCTAACCTGCACACACACCGTCAGCTGCAGGATTAATGCTACACACTCTGACGGGGAATTAGAGAAGCATGTGGTGTGTGAATTAGCTGAGAGATTCAGAGTTCTGCCACACACTGCAGATGCCACAGCGCTGGAGGCCTCGTGTCACACACACACACACAAAGTGAGAAAGTCTCCCATCTCACACACACACACACACACACACACACACACACACAAAAGCTTCCCCAAGAGACATGATTCACCTGAAGGAGCCAAGCACTGCCAGATGTGTCGGAAATGGCGAAGAACACACACACACACACACACACACACATTTGTGTGCTAACCCATATGCATACCCAGGCACACAGGCTAACACAACGC
>LR812536.1:816908-849408 GCA_903798195.1 Danio kyathit
TGGGGAAAATGTAATTTAACGCAGTGCTTCTTGTACAATCTGAGACCCACTTTATATCGGATATCACTCAGCCAGTTTAGATTGCTGATTTTTAAAGAAAACAGACCTTAATTGCGCCGAATTTGCAATGGCATACAGTTCACCAAAAGCGCTTAACCCAGGTTTACTGGCAAATTAAAAGTCCTTTAGCATACATCGGCATATACCCTATACGCTTATTTCACGCAGCCGCCATTTTAAAACACGAAAGCGAGGCTGAGGTGGGAAGAAACCTGGAAGTATAGGATCAGCACTGTAAACATTGCAATGCTGTGTACTACAACCCTCCAGCTGTTGCCACGATTTCAAAATGCAGATATGGTGTAAACATCACTTTAATATCATTCAGTTCAGTTTAATCTAAACAATTAAAAGCATATCAGGCATCAAACAACATCACAATCTCTTTAAGAGTGATACGCTTAAGTGTCCTCCTAGACTTCAGTTCATGGCAGCAGGTAAACACCGTGGGGACGCTTCCCTGCTTCAGCCTATGCAACCCGGTGAGTGATAAAACACTGCAGTCCTCTGTAGTACACCCTTGTGTTGTCTGTAACAGCGTTGTCACAGTAATGAAGGTTTAAAAATGTCCATGTCCTGCTAACATTTAAGCGCCGCTGAGCGCGTTCTTAAACAGCTGATTTATCGTAGTGTTCACCAGTGCTCAACAGAATGACTGTGATTGGCCGTGACGGTCATCAGTTCACCGCTCTTCACAGATTGCAAACACAGATACACGAACACTGGAGCGTTTTAAATCCGCAAAGATCAGTCGATTCCCCAAGCGGATCGCTCGTCTGTGTTACACGCGGTAAACATCAGTAAAGTGCGGTAAACTGATGACCTTCACAGCCAATCACAGTCATTTGTGTTGATCACGTGAACACAATGGCAAATCAGCGCTGTTTAAGAACGCCATCAACAGCGCCTTAAATGTTAACGGGAAATAGACTTATCTTTCAATTTCAGTACCAAAACTTTAAATCTTGACAAGTCTAATATAGTGAAAGAATCAGTTCATTAACTTGAGTTTGATAAATGGCAGCTAAACGTTTGTTTGGGAAAGAAAACCTCAGCTAAGTAGTGCCATTTCCCTCAACTTAGCTGAAAATGAGGTCTGATATCCCTTTTTATTTTCACTATTCATTCAGAACAGACCTTCGGGTCACTCGGAAGGCGGTGAAAGTATAAATTTGTGTCTCTTTCTCTTCGCTGATAAGATATACAGCCAGGTACACAACATTCCTGTGTGGCTCAGGCGATACTTCCAGGTTTCTTCCCACCGCAGCCTCGATTTCGCTGTTAAAAATGGCGGCTGCGTGAAATCAGTCTATATAGCACTGCAGACTATTACACATGTCAATAAAAGTCACTTTATAACAACTTTTCATGGTTAAAAATTGTTGGAAGAAAGATCAAGATCCCATAATGCAGTGGTTTTCAAACTGTGGTACCATTAGTGGTACTCGGCCTTCCTTCCAGTGGTACGCGGAAGAATCGCTGAATAATAAAAGAGTAAAATGAACACACTTTTAACCCTTTGACGAGTATAATAACATTGGCTGTTCCCTGAAGTGTACGATTATGCTAGTGTGCTTTTAATGTTTACTTTAGTGCATCACGTCATCAGATGTTAAAAATCAGTCCGCTTGGCGCAGAGCTAGAGAAAGATGCGCGCAGCGCTTACAGAGCAGATACACACACGGTAGAGAAGCCCTTCTGTAAACCGGTGCTGTTGTGTTGCCGTTTCAGTTACTGCAAACTCAGGATTTCCCCATGCTGCATCACTGGTAAAATAATTATTACAAATGTGTTAAATGTGTGCTCGTAGTTGTGTAAATAATGCGTGTTTTCCATATATAAAGTTATTTGTTTTGTAAAGCAGCACTGATTTCGGTTTAGTTTGTTACCTCAGATTTAATTTGGATGTGATTCAAATGGCGCGAGACACAGAACGTAGACTCAAGCAACTTTGCCATGCTTGAAGCTTAGAGGTAGAATATAATTAAATTTATTCTTCGTGTGCACAGACGGAGGGACCGCAAATCATACCCGAGTCTGCTTGAAAGCACGAACTTTTTAACACGAACTTCACGGTTCACTTATGTGATCTTCGCACCAGATCGCAGAAATACGGCACATATGAATTGGCCAAGCACTGTATGCATTTAATCACTCGCTTTTCTGACACACATGCCTCGTGTAAATGACGTGCAGCAGATCTCATTTCTAATTTAAGTAATTCCAAATCATATATTTGGATGATATATCCAAATCATCCAAAACATGTATATGCAACTTCAAAATTGCAACTTGCAAAACTTTCAAAATGTATAAAATATTAAAATGATATATATATCAGGGAGTGCAGAATTATTAGGAAAATGAGTATCCACATCATCCTCTTTATGCATGTTGTCTTACTCCAAGCTGTATAGGCTCGAAAGCCTACTACCAATTAAGCATATTAGGTGATGTGCATCTCTGTAATGAGAAGGGGTGTGGTCTAATGACATCAACACCCTATATCAGGTGTGCATAATTATTAGGCAACTTCCTTTCCTTTGGCAAAATGGGTCAAAAGAAGGACTTGACAGGCTCCGAAAAGTCAAAAATAGTGAGATATCTTGCAGAGGGATGCAGCACTCTTAACATTGCCAAGCTTCTGAAGCGTGATCATCCAACAATCAAGCGTTTCATTCAAAATAGTCAACAGGGTCACAAGAAGCGTCTGGAAAAACCAAGGAGCAAAATAAACTGCCCATGAACTGAGAAAAGTCAAGCGTGCAGCTGCCAAGATGCCACTTGCCACCAGTTTTGCCATATTTCAGAGCTGCAACATCACTGGAGTGCCCAAAAGCACAAGGTGTGCAATACTCAGAGACATGGCCAAGGTAAGAAAGGCTGAAAAACCACCACCACTGAACAAGACACACAAGCTGAAACGTCAAGACTGGGCCAAGAAATATCTCAAGACTGATTTTTCTAAGGTGTTATGGACTGATGAAATGAGAGTGAGTCTTGATGGGCCCGTGGCTGGATCGGTAAAGGGCAGAGAGCTCCAGTCCGACTCAGACGCCAGCAAGGTGGAGGTGGAGTACTGGTTTGGGCTGGTATCATCAAAGATGAGCTTGTGGGGCCTTTTCAGGTTGAGGATGGAGTCAAGCTCAACTCCCAGTCCTACTGCCAGTTTCTGGAAGACACCTTCAAGCAGTGGTACAGGAAGAAGTCTGCATCCTTCAAGAAAAACATGATCTTCATGCAGGACAATGCTCCATCACACACGTCCAAGTACTCCACAGCGTGGCTGACAAGAAAGGGTCTAAAAGAAGAAAAACTAATGACATGGCCTATTTGTTCACCTGAACTGACCCCCATAGAGAACCTGTGGTCCATCATCAAATGTGAGATTTACAAGGAGGGAAAACAGTACACCTCTCTGAACAGTGTCTGGGAGGCTGTGGTTGCTGCTGCACGCAATGTTGATGGTGAACAGATCAAAACACTGACAGAATCCATGGATGGCAGGCTTTTGAGTGTCCTTGCAAAGAAAGGTGGCTATATTGCTCACTGATTTGTTTTTGTTTTGTTTTTGAATGTCAGAAATGTATATTAGTGAATGTTGAGATGTTATATTGGTTTCACTGGTGAAAATAAATCATTGAAATGGGGATATATTTGTTTTTTGTTAAGTTGCCTAATAATTCTGCACAGTAATAGTCACCTGCACACACAGATATCCTGCTAAAATAGCTCAAACTAAAAACTACTTCCACAAATATTCAGCTTTGATATTAATGAGTTTTTTGGGTTCATTGAGAACATGGTTGTTGTTCAATAATAAAATTAATCCTCAAAAATACAACTTGCCTAATAATTCTGCACTCCCTGTGATATAGCCTATATTTATCAGGTCCAAGCAACATTTCCTATACATTAAAACTAAAATGTACGGCAGTTTTCTTTTGACTTTTAATAACAGTGCCATTTTTAATGAACTTTTAAAAGCACATTCTAATTTCAATAGTGACGTTTTTTTTGTGTTTTGTTTTTTTGTCTGCAAGCACAGTTAATGTTAAAACTATTTATAATGTTTAAAGTGGCTGACAATAATACATATTCTTAATAATAGGACTTAATTTGTCTTGTTTTTGAACTGTGCAGTGCTGCAGATGCTTAATTAGGTCTACACCACTACTGTATTTCAATACTGGTCATTATGGTGCTACTTGGAGAGACAATTTCTGTCTGAGGTGGTACTTGGTGAAAAAAGTTTGAGAACTACTGCCATAATGTAAATCAGAAGCAGAAATAAACTGGGAAAAATAAAAACATGAATCACAAAATACACTGTAAAAAAAATCAAATTGATTAAGTTAACATAATCGCTTTTACAAATTTAAGTGGATTAAACATAAAACAATTAAGTTGCCCTAAAAAAACCTTAAGAACTGTGTTGCTTCAACTCATTTTAAATATGCCACTTAAACAAGCAGCAAACGTCATTTTTTGACTGTTGTCTGGGTTGGTAATCATTTGTATAATAAAAATTAACAAAAAGCGTCAAGGTGGTGCAGTGGGTAGCACAATCGCCTCACAGCAAGAAGGTTGCTGGTTTGAGTCTCGGCTGGGTCAGTTGGTGTTTCTGTGTGGAGTTTGCATGTTCTCCCCGTGTTGGTGTGGGTTTCCTCCGGGTGCTCCGGTTTCCCCCACAGTCCAAACACATGCGCTATAGGGGAACTGATCAACTAAACTGACCATAATGTATGAGTGTGTGTGTGTGTGTGAATGAGTGTGTATGGGTGTTTGCCAGTGATGGGTTGCGGCTGGAAGGGCATCCGCTGTGTGAAACATACGCTGGATAAGTTGGTGGTTCATTCCGCTGTGGAGACCCCTGATTAATAAAGGGACTAAGCCGAAAATGAATGAATGATTAATAAACAAAAACAAAAAAATGAAATTAAAAAAATAAAAAGGCGAAACATAAAGTAAACGAAACATAAACACAAAAAATTATTCTTCATAAAAACTACAATAAAGCTAAAATAACACATTATGACGCTAATCATTTGTGGGTGTGCAGCATCACATTATCTTAACTAGAAACCAAATGAAACTTTATATTAAAGGACAAAAAGTAAAACAGCTGTGAATATTTTCACCTCTACTGCCCTCTGCTGTACAACTGCAGCACTGCGGCTTACAAAAACACACACACACACACACACACACACACTCCATCACACACAGCAGAGACCTACAACTATAAAAATACACTAATAAAAATTACTATCTAGGAAATAAGCATCACAAATCTGATTTTAATTCAGGATTAGAAGCTAACACTTATGGGGAATATACAACTCAAACCTGACTCAAATGAAATACAAATAAAATATATATTATCTATAAGCCAAACCTAATAAAAACATATTTACAAAATCCAATATCATGCATTCAAAAAAGTCCAAATAAAGAAAAAAAAGTTCTAAAACAATGTAATGTAACTTCTGAAGTATTGAATTAATTAAAAATATATTTGGCAACAAGCAAAATAATCTGCCAATGGGGTCAGCAAAATAATGTTATTTACAATCTAAGATTATTCTGCTTTACCCATTGTCAGATTATTTTGCTTGTTTTAATGAAAACCTCATTGAATTTTGACTCATTATTTCTGAAAACAACACTATATGTTTCGCTTATCTATAAAATGCTTCTTGATTTAAGAGTTTGTAGATATTTGGACTGGAAACAAGACAACACTGCAGCATCTGCAGGTAATATAAGTAGTAAATTCAGATTCCTACCAGACACTTTCCATCCACACACACAGCGGTGTGTTTGGGGCCGCAGGACGTCCCGTCGGCCACTCGATCCGCCTGGCGAACGTAAAAGCGGAAACCGACAGCACGACAGTTCAGCTCACAGCTCACATCGGTGGACACTAAACACACACACAAACACATACACACACAATTACTAGAAACCAAATGAAATGTTGTATTTAAAGTACAGACTCAAATCTAAAAGGAGTTGAGACAGTATGGAAAGCGCAAATAAAAAAAAAGAAAGTAGTGATTTCCAGATGTACTTTGACTTGTGTTTGATTGCAGATGATATGAACACACAATATTAGATGCTTTGTCTGGTCGACTTCACTTCATGTGTAAATCTCCATCCTCTCCTGTCATTCAGAGCTGCAACACACTCCAGAAACCAAGAGCAGTTTAGGGCAGTGATCAGGTCAACTGCTGAATAATGATGTGATGTGACACAGGTGATGTCAACAGGTGATTGTGATTATGAATCGGTATAAAAGCAGCATCAGGAAAGGTCTAGTCCTTCAGGAGCAAAGATAGGCCGAGGATCGCCAGTTTGCAAACAAATACATGAGAAAATGATTGAGCTGTGTAAACACAATGTTCCTCAGAGAAAGAGAGGAAGACATGTGGATATTTCAGCTTCAACAGTGCAGAACATCATTAAAAGATTAAAGGAATCTGGAGGAGTTTCAGTGTGTAAAGGACAAGAGCGAAAGCCTAAGCTGAACAACTGTGATCTCCGAGCCCTCAGGGGGCGCTGCATCAAGAATCCTCATTCATCTGTAAGCCAGATCACCACATGGGCTCAGGACTACTGCGGTAAACCTTTGTCAAGCACCACAATACAGAGTTTCATCCACAAATGCCAGAGAAAACTGTACTGTCTCAAAAGGAAGCCCTATGTTAACAGTGTCCAGAGGCGCCATCGACTTCTTTGGGCTCAGAGGCATCTGGGATGGACCATCACACAGTGGAGACGTGTGCTCAGATGAAGCAGCATTTCAGGTGTGGTTTGAGAGAAATGGAAGTTGTGTGCTTTGGACCAAAGAAGAAAAGGATCATCCAGACTGTTACCAGCAACAAATCTATAAGCCAGGGTCTGTCATGGTATGAAGTTGTGTCAGTTCTCTTGGCAACGGTAACTTGCACTTCTGTGATGCTCCATTAATGCTGAACAGCACATAGAGATTTTGAAGCACAATATGCTGCCTTCTTCTCCATGCATATTTCAACAAGACAACGCAGAACCACATTCTGCACACATTAGAGTCCTGCGGAGGAGGAAGAGGATACAGGTACTGGACTGGCCTGCCTGCAGTCCCGACCTGTCTCTAATAGAGAATGTGTGCCGCATTTTGAAGCGAAGACCCTGTACTTAAGGGTGCTTTCACATATGTGGTTCGGTTTATTTGGTCCGGATCAAAGGCAACACATGATACATTGTAGCATTTCTCTGCCATTTTGGGCCCCTTTCACACCACACTGATTGCTTTGCTCCGAACCAGTTGAAACGAACCAAAATGCAGTCATGTGACAAACTCTACATCACTCACTGGCCAGATGTTATTGAACGCATTTCCTAAACTGCTTTTCAATTGGTCAGAATTCACGTGGAACTACCGCAAATAAACAAACCGGCAGACACACAATGTCGCTGCGCTGGCTGACGCAGTATCCCTGCTCGTAGTATACTATGTAGTTTGTATGCATCACTTTAGACAAACTATACATTTGGAGAATGAAGGGCGGCTGGGGCTGGAAAACAATGTTTTAATGCATTGCAATCGGCGAAAGCATTAGGAGAAGGCGTGAAATAATTTAGCTAAACTGCGACATGGTCATCTTTCGGAAATATCACCAATGATCCATCAGGTAATGTTTCTCTCTCTCTCCCCCTCTCCCTCTCTCTCTCTCTCTGTTTAAAATTGTTGGTAAAGCGCTGTCAACAAATATTTTTCCTCCAAACCATATAAGATAGACAGCGCATCGGACTACGGCAGCTGGATTAGTCCAAAAAGGCGCAGTACTTTTTGCGGTTGGGTCTGTTTTAGTTTGGATCACGTTCTCATCACAAACGATCCGCTCCAGGGTTCGTTTGAAAGCGTACCGAGACCACCTCTTCAAGCAGGTCTCGGTACGCTTTTTTGCTGCGCTTTTGGTGCGCACCCGAGTACGATTGCTACGTTCTCACCTGCCCAAACGAACCGCACTAAGAGGGAAAACGAACTCTAGTGCGATTCAACCCAACTAAATAAGGCAGGTGTGAAAGCACCCTCAGACTAGTATGGGACAAAGTGACACCTGAAACACTACATCACTCTGTGTCTTCAGCCCCTAAACATCTTTAAGTGTTGTGAAAAGGAATGGCAACATTACAGAGTGGGAAAGGCTTTACTGATACTACTGCTTTTTAAAATGTGTTGCAAGAACCAAAACTGAAATGTTTATTTTTGAAAAAAAAAACAACAACAATAAAAATCATAAGGGACTCATGAAATAATGTTTGCTGTATTGTCTGCAATGAAATACAAGTCAAAGTAAATTAAGAAATCGCTGCATTTTTTTTTTATATCTGTTTTCCATACTTTGTCCTATGGAGACCCGGAAGGGACATAAAACTGAGTGGGAGAAAAAAAACAGTGATAGGAAAATATATACTTTTTAAAGTTTTTGCGTTCCCTCACAAAACTGTTTTTCCACAAACACTTCCTGTTCACTTCATACATGTCAACCCTCCCGTTTTTGCCTGGATTATCCCGTATTTTACAATTCTATCCTGCTATCATCATATCATTCAGTATTTTCCCATATATTTTTAATCTTGAATGCATGCTGAAATGAATATAGAAATGTCTGCATTCACTTTCTTTCCATTAAAGCTGTGCGTCGATCATCACCCTTAATGTGCAACCTCTGAATCAGCGAATGCATGTATGAGCCAAAGATCCCAGATCAGCTTCTGTACACGCCAAAGTGACACCTCTGTTATCAAACAAGTGAAGAGCAGCAAATGAATCTCTCGTTTTCATTTGATAACACTGGTGTAACTGTATAATGCACAGATCTATAATGAAAGTTTCCATTACTTTCGTAACTGTTTGTGCATTAGTTTGTCATTAGGTGTGTTAATAAAACACGCAGGACGGACATGTTTATATATTATTAAGAGTATTTGTCTTGTCTAAACATACACCCGAATATCCCAAAATGCCCTGCACCTTCGCTCCTCTTTAAATAGCGTGTACAGAAGCTGATCTGGGATCAGTTTATCATACGGAGTGCTTCTGTCAGTCAGCGCTTATATACCAGTCATTGGCTCATACATGCATTCGCTGATTCAGAGGTTGCACATGAAGGGTGATGATCGACACACAGCTTTAATGGAAAGAAAGTGAATGCAGACATTTTTATATTCATTTCAGCATGTTTTCAAGATTAAAAATATATGGGAAAATACTGAATGATATGATGATAGCAGGATAGAATTGTAAAATACGGGATAATCCAGGCAAAAACAGGAAGGTTGCCATGTATGAAGTGAACAGGAAGTGTTTGTGGAAAAACAGTTTTGCGATGGAACGTAAAAACTTAAAATATATATATTTTTTTTTCTATCACTGTTTTTTTTTTCTCCCACTCAGTTTTTTTCCACCATCACGTCCCTTTCGGGTCTCCGTATTGTCCCAACCTTTGTCTGATTTGGGCTTGTACAAAAAGTAAAACAGCTGTGAATATTTTCATCTCCACTGCCCTCTGCTGTACAACTGCAGCACTGCAGCTCATAAAAACAAACCACCACACACAGCAGAGGCATACAGCTATAAAAATACAGTAATACAATAGAAAATATTAGGTCCTGTCTAGAAAATCATCATCACAAAATCACAAATATGACGTTTATTCGGGGTTCTTACACACAGTTTTTAAGTCAAATTTAAGCACAAATGTTCATTCATTCATTTTCTTTTCAGCTTAGTCCCTTTATTAATCATGGGTCACCACAGTGGAATGAACCACCAACTTATCCAGCATATGTTTTACACAGCGCATGCCCTTCCAGCCACAACCTAACACTGGGAAACACCCACACACTCATACACTACGGCCAATTTAGTTCATCAGTCCCTCTATAGCGCATGTGTTTGGACTGTGGGGGACACCGGAGCACCCGGAGGAAACCCACACCAACACGGGGAGAACATGCAAACTCCACACAGAAATGCCAATTGACCCAGCCGGGACTCGAACCAGTGACCTTCTTGCTGTGAGGCAATCATGCTACCCACTGCGCCACCGTGACACCCTAAGCACAAATGTTCATTCATTCATTCATTCATTCATTCATTCATTTTCTTTCGGCTTAGTCCCTTTATTAATCATGGGTCACCACAGTGGAATGAACCACCAACTTATCCAGCATATGTTTTACGCAGCGGATGCCCTTCTAGCTGCAACCCATCTCTGGGAAACATCCATACCCACTCATTCATACTCATACACTACGGACAATTTAGCCTACCCAATTCCCCTATAGCGCATGTGTTTGGACTGTGGGGGAACATGCAAACTCCACACAGAAACGCCAACTGACCCAGCCGAGGCTCGAACCAGCGACCATCTTGCTGTGAGGCGACAGCGCTACCTACTGCGCCACCGCGTCGCCCCAGCACAAATGTATTTTATATTATTTTAAAAGTTAAATATCAATACTTATTTAATAATATAAATTAAGGAGAAAAACCATTTGCATTTTAAAGCAATTATTTTCTTCAAAATCAGGAGCACACTTGCTTGTAGAGCGAGTAGTTTGACTGTTTTCTGCCGTTTATTATTCCTAGTCATTTCTCTCATAGGAAACTGAATCAGAAGTTCTAAAACAATCGCAAAAACGAGTTTCCTTCAGCATTAAAGACTAAGGTCAGTATCTCTGGAGCTAATAGACATGGAGGATCTGCTGACCGTCATGTAGGGGCTCCCACTGGTAGCGGCGACCCATGAAGAGCTGTGTGTTGAAGGAGGAGCACTGGAGCTCTCTGACGGGTCTGCTGGAGGACGGACAGGCCTGAAAACACACACACACACACACACACACACACATCCCAATGGCTTCACACATCACACTAAACTACACTTCTCTGATCAACATCTGCGCATGTTTAGCAGGACGTGAGGATTTCATTCTCTTTTGTGTCTTATTGGACAGAAACGCTGATTTATTCACTAATGTTGTATGCAGCATTACAGTTTTGCACATAAATCTAATTCAGATCTTTGGACAGAAACACAGCTACTGGTAAAGTGTGCTTTTCTGCAGATTTTACCATGGTGTTGCAGATCTTGTGCTGTACCGGAGCTCCAGGGCAGGAGGTGTTAGGCAGCGGTTCGTGCTCTTCTGTGTTTCTCTGTGTGTTTCTGCGGTGTGTTCTGAAACTCTGCTGTGGAAACACTGATGCTGATCGTGTGTGTTTGTGTCGGGACGTCCGGCTGGAGTCTCTCTGTAATGGACTGACGAATGAAATCCTGCCGTATCCGTACATCCCTGGACTGATGCGGCTCGAGTTCACTTTCCTTCAGCAGATGGAGAAAATACACACAAAATAAGAGGAATGAAGTCAAACACACACTGAAAACAATGCTTTACTTACTTAGTTTTTGTCTTACCGTTTAAATGAAGTGAGTTTTTCATTAAAACAAGCAGAAAATGTTATTTCAAAGCATAAACAAGATTATTCTGCTTGTTTTAATGAAAAACTCACTTCATTTTGACTCATTATTTCTGAAAACAACACTATATGTTTTGCTTGTCTAGAAAATGCTTCTTGATTTTGAAATATTTAGACTAGAAACAAGACTAAAACGCAAAAGAAGAAACCCATTTTGGCTGTATATTATTATCAATTTATTTAATAGTGATCAAATAAATTGTTAAGCTGATATACAGTGAAGATAAAGACAAAATTATGAAATTTTTTTTCAAATATTTCTCAATCACAAATTGAGGTTTGACAAAGGAAATTTCTCACAGTGTTTTCTATTATACATATAGACATAGACTATTTGCACTCACCGGCCACTTTATTAGGTACACATTACTAGTACCGGGTTGGACCCTTTTTGCCTTCAGAACTGCCTTAATCCTTCATGGCAGAGACTCAACAAGCTACTGGAAATATTCCTCAGAGATTTTGCTCCATATTGTCATGATAGCATCACACAGTTGCTGCAGATTTGTCGGCTGCACATCCATGATGCCAATCTCCCGTTCCACCACATCCCAAAGGTGCTCTATTGGATTGAGCTCTGGTGACTGTGGAGGCCATTTGAGTACAGTGAACTCATTGTCATGTTCGAGAAACCAGTCTGAGATGATTGGCGCTTTATGACATGGTGCATTATCCTGCTGGAAGTAGCCATCAGAAGATGGAGACACTGTGGTCATAAAGGGATGGACATGGTCAGCAACAATACTCAGGTAGGCTGTGGCGTTGACACCATGCTCAATTGGTACTAATGGACCCAAAGTGTGCCAAGAAAATCTCCCCCACACCATTACACCACCACCACCAGCCTGAACCGCTGATACAAGGCAGGATGGATCCATGCTTTCATGTTGTTGAGGCCAAATTCTGAGCCAACCATCCGAATGTGGCAGCAGAAATGGAGACTCATCAGACCAGGCAACGTTTCTCCAATCTTCTCTTGTTCAGTTTTGGTGAGCCTGTGTGAATTGTAGCCTCAGTTTCCTGTTCTTAGCTGACAGGAGCGGCACCCGGTGTGGTCTTCTGCTGCTGTAGCCCATCCGCCTCAAGGTTGGACGTGTTGTGTGTTCAGAGATGCTCTTCTGCAGACCTCGGTTGTAGCGAGTGCTTATTTGAGTTACTGTTGCCTTTCTATCAGCTGGAACCAGTCTGGCCATTCTCCTCTGACCTCTGGCATCAACAAGGCATTTGTGCCCACAGAACTGCCGCTCACTGGATATTTCCTCTTTGTCGGACCATTCTCTGTAAACCCTAGAGATGGTTGTGCGTGAAAATCCCAGTAGATCAGCAGTTTCTGAAATGCTCAGAGCAGCCCGTCTGGCAGCAACAACCATGCCACGTTCAAAGTCACTTAAATCCCCTTTCTTCCCCATTCTGATGCTCGCTTTGAACTGCAGCAGATCGTCTTGACCATGTCTACATGCCTAAATGCAGTGAGTTGCTGACATGTGATTGGCTGATTAGACATTTGTGTTAACGAGCAGTTGGACAGGTGTACCTAATAAAGTGGCCGGTGAGTGTATATTATGTCAAAACAAACGCGATTAGATCATGATCAATCTTAGTCCAGCACTAATATTTACATGTGAATATACAATATTAATCGAATAAAACATTTGCGTGCTCATGACATGCAGCTAAATATATCACATATTTCACTGTATTTTTGATGCTGTTTTATATGTGTGTGTGTGTGTGTGTGTGTGTGTGTGTGTGTGTGTGTGTGTGTGTGTGTGTGTGTGTGTGTGTGTGTGTGTGTGTGTGTGTGTGTGTGTGTGTGTGTTGTAGATGCCCCACACCTCCGTCCAGATCTGCTGCCACTGCCTCGTCCCTGATGCTCCTGTGCAGGTGTGTGTGTATGTGATTTTTCTGCCACTGCCGCTGCTGATGTGTTACGCAGCACACACACTCGGGTCTGTCCCTGAACACCTCCACCGCAGGAGTGTGAACATTCACCCCATGAACCCCAGGAGCTCCACCAGCTGAACGTTGCTCCGTCTGAACCACCAGACCTCACCTGAGTGTGTGTGTGAAGAAGCAAATTACAGTCAATAATTACAGCAGGTGCGTCCAAAATCACACACTTGTGCACTATTCTATGGCATTTTGTAGTCTAGATAGAATAAGCAATTTTTTTTAAGACACTTAAAAAAAAGAGGATGGCCTAATGACGAAAGGAGGAGCTGATGATGATGAAGGGGAGGGGCTGATGATGAAAGGGAGGAGGTGATGATGAAGGGGAGGAGCTGATGATGATGATGAAGGGGAGGGGCTGATGATGAAAGGGAGGAGGTGATGATGAAGGGCAGGAGCTGATGATGATGAAGAGGATGGACTAATGATGAAAGGGAGGAGCTGATGATGATGAAGAGGAGGGACTGATGATGATGAAGGGGAGGAACTGATGATGATGAAGAGGATGGGCTGATGATGAAGGGGAGAAGCTGATGGTGATGAAGGGGAGGGGCTAATGATGAAAGGGAGGAGGTGATGATGATGAAGGGGAGGAGCTGATGATGATGAGGGGGAGGAGCTGATGATGATGGGAAGGGGCTACTGATTATGAAGGGGAGGAGCTCATGATGATAAAGGAGAGGAGCTGATGGTGAAGGGGAAGGGCTGATGATGATGAAGGGGAGGAGCTAATGATGATGAAGAGGATGGGCTAATGATGAAAGGGAGGAGCTGATGATGATGAAGGGGAGGGGCTGATGATGAAGGGGAGGAGCTGATGATGATTAAGGGGAGAGGCTGATGATGAAAGGGAGGAGGTGATGATGATGAAGGGTAGGAGCTACTGATGATGAAGGAGAGGAGTTACTGATGATGAAGGGGAGGAGCTACTGATGATGAAGGAGAGGAGTTACTGATGATGAAGGGGAGGAGCTACTGATGATGAAGGAGAGGAGTTACTGATGATGAAGGGGAGGAGCTACTGATGATGAAGGGGAGGAGCTACTTATGATGAAGGGGAGAAGCCACTGATGATGAAGTCAATCAATAAGAAATGTTTAAGGTTGCTATATATTTTATTTGTACTTGTCATTAGTGGGGCACAAAATTAAATTTAAACACTTGTTACAAATAATAAACACTGAAGTGACCTAAAAAATCCGATTCATGTTTTTCTGCCTTATATTAGTCTTACCGTGCTCTGGTTGTGTGTTTGATGACACATAAGGATCTGCCACAAGACCACAGCGACACTACAAACACAACACAGGAGTCTGCATTCATTAACCTGCTTATAATATAGTAAAATAATCACACTGCCAAATGTATTGAGTTCCTCACCTGGTGACCAGAACTGCTCTCATACTGAAGACTGAAGAGCTGCACCTATACACACACACACATATACATGTGTACATACTACATACATATAAACACACACATTTGCACACATCCACACACACACACATATGTACAGTACACATGCATGTATATAATCATGCACATATGCACACACTCATACACACACATGTACACATGCATATACACATATGTGCATACATGAATGCTTATGTGCACACACATACACTATACACACTCACACATGTACACACATATATACACATTACAGACATATGCACACACACTCAGACACACACACTTATAATGTACTGGTTTTAGAGCTCATTTAACCTTTGACATGTGATTATGACCCCTGGTCTTTATGATAAGTGAATACAGCAATAATTTGTAAACAAACAAAATTGGTGGTAAAACAGTGATAGTGCGTTAATTATGCTGTAAAGCGTGGTACAATGAGCTCGTGTGGTAAAGTACAGTATTGGTGCGTTAAATATGCTGTAAAGTGCAGCAATAGTGCGTTAATTATTCTGTAAACCGCAGTAAGTGCAGTAAAACGCTGCGGTAAAGCGCAGTAATAGAGTGGTAAAGCGTGCAGTAATATTATGGTAACGTTAAACCGCAGAAATAAGTTAGTGCTTTAATCCTGTAAATTAGAGTAAAGTGAAGTAATGCTGTGGTGAATCGTGGTAATAGTGCGTTAATTATGCTGTAAAGCGCAGTAGTGTGAGTATTAAAGCGTGTTGAATTGCAGTAATAATAAGGTAAAGTCCAGTAATGGTGTGGTAAAGCGAGGTAACAGTTCAGTACCCGTTGAGCTCCAGCTGTTCTAATGGTGAAAGTGTGGACGGACCGTGACGCGTCGCAATCCAACGCGTTTTATCGAGCGGTTCACGCGTCGTTCATTAGCAGTAATCTCCATCATTAGTACCGTTCGGCCGCTGTTTTTTCTCCAGTATTAGTTTCTCCGTCAAGTGACCATCTGTGAAGAGTTGATGAAGAGTCGCTGACAGACACTGACTGACTGAAGGAGCGCGCGCGCGTCCCCGACACCTGAGCGCGCGCATGAGATCTGCTTACAGACATTCACAGTTTACACCACTGCTAAACATTCACAGCTCCTAAGGGTGCCCTTAAAAGTGTGCGAAAACAGTGCACACTATATCCACATTGTTGGTCTTAAACAAAAAAAAGCACGATAACAGTGCGTTATTTATGCTGTAAATCGCGGGAAAATCAATAGTGTGGTGAAGCAGAGTAATGGCGCGTTTATTATGCTGTAATAATTCATCTGACCTCTCAGTTCAGTTAATATGAAACATCAGATACGGTTTACACTCATTTATGACATCAATAAACATGAAATTCCTCAGCATTTTATTCATTCATACATTTTCCGTATTTATCAGGAGTCACCACAGCGGAATGAACCGCCAACTATTCCAGCATATGTTTTGGACAGCGGATGCCCTTCCAGCTACAATCCAGTACTGGGAAACACCCATACACACTCATTCTCACACACACACACACACACATACACTACGGCCAATTTAGTTAATCAATTCCCCTATAGCGCATGTGTTTGGACTGTGGGGGAAACCCAGCCGGGACTCGAACCAGCGACCTTCTTACTGTGAGGCCACAGTGAGTGCTGACCACTGAGCCACCGTGCCACCCTCTCAGAATTTTAGCTTTGGTTTATGATAAATTTGACTGAAATCTTTGACCCATCACTCCCTCCAAACCTTTTTATTTTTATACATATTAATTAATTATTTATCTATGTATTTATTAATCTAAATGGTCTATTCATTTATATAGTAATTACTCAATATAATTACTTATTAATCTACTAATAATTGATCTATTTATGTATTTATTGATCTATTCATTCTTTCTTTTCTCATCACTTGTTCTCTTTGTTTTAAAAACATTAAAAAGAAAACGTGTCATTTCACATCTGCCTGTAATTTTCAATCAATAAAAACATTCCTCTTGCCAAATTAAAATCAAACTTTATTTATTTTTTATTTTTAATAGTAATACAAAACAAGGGACAGACGGTGTGTTTTGACTGAGACATTCATTATAGAGAAACAACAGGCATTTCACATCAGCACTCCTGCATTATTACACACCACAGTGCTTCAGCAGAGGACTCTTCTGCTCACTGAGGCTGAGAATGAAGTGTTAAAAATCCCATAAAATCAGCAAAAATCTGAAATATTATTACAATTTAAAGTAGCTGTTTTCCAGGTGAATATACAGTAAGCTGTAATTTATTTCTGTGATATAAATCTGAATTTTCTGCATCATCACTGAAGTCTTCAGAGTCACATGATCCTTCAGAAATCCGTATCTGATTTAATGATCAAGAATTATTTATTTTGATTTTATGTTTATTATCAGTGCAAGAAACGTGTATAATATTATGATGATCTTGATTTCCACTTGAATCAAGCTTTGCTCAGTAAAAGATTTCTCTCTATGTTTTGTTTATAAATCTTTGGACTGGTAGTAAAGATATGAATGACTGTCTGAAGGATCATGAACACTGAAGACTGCAGTAATGATGCTGTAAATGCAGATCTACAGCACAGATAGTAATGCCACGTCACTGTATGTTCATGTAGAGAACAGCTCTATTCAACCGTCATCATCAATAGTTCATAACTGTGCTGTATTACTGAACAGCAGCGTCATCTGAAGAGACTCAAGCACGAGAAGAAAAGAAGAGCACAGCTGGGATGAGGACAGGTCTGTGTGTGTGTGGTCAGTGTGTGTGTGTGAGCCTCTTCAGGCTGTTGTGTCTGTAGGTGTGTGTGTCCCTCATGTCCAGCACTGAGTCTCTGATGATCTCGCTGAACAGCAGAGGCCAGATCTTCTGCAGAGCGTCGGCCTTCACACAGCGGCTGGAGGCACTCTGGATCAGACCCTGCAGATACTGCTGCACTGACACCGAGCGGTCCGACGCTGAGTCCTGACACACACACACACACACATAGCACACACAGAGATACACACACACACACACACACACACACACACACACACACACACACACACACACACACACACACACACACAGGTTAGTTTCCATGTTACATGTCCTGATTTCTGCCTGATTTACCAGCCGTTTCCTCATGGAGACCAAAACCCTTAACACTCAGGTCAAAATACTGCTATTGCTATACTTGTGGGGACACTTGGTCCCCATAATGTGATGAATACCAGGACCACCCACACACACACACACACACACACACACACACACGCACGCACGCACGCACACGCACACATATCAGTGGCTGACACATACAAACATGTATACACTCTCATTGACACACGTGTGTTTGTGTGTGAAAGAGGGAGAGTGTGTGCGTGTTGTGAGTGAGTGTGTACATCACATTGTGTGTGTCAGTCACTGTGTGTGTGTGGTCCTGGTATTCATCACATTATGGGGACCGAATGTCCCCACAAGTATAGCAATACCAGTAAAAGCTGACCCTATGTTTACAGTAGAAGTAGAAACACACACACACACACACACACACACACACGTCTTTTGGATGAAACGTTAAACTGAGGTCCTGACTGTGGTAATAATAATCCCACGGCACTTCTGGTAAAGAGTAGGGGTGTAACCCCGGTGTCCTGGCCAAAGTCCCTCAATTGGCCCTTACCCATCATGTCCTCCTAATAATAACCATCTACTGAATTGGCTCTATCACTGTCTCTTCACTCCACCAATAGCTGGTGTGTGGTGAAGCACAGGCGCCGTTGTCCTGTGGCTGCCGGAGCATCATCCAAGTAGATGATACACACTGGTGGTGGTGTGGAGAGACCCCCCTCATGATTGTGAAGCGCTTTGGGTGTATGGCCATACACAATAAATGCGCTATATAAATACACATTACATTACATTACACACCTCTGCGCTGTCGGTCAGTCTGCTGGGGTAGTTGAGGAGTCCTCGACACACTCCGTCTCCCATCGGCCGGCCGTTCTCCTTCAGGTCTTCTGGGCTCTGACCGCTTCTGCGCCCGCGACCGTCCATCAGGAACTGCAGCTGACGCTTCCTGTGGACACACACAACCACACACACACACATAAACACACACACACACATATGAATAAACACACACACACTCACATACACACACACAGACAGACACATACACAAACACATGCACATACACAGACGCACACACAGACACACAACCACACGTACGCACATACATAAACACACACAGCCACAAGACATCATCTGGAGTCTGAGCCAATATAAACCCATCCAGATCTGATCTAGAATCTTCTGTGTGTGTGTGTGTGTGTGTGTGTGTGTGTGTGTGTGCGTGTGCGTGCGTGCGTGCGTGCGTGCGTGCGTGCGTGCGTGCGTGCGTGCGTGCGTGCGTGCGTGTGTGTGTGAACTCTAGAGAGCTGTAGAGTCTCTCAGGTTCTCATAGGTGTGGAGCTGCAGACAGAAAATCATTTACTGAACAGCACAAGGAGAAACTGTGTTTAATACTGTATGACCTGGAGCACTCCACACACACACACACACACACACACACACACACACACACATTCATACACACCCAGAGACACACACTGATGTAATATAACACATATTTACTGCACACACACATCCTCATGACCACACACACCCATACTCATACTCACACCTGCACACACATAAACAGGCAAACACACTCTCTCTCTCTCTCTCTCTTTCTCTCTCTCTCTCTCTCTCGCACACACACACACACACACACAGGATGGCAGCTGCCCTGGACAAGCACTGGCCTGCCGTCTCACACACACAGGTATTTAATAGGCAGTGTGTGTCAGTCTGTGGATGTACAACAGTGTCTCTTTTTCACACACACACACACACCTGGACTCCTCCAGCAGCAGAAGCAGACGGAAGCGCGGCGTCTCTGTAGCGGCGACGTGACCGAGAGCCCCGAACATTCGCTCTGACGCTATAATATCATTCACAGTCACCTGAAACACAAACATCTGATGTCAAACACACACACACACTCTCTCTCTTAAAAAAATGCACACACACATACTTTTTCAAAACACACACACAAATACATACACACACAATCCCACACACACATTCATTCACTGCAAATGCTTTTGTATTGTTGCTAGTCTAAATATCTAAAGTAAGGGTCTCCTGAAGTGCTCTGAAATGTGCGTTTTTATTGGACGTTTGACGAAATCTCAACTGAAACGTGAAGAGGGCGGGGCATAGAGTAGCCCCTCCCCTTTTTGTAAAACAGCCAATAGTGTTTTGTTTTTCTCACAACTCTGCCAGTGAGAGTGGTTGAGCTCAAGCACATCAAATAAACAGCCAATGAGAAGAAGGGGGCGGGGCATGTTAAAGACTAGAGAGTATTTGATTGGTCGGAAGATTTGATGGGAAACTGAAGTATGAGGAGACGTTAAACTGCAGACTTTAGATGTTTAAATCAGGGTTATAAGTCAAAACTCAGGGCTTCTGGTAGTACCTAGAATAGCAAAGTCCACTAAAGGAGGTCGAGCCTTCTCATTTATGGCTCCTAAACTCTGGAATAGCCTTCCTGATAATGTCCGAGGCTCAGACACACTCTCACAGTTCAAAACTAGATTAAAGATCTATCTTTTTAGCAAAGCATACACTCAAATCAAATCAAATCAAATCACTTTTATTGTCACATCATCAGCAGCACGTGTGCTATGATGAGTGAAAAGCTTAGGTGCTGGCTCCAGACAGTGCAAAATACAGACAGTGCAATATAAAACAACATACTCACAAAAAACAAGACAATGTAAAATTGGCAATGTTGACAGCGATACGTACGTTGTATAGGTGTACACATAGTTGTGGGCACTATTGTTTTAAGTATGGATTTGTTAAAGTGCAGTACATGCTACATCTTGATGGTGTGCAGTGTGGGGTAGGGAAGAGTTTGTGTGGGGTGTGTTAAGTGTTCATCAGCCTGATAGTCTGAGGGAAGAAACTTTCCTTCAGTCGGCTGGTGCGTGACCGGATGCTGCGGAACCGTCTGCCTGAGGGTAGCAGAGAGAAAAGTCTATGGCTTGGGTGGCTGAAGTCGCTGATGATTCTCTTGGCTTTCCTCATGCACCTCCTGGTATAGATGTCCTGGAGGGAGGGAAGCTCACCTCCTACTACGCGTCCAGCAGTACGCACGATCCTATGTAGACCTTTGCGATTGCTGCTGGTGCTGTTTCCGTACCAGGTGGTGATGCAGCCAGTGAGGATGCTCTCCACAGTGCAGGTGTAGAACGAGCGGAGGATGTGGGGGCTCATTCCAAACCTCCTGAGACGCCTGAGGAAGAAGAGGCGTTGTTGTGCCTTCCTCAGCACTGCGTCTGTGTGGGCAGTCCATGTCAGATCCTCAGCGATGTGTACTCCAAGAAACTTGAAAGTGCTGACACTTAGCGCAGTGCAGCACTTAGCGGTGTGATGCATGAATGTGCTCCACGAATCTCGTTTATATACACTATGAACAGCAGCTACGCTAATTATTCTCTATTTCCAACTGGGGATACTCATCTCGAGACCCCCAGAGATTATGCAGCGCCACTGATGCGATCCAAGACCTGTGAAGAGATGATCCCAAGGTTCCACAATCCTGGACCAGGCCGCATCCTGAGCAGCTGCTGTGGTGGTCATGGAGGAGTGGAGAGCATGAGTCTGATTCCTGTGACGCTCCAGGGACAGACGAGTCTTCTGCACAAGACGTTTGGCCATAGGAGAAATGGTCGTGCCCAACTGAGCCTGGTTTCTCTCCAGGTTTTTTAAATCTTCACTTTCGCCAATTGGTGAAGTTTTTTCCTCGCCGCTGTCGCCTCTGGCTTGCATAGTTCAGGACTTGTAGAGCTGCGCATGGATGGATTTGCTCTTCAGTGTTTGGACTCTCAGTAGTGAATATTTAACCACACTGAACTGAGCTAAACTGGAGTGACACTGTTTACATTCACTATAATCTTCTATGTGAAGCTGCTTTGACACAATCCACATTGTAAAAGCGCTATACAAATAAAGATGAATTGAATTGAATTATATCTGCTAAACACAAATGTAGTTTTAAAGCACAGTAGCTTATAGATATCCTTAAAACTAACAACACTGATGCTAACATCTAAAACACTTTGAGCCCTATCATGCACCCGGCCCAATAAGGCACAAGGCGTGTTTGGCGCGATTTGTTCCTGTTTTCAGACCAACGCAACCCTAACTATCACGTTTTGCACCACGTAGTCATTCATTCATTCATTTTCTTTTTAGCTTAGTCCCTTTCAAGAGTTCACACTCAGCTGATGATTGATTATAAAGCGTTCGTCATGCTGTCCCGGGAGAGAGCTCTAAGCTTACAAGATCCTCGAGCCCGGGGCTCCCTCCCGTTTGCAAGGCGAGAGGGGAGTTTGAGCTCAGGTAGATCTGGAGAACTCCCCTGCTGTAGTAGCTGATGAACAGATAGTGAGTGCTCTTAAGAGATAACTACTTACTAGGAGCATGTCTATGGTGCCGATTTGGATTAGTCAATTAAAGTTGCATGTTTTAGGATGGTGGGAGGAAACCGGGGAACCCGGAGGAAACCCACGTGAGCACGGGGAGAACGTGTAAACTCCACACAGAAATGTCAGCTGGTTTGGTAAGGACTAGAACCAGTGACGTTCTTGCTGTGAGGCAACAGTGCTAACCACTGGGCCACCGTGCCACCCATCTAGGAAAAGAGGAGGAGTAGGGGTGGAAGGGGGGATTCTTCAAAATGAAGATGGCTGTGATGTGGAGCTTAGGGTATTTATAGTGGCTTAGGAGTCGTCTGATTGGTCAATCATTAATTGAATAATGCGCTAGCAGCCGCAAGCAATCCCAAGCACGTGATCCTCTCCAAATTAGTTTATAAATAAACTTCACTTATTAATCTGGGGTCGCCACAGTGGAATGAACCGCCAACTTATCCAGCATATGTTTTACACAGTGAATAGCTTCAAGCTGCAACCCATCACTGGGAAACACCCATACACTTCCATTCACACACATATACACCGCGCCACGTTATTTAAATGTTAAATCCATTTGCAGCACTCTGGACTCATAGGTGTGCTGGTCTATAGAGGAGGTGTGTAAGGCGCATTGTTGGTGCGTTGCTGTTTTGAAGAACTGAAATAGACTGCGCCACTGACCAAACCTTACCTACACAGTTCTGTCCAAACAGATGAATTTCATCATAGGTTCCCTTTAAATCCAGAAGCATTTTCTAGACAAGCAAAAGATATACTGTAGTCTCTCACACACACACACACACACACACACACACACACACACACACACACACACACACACACACACACACACACACACACACACACACACACCTCGGTGCCGTTGATCTTCTGCAGGTTGAGCTGCTGCAGTCTGTAGATGCTGAAGGTCCTCCAGAGTGTCAGCCGCAGCAGTGGGTTTCCCTCTGGATGAACCGTGAGCTGCTCCAGACGCCTGAGCTGAGCCAGAGCCGCCAGCTGGAGGAGCTGAGAGATGCTGCACTCCATGAAGACCAGGTGCTGCGGGACACACACACACACACACACACACACACACGCACGCACATGCACACACACATTAGAGTTGTTACATCCTGTATACAGTGAGATGCAGTAACCATTGCAACCACATCACTCACGGGCGTATGTTGGCAGAAACTACAGTAAACACACACAGCCGCATCACTTATGCAGACGCTCACCATCAGGTTGGGGAACTTGAGGCGGATGCGCAGGAATGAGGGAATGATGGAGTCATAGTGGATGAAGCGGAAGACGATGGTGGAGACGCTGGCAGCCGTCTGGACCCCCCAGCAGCGCTCCAGTGTCTCCAGGGCCCCGGGGCCGAACAGACGCAATGTGTCCCCGTCCAGCTCCGCCACATGGCTCTCAGACAGGGACAGACTCTGAACACTGGAGCCTGAACTGCCGTCCTGCAGCCTGAACACAATATCAGAATGGAAGTCAGTAGTTACCGGTTTCCAACATTCTTCAAAATATCTACTTTTGCGTTCAACAGAAAAGTGAAGCGGAACCACTTGAGGTTATGAGTCGATAAGGTAATTGAGTGAATTTTTATATTTGGAAGAACTATTAACTAATAAATAATAATTCATTCATTCATTTTCTTTTCGGCTTAGCCCCTTTATTAATCTGGAGTCGCCACAGAGGAATGAACCACCAACTTATCCAGCACATGTTTTACGCAGCGGATGCCCTTCCAGCTGTAACCAAGTACTGGGAAACATAAATAATAATAATAATAATAATAATAATAATAATAATAATATTTGTATAATAATATATAATTCCCAACATTCTTCAAAATATCTTCTTTTGTGTTCAACAGGAAAAAAACAAACAGGGACAGACTCTGAACACTGGAGCCCGAAGCACCATCCTACAGCCTGAACACAATATCAGAATGGAAGTCAATGGTTACCGGTTTCCAACATTCTTCAAAATATCTTCTTTTGTGTTTAACAGAAATATGAAGTGGAACCACTTGAGGTTATGAGTCGATAAGGTAATTGAGTGAATTTTTATATTTGGGTGAACTATCCCTTTAACTAATAATAAATAATAATAATAATAATAATAATAATAATAATTTAATAATAATAATAATAATAATAATTTATTAATAATAATAATAATAATATATAGTTCCCAACATTCTTCAAAATATCTTCTTTTGTGCTTAACAGAAAACATTCCCGAACAGCTGTCCTACAGCCTAAACACAACATATCAGCATGGTAGTCATAGGTTACCAGTTTCCAACATTCTTCAAAATATCTCCTTTTGTGTTTAACAGAAAAAACAGACAGGGATAGACTCTGAGCACTGGAACCCGAACCGTCGTCTAGCAGCCTGAACACAATATGAGTATAACAATCAATGGTTACCGGTTTTCAACATTCTTCAAAATATTTTCTTTTATGTTCAACAGAAAAAAAGTGGAACCACTTGAGGTTATGAGTCAATGAGGCAAACGAGTGAATTTAAATTTTTTAGTGAACTATCCCTTTAATAAATAATAATAATATTTGTATAATAATATATCATTCCCAACATTCTTCAAAATATATTCATTTGTGCCCAACAGAAAACATTCCTGAACCATCGTCCTGGAGCCTGAACACAACATCAGTATGGTAGTCAATGGTTACCGGTTTCCAACATTCTTCAAAATATCTTCTTTTGTGTTCAACAGAAAAAAAACAAACAGGGACAGACTCTGAACACTGGAGCCCGAAGCACCATCCTACAGCCTGAACACAATATCAGAATGGAAGTCAATGGTTACCGGTTTCCAACATTCTTCAAAATATCTTCTTTTGTGTTTAACAGAAATATGAAGTGGAACCACTTGAGGTTATGAGTCGATAAGGTAATTGAGTGAATTTTTATATTTGGGTGAACTATCCCTTTAACTAATAATAAATAATAATAATAATAATAATAATAATAATAATAATTTAATAATAATAATAATAATAATATATAGTTCCCAACATTCTTCAAAATATCTTCTTTTGTGTTTAATAATAATAATAATAATAATAATAATAATAATAATAATTTAATAATAATAATAATAATATATAGTTCCCAACATTCTTCAAAATATCTTCTTTTGTGCTTAACAGAAAACATTCCCGAACAGCTGTCCAACAGCCTAAACACAACATATCAGCATGGTAGTCATAGGTTACCAGTTCCCAACATTCTTCAAAATATCTTCTTTTGTGTTTAATAATAATAATAATAATAATAATAATAATAATAATAATAATAATAATAATAATAATTTAATAATAATAATAATAATAATAATATATAGTTCCCAACATTCTTCAAAATATCTTCTTTTGTGCTTAACAGAAAACATTCCCGAACAGCTGTCCTACAGCCTAAACACAACATATCAGCATGGTAGTCATAGGTTACCAGTTTCCAACATTCTTCAAAATATCTTCTTTGTGTTTAATAATAATAATAATAATAATAATAATAATAATAATAATTTAATAATAATAATAATAATATATAGTTCCCAACATTCTTCAAAATATCTTCTTTTGTGCTTAACAGAAAACATTCCCGAACAGCTGTCCTACAGCCTAAACACAACATATCAGCATGGTAGTCATAGGTTACCAGTTCCCAACATTCTTCAAAATATCTTCTTTTGTGTTTAACAGAAATATGAAGTGGAACCACTTGAGGTTATGAGTCGATAAGGTAATTGAGTGAATTTTTATATTTGGGTGAACTATCCCTTTAACTAATAATAAATAATAATAATAATAATAATAATTTAATAATAATAATAATAATAATATATAGTTCCCAACATTCTTCAAAATATCTTCTTTTGTGTTTAATAATAATAATAATAATAATAATAATAATAATAATAATAATTTATTAATAATAATAATAATAATATATAGTTCCCAACATTCTTCAAAATATCTTCTTTTGTGCTTAACAGAAAACATTCCCGAACAGCTGTCCAACAGCCTAAACACAACATATCAGCATGGTAGTCATAGGTTACCAGTTTCCAACATTCTTCAAAATATCTCCTTTTGTGTTTAATAATAATAATAATAATAATTCTAAAATAATTTATAGTTCCCAACATTCTTCAAAATATCTTCTTTTGTGTTTAATAATAATAATAATAATAATTCTAAAATAATTTATAGTTCCCAACATTCTTCAAAATATCTTCTTTTGTGTTTAATAATAATAATAATAATAATAATAATAATTCTATAATAATATATAGTTCCCAACATTCTTCAAAATATCTTCTTTTGTGTTTAACAGAAATATGAAGTGGAACCACTTATGGTTATAAGTCGATAAGGTAATTGAGTGAATTTTTATATTTGGGTGAACTATCCCTTTAACTAATAAATAATAATAATAATAATAATAATTTAATAATAATAATAATAATATATAGTTCCCAACATTCTTCAAAATATCTTCTTTTGTGTTTAATAATAATAATAATAATAATAATAATAATTCTATAATAATATATAGTTCCCAACATTCTTCAAAATATCTTCTTTTGTGATTAACAGAAAACATTCCCGAACAGCTGTCCAACAGGCTAAACACAACATATCAGCATGGTAGTCATAGGTTACCAGTTTCCAACATTCTTCAAAATATCTTCTTTTGTGTTCAACAGGAAAAAAACAAACAGGCATAGATTCTGAACACTGGAGCCCGAAGCACCGTCCTGCAGCCTGAACACAATATCAGAATGGAAGTCAATGGTTACCGGTTTCCAACATTCTTCAAAATATCTCCTTTTGTGTTCAACAGAAAATAAAAATTCAAAGTGATGTGGAGTAGTTGCCGTTGAGTCCATTTTCATTTTTGGGTGAACTATCCCTTTCACTAATGGCAATAATCATAATATTTTTGTGCAATAATTGTGTAATAATTAAAAAAGCTTAAGAGTTTTTGTCTTGTTTCTGGTCCAAATATCCACAAATTCCTAAATTAAGAAGCATTTTCTACAAGCATGACATATAGTGTTGTTTTCAGAAATAACGAGTCAAAATGAAGTGAGTTTTTCCTTAAAACAAGAATAATCTGCCAATGGGGAAGAGAAATAATGTTATTTTTCGTTTTTGACATAAGATGAAAATATTATCAGCATGTCTAGTTCTCTCTCCTTCTGAACACTGGGGTTTTCTCCTCCGACACAGAGATTTATGAATGATTTAAAGGCTGGCGCTGAACATGTTCAGACGGATCAGACTCTTCTGAGAGCAACATTTGTGCTGCAGATTCAGATCCACAACACAATCATGATATCCAATATTCACAACATCTGAAGAACACCAGAAGATCCTACAGTAACTCACCCATTCAGGAGGAAATCTTGTGCAGATTATAATGTATTAATATATACTGATATGTATAGTTAAGAGTGGCACGGTGGCAGGGGTCAGCACTGTGGCCTTACAGCAAGAAGGTCATTGGTTCAAGTCCCAGCTGGGTCAGTTGGTGTTTCTGTGTGGAGTTTGCATGTTCTCCCCGTGTTGACGTGGGTTTCCTCCGGGTGCTCCGGTTTCCCCCACAGTCCAAACACATGCGCTATAGGGGAATTGATCAACTAAATTGAATGAGTGTGTGTGTGTGTGAATGAGTGTGTATGTGTGTTTCCCAGTACTTTTACTGTGTAAAACATATGCTGGAATAGTTGGCGGTTCATTCCACTGTGGTGACCCCAGATATATAAGGGACTAAGCTGAAGGAAAATGAATGAATGAATGTTTAGTTTATGTGTACATTCGTTGATCCCCCTATTACTTGGGATGGGTTGTTCCACTTATTATTTGCTCTACTTATTATTGGACAGTTTTAAGTTATATTAAAGGGGTGCCTTTGGCTATTATTAAAAGTGAAAGCTATTAAGATGGAGCAACACAGTTTATTTTACGAGATTTTAATGTTAATTCTGCAAGAACTTCCAGTAATCATTTAAAACATGAACGAAACCCGAGTCAATTATTTGTCTGACTAATTACTGATCATACAATGTGCATACAGGTAAGTCCCACATTTAACACTCCTAAATGTTTGCTCTAAGAGTATATCACAATGTGTTATAGAGCTAAAACTAGCTGCTACATCAGTAATGTAGAGGACTCAGAAATCTTTAAGAACAAGCCCTATAGACTATCCTGAAATGACTCTTTTCACCAGGAAAAGAGACCTCAATGAGTTGTTAATACGCGAGCGGCTTAATTGCTGAGGTATCCCTCTCAAATATAATGTTTTACATTTATTTATACACACACACACACACACACACACACACACACAACCCTCAGAAATATTTACACAAATATATGTGATATAAATAAATACAGATTTTTATTTTTCTAAATTATTTAAAGGCATTTAATTATAAATTTGCTCAATTATTTATTTATTATTATTATTACAATTATTATTATTATTTCTAAGAAAATACAGTTGATGTATTGAATGAATCTCTCACAGACTCCTCCCCTTCCCCATCAGCCAATCACTGTATGCATAATTAATAAGCTCATGATGACATCACTATAGCAAGGATCTCAGCCCCAGATTTCTCAGTAAAGTTCAAGTTAAAAAACTTTGATTTATTGTTATTTAGGAGTACTAAATAACCCAGATCCTCTCTGTTCTTCATATATTAAGCAACATGACTGTGTTTATAGCACTGATAATAATCCTAAATAAATAAATCATCATATTATACTGATTTCTAAAGGATCGTGTGACTTTAAAAACTGTATCAGTGATGCAAAATTCAGTTTTACATCACAAAAATAAATGACTATTTACTGTATATTCACATAGAAAACAGCCGCTTGAAATCGTAATATTATATCAGATTTTTACCATTTTTACTGTATTTTTAATGTAATAAATGCAACCGTAGTCAGACGTTACATGTATATCAGTGCAGCTGTGTGTGCTTTTATCTGTGTGTTGTGTTAAAACATGATGATTCACAACACATGACAGCTTTTGGGAAATTAAACATATAAGTAAATAAATGAATGTAGTGTGTCAGACTGGTGCTTCCAGAGCCGTTTGGTTAATTATAATTGGAGCGGTTTGGTTTGGAGAGATTTAATTTAGAGAGGTTAATTCTCAGGGGATTAATGAGTTTTTAACGAACAGCTCTTGATGAGACGTGGCGCTGTAATTCTCGGCCCACAGAAAACACTCAGAGCTCTTCATGTCTGAATTAATGGAGGCCTCACGCAACCAGACAGATGACGGTTATTACATACACATAATATAAATAAAAATAAAATGATAATTCATAATAAAGGGCATTTTAAATCATTTTAAATTAAATAATGGAAAACAAATACAAATAAAAACTAAAATACTTATTGAGAAATAAATGATTTTATTTATTTATTTATTTATTTTTTGGCTTTGTAAGTCATTTTAAATTAAATTACACAAACAAATAAAAATAAAAAATACAAAATAATTAATGAGAAAAGTACATTTAAAGCATCCCTATTGGTCACAACACCACAACACTGCTGCTAACCATTGGCTCTAACCACTGGGTCTTACCGGGGGTCTCTGGGGCTGTTGGGTCGACTGCTGGATCGTAGACGTGTGTCACTACCTCCAGCAGAAACAGTGAGCGGACTGAGACGCCTGAGACAGAGAAACACGCCATTAAACACACACACATACATACAGTACATACGTACACACATGCTCATGCACACACACACACACACATATATACTGTATATATACACATACACACACACACACACATACACACACATACCACTCTCTCTCTCTCTCTCTCTCTATCACTCACTGACCTGGGCTCATCAGGTGACGTCTCCTGAGCGTTCCCATTGGTCTGTGCAGGGCTGTGGGCAGGGCTGTTCTCTGGACTGACTTCGTCTTTAGTGTCATTCTGAGCAGGAAGTTCGAGGTTTGCTTTAAGCCCCTCCCACTGCTGCGCTGCATTCTGAATAGCCAATCGACGCCTTTCCTGCAACAGAAGCACATTCAGAATAAAACATCTACATTTACTCTATATATTACAGCATCTCGAGAATATCAGTATACACACACACACACACACACACACACATGTATACACACATATATGTATATATACATGTATGGTTGTTGCTACTAATGTTGTTACTGTTGTTATGGTTGTTGTTGTTGTTGTTGTTGTTGTTGTTGTTGTTGTTGTTGTTGCTACTATTGTTGTTACTGTTGTTATGGTTGTTGTTACTGTTGTTGTTGCTACTATTGTTGTTACTGTTGTTGTTGTTGTTGTTGTTGTTGTTGCTGTTGCTACTATTGTTGTTACTGTTGTTATGGTTGTTGTTGTTGTTGTTGTTGTTGTTGCTACTATTGTTGTTACTGTTGTTATGGTTGTTGTTGTTACTGTTGTTGTTGTTGTTGTTACTGTTGTTGTTGCTACTATTGTTGTTGTTGTTACTGTTGTTGCTACTATTGTTGTTACTGTTGCTATGGTTGTTGTTGTTGTTGCTACTATTGTTGTTACTGCTGTTATGGTTGTTGTTGTTACTGTTGTTGTTGTTGTTGCTTCTATTGTTGTTACTGTTGTTATGGTTGTTGTTGTTGTTGTTACTGTTGTTGTTGTTGTTGTTGCTTCTATTGTTGTTACTGTTGTTATGGTTGTTGTTGTTGTTGCTACTATTGTTGTTACTGCTGTTATGGTTGTTGTTACTGTTGTTGTTGTTGTTGTTGTTGTTGTAACTGTTGTTGTTGCTACTATTGTTGTTACTGTTGTTGCTACTATTGTTGTTATTGTTGTTGTTGTTACTGTTGTTGCTACTATTGTTGTTATGGTTGTTGTTGTTGTTGTTACTGTTGTTGTTGCTACTCTTGTTGTTACTGCTGTTATGGTTGTTGTTGTTGTTACTGTTGTTATGGTTGTTGTTGTTACTGTTGTTGTTGCTACTATTGTTGTTACTGTTGTTATAGTTGTTGTTGTTGTTGTTGTTACTGTTGTTGTTGTTGCTTCTATTGTTGTTACTGTTGTTATGGTTGTTGTTGTTGTTACTGTTGTTGTTGCTACTCTTGTTGTTACTGCTGTTATGGTTGTTGTTGTTGTTGCTACTATTGTTGTTACTGTTGTTATGGTTGTTGTTGTTGTTGTCATTGTTGTTGTTGTTGTCGTTGTTGCTACTATTGTTGTTACTGCTGTTATGGTTGTTGTTGTTGTTGTTGTCATTGTTGTTGTTTTTGTTGTTGCTACTATTGTTGTTACTGCTGTTATGGTTGTTGTTGTTGTTGTCGTCGTCGTTGTTGTTGTTGTTGCTACTATTGTTGTTACTGCTGTTATGGTTGTTGTTGTTGTCGTTGTTGCTACTAATGTTGTTACTGTTGTTGTTGTTGTTGCTACTAATGTTTTTACTGTTGCTATGGTTGTTGTTGTTGTTGTTACTGTTGTTGTTGTTACTGTTGTTGCTACTATTGTTGTTACTGTTGTTATGGTTGTTTTTGTTGTTACTGTTGTTATGGTTGTTGTTGTTACTGTTGTTGTTGTTACTGTTGTTATGGTTGTTGTTGTTGTTGTTGTTGTTGCTTCTATTGTTGTTACTGCTGTTATGGTTGTTGTTGTTGTTGTTACTGTTGTTGTTGCTACTCTTGTTGTTACTGCTGTTATGGTTGTTGTTGTTACTGTTGTTGTTGTTGTTGTTACTGTTGTTGTTGCTACTATTGTCGTTACTGTTGTTATGGTTGTTGTTGTTACTGTTGTTGTTGTTGCTACTATTGTTGTTACTGTTGTTATGGTTGTTGTTGTCATTGTTGTTGTTGTTGTCGTTGTTGCTACTATTGATGTTACTGCTGTTATGGTTGTTGTTGTTGCTACTATTGTTGTTACTGCTGTTATGGTTGTTGTTGTTGTTGTTGCTACTAATGTTGTTACTGTTGTTGTTGTTG
>LR812536.1:851908-889408 GCA_903798195.1 Danio kyathit
ATGTCCTGTTTTTATGTATTCATTTACTTTGTGTGTGTGTGTGTGTGTGTGTGTGTGTGTGTGTGTGTGTGTGTGTGTGTGTGTGGTGTATTTCAGACACATGGTGACATTACCATGAGTGCAGTGGTGTGTATGTGTGAGTGAGAGACTCACGGTGATGCGCTTCATGTCGAGCAGCTGTAGATGTGGTGAGCAGCAGCGCAGGACGCTCTGTCTGAAGCATGACTCCACACACACAGGATTGCCATCGAGGCTCAGCTCAGACAGAGAGCCACAGTCCCACAGACAGGCCAGCGCATCCACACTACACTCACAGAGGGGAATTACAAATAAAAACGTGTGAATTTTTATAACAAAAAAAAAAAGATGCCATCACAGAATTCCTTGTAAAACAGGTCAAAACTACTAACTAGGAATTCAAGACAAAATAAACCTAAAGGTAAAGAGTGAGATGTGAACTCAGAATAGCCGGACATCATGATGTAATATCAATACTGCGACAGATTTACAAGAACTGTGCAACCCAGGCTCATTATTGATAGGTACCCCTGTGTACATTTCTGGAGAGTGCCGAATACGTCCCAGAAGCGACGTTTTTTGCAGTTTTTGTGTTCATGAATCCACTGTGTACGCTTTTTCAGATCTCAAATTTCTCTCCATTCGCATCTGCTGTTCTCACGTAAATCCACCAGAGGCCGCTGTCGACTGACTGACCCGCCCACCCTCTTCCCTAAACCCAACCGACAGTGTATTGTAATGTACTGTGTATTTATATAGCGCATTTATTGTGTATGGCCATACACCCAAAGCGCTTCACCATCATGAGGGGAGTCTCTCCACACCACCACCAGTGTGTAGCATCCACTTGGATGATGCGACGGCAGCCACAGGACAACGGCGCCAGTGCGCTCACACACACCAGCTATTAGTGGAGTGAAGAGACAGTGATAGAGCCAATTAGGTGGATGGGGATGATTAGGAGGCCATGATGGGTAAGGACACCGGGGTTACACCCCTACTCTTTACCAGAAGTGCCATGGGATTATTGATGACCACAGAGAGTCAGGACCTCGGTTTAACGTCTCATCAGAAAGACGGCGCCCACTGACAGTGTAGTGTCCCCTTCACTTTTACTGGGGCGTTATAGGACTCACACAGACCACAGGTTAAGCGCCCCCTGCTGGCCTCTCTAACACCACTTCAGACAGCAACCTAGTTTTCCCATGTGGTCTCCCATCCAGATACTGACCAGGCTCAGCCCTGCTTAGCTTCAGTGAGTAACCGGTCTTGGGCTGCAGGGTGATATGGATGTGTTTTCAAGAGCAATCCAGAAAGAGAAAAGCACTCGCCTGATTTTTACCACATTTTCAGATTTTACCACATTCTCACCCTGTTATTTACTTGTTTATTTTATTCTTTAGCTTCTGTTTTTGTCTTACCTGCTTTCTGGAACCGTTCTTCACCAGACCCAAACCCCGTTGTCATGGTCAACTCCTCTCTGCATCTCAAATCCACTGACGTACATGTCAAGCTACTACACTCTCCGAAAAAAGGTACACAGTGGTACAAATAATGTTCCTCAAGGAGCAGTTTTGTACCTGTGTAAAAGTTGATCCTTATATAGTACAGAAAAGAGCTCTTATGATGCTGTTCTGTACCTTATGGTACAATTGAAATGAAGATACACAGTTGTTCTCATAAAAAGGTACATTTAGGGTTGGACAACTCCATGTTTTTTACAATTCATTCATTCATTTTCTTTTCGGCTTAGTCCCTTTTCTTTATTACAATGTCTATGAAATTAAATATGACTGGAAAGGCAAAGTGATTTATGAATATTAAAACAAGAATCATCATTTAAAAGCATGTGCTTAAAGAAACTCATAAACATTCATTATTAACTTCTATAAAATAAACCTAGAGGTGTTGTAAACTAAACATTTAAGGCATTTTTAATAAACAGTTAGTGAGCATTTTCTGATCAATACAGTTTCATTATTGATATCTGCACCTTTTGGCGTTTGCTTTCCACTACACACGTGAGCTGGCAGCTGATCAAACACTGTGCAGATCTCATTACAATGCTTTTGCATAATTCTGTTTCTATTTTGCAATTAAGTCAATTAAATGAACTTTTAAGTGATTACAAAGGTGTTGTGTGTGAACTGGAGAAACATTTTTTTCTATTGTAGACAGGAGAATGTGTTTCTGTAAGATTTTAGTGAAGGTGATGTGAAATATTTAGAAAAAGTAGATGTTTTGATTAATGTTAAAGTGTTTTTATTCTTTACTGTAAATGAAAAAAGCTGCATTCACACATAAAGAAACGTTTTTATAAAAGCATTGCTTAATAAATGTATTTGATGTTTTATATTTACTGTAAATAAATTGACTCATTTAGGATAAAGCAAAAAGCCTTTAAACAGTTCTTGAAGGAACACATTTGACACTGTTAAGGTACAAAGTGTCTTGTCACTGTAGTGCACTGGTTGTTGTAGTGCACCTTTTTATGGGACAGAATTGTACCTAAAGACAAAGAAAGTAATTTGTACCATTGCAGTTTGTACCTTTAAGGACATGATTTGTACCATGGGAAACCAAAATGTCCCTTTGGTTTTTAAACCTGCAGATACAATATTATACCTTCATCAAAGGTACAAATCTGGGGTGCGTTTCCCAAACAACGACATAACTCGCAGCTGAACTATCATAGTGCGATGCATCGTTTGGCAAAAGAACGATGTAGTGACGAGTGTTTCCCAAAACCCCTAGTTTCTCTGTGGCAGATCCATCGCTTGAACCACGTTAGTTATAGCGTAAAACGCCCATAATGATGCTCTAAACGGGGTGGAGTAACTTCTTTAGAGAAGAACCCCATCATTTCTTTGTGCAAATTATATTGTTTTACACAAACATGCATTTAAAATAAAATCCAATATTAGTTTTGGTAAAACCATGCACTCTCTTTCCATATTCATGGAAATAAATGTAAATGGCACATATAGGGCCTGTGTTTGCTTTACTAATATTATTGAGAACATTACATATTCTATTCTAAAACATAAAATCACTTACAAAAGCTAACACTATTCTAATATCATATATAAATCATATAAATAAATAAATAATGAGGCGATTTATTATAAATATATTTACTTTAATAATAATATTAATGATGATGATTATCATTATTATTATTATTTAGGATATTGTTTATTTATTAAAAAAAAAAATTACAATTTGACACATGCAAACCACAGCAGAAAGTTTTAACCAACAGACCCATGTCATATACAGCAGAGATACTTAATAAATAACCCACTATAAAATAAAAGAATTAACGTATGCAGTTTTTTATTTTCACAAGCTTTGGAGACGTACTGTAACATAATTTAAATATACTTTTAAATATACTTTTAAATATACCTATAGCTTTCGTCATGAGGCTGTGTTCAAAATGATATCAATGTTTTCAAAGTGCACTGCGAAGGGAGCACAATAGTAAACATGAAGATCACTAAAACTGAACTGTAAAAATACTGTTAAAGCAAATTACACCTAAGAGAGATGACCTTAATGCTTTTTTATTATTAATAATTCCAGCTTTGAATGTTAGAATGTTCTAAATGAATAGGGCATAGGGGGGATAAGTGGGAATAGCACACAGCCAGGAACTAGGTTTCTAACTACAGCTCCAGAGGTGTCGTTTCAAGTGCTCAAGTTTGCGATGCAGTTTGTGAATGTTCGTTGGAGCGATGGATTTGGGAAACAGCAAATCAACAAACTATGTTTGTAACGACGGAACTTGCGACCTTAGTTGGCTAACGATGGTTTTGGGAAACGCACCCCAGATCCATGAAGGCGCCACTACAGTGACGAGAGACTTTTTACCTCAACAGTGTCAAAAATGCTTACCAAATATTTATTAAAAATGCCTTAAATGTTTAGTTTAGCTATAGTTTTATGTTTTACCAGTTGTTTTGTATTATTGTATTATAGAACTTAATAATGAATGTCTAACATAAGCCTTTAAATGATGATTCTTGTTTTATATGGAAATTATTCATAAATCACTTTGTCTTTCCAGTCATTGTACCATTTTTTCTAAGAGTGTAGACAAACTGGTAACAGCAGGAAAGCTGTCTAAAAGGATGCAAGCGGTCAGCATGAAAAAAACGGCATCATACCACCCCGTATCGTTCATTTAAAAGATGAAATGCAGCCATACATAGCTTTGCCTACATAATCAGCGATCTCCAGAAATGTATACGGGTATATACAGGAATCAGAGAATGAAATTCAATACCTTTTAAGACCATTTTAAAGACTCTTTCCATATATTTAAAGACCGCACTAGCAACATTTTAACTTACAGCCTATTATTAAACACTGACTGTAAACATTTTCTTTTCGGCTTAGTCCCTTTACTAATCAGGGGTCGCCACAGTGGAATGAACCGCCAACTTATCCAGCATATGTTTTACACAGTGGATGCCCTTCCAGCTGCAACCCATCACTGAGAATGCATTATTCATATAGTGAATAAAAATGGGGCAGCACGGTGGCACAGTGGGTAGCACAACCACCTCACAGCAAGAAGGTCGCTGGTTCGAGCCTCGGCTGGGTCAGTTGGTGTTTCTGTGTGGAGTTTGCATGTTCTCCCCGTGTTGGCGTGCGCTTACTCTGGGTGCTCCGGTTTCCCCCACATTCCAAAGACATGTGGTACAGGTGAATTTGGTAAGCTAAATTGTCTGTAGTGTATGAGTGTGAATGAGTGTGTATTTATGTTTCCCAGTGATGGGTATATAAAAATATATGCTGGATAAGTTGGCGGTTCATTCTACTGTGGCGACCCCAGATTAATAAAGCCGAAAATGAATGAATGAATGAATAAAAATGCAAATCCAGCAGGTGGCGCCTATAGAACAGCAGGGATAACAGTGTTTCCCCGGTTACTGCAGTGATAAAGCAGCGTGATGTCAAATCTAGCAGGATTTTATCGATTTCCGAAAAACTACACAACATCTCAATATATTTAAAAATTAAATAAAGTGCAAAATATACTGCATCTCTGCTGTCTCTCTCGTGTGTGTGTGTTTGAGTTTGAGCTGAGAATAGCACACAGATAATGTTCTCCAGCTCTCTGAAACTGACCCTTTCAGGATTTGATCCTAATTGTGGTGTTTTGGTGACTGTCGCTTTAAATGCAAATGAGATCGTGCTCTTTTCAGAAAAGGGCGGAGCTACAGACAGCAGTGTGTCAGCATAGTGACAGACGTAAAACAGCATTGTGTGTGTTGTCAGTGCTGGTCAGGTGTGCGCGTGTGCTTCAGTGTGTGTGTGTGTGTGTGTGCGTCATGCTTGTGTCAGTCTATGTCGCTGTTCATTTGTGCTTCATCTAAAGCTCCACATCTATAATCCTCTTAGTCTATGCTGACATTATCTTCAGCAGCTCAAACACTCTAATGGCTAATGGACAGACGGCTGCTTCTCACTCAGGGCTGCTGTTTATGCTAATGAGATGGAGAGATGGGCACTAGTGGGTGGGGTTTTCCCCCTCTGATGACACGTACAAAGGGAGAATGTCAATCAAAGTGTTTCATTTAGCAAGTCTGATTATAATAAACACAATTAATTCATGATTATCATTAGAGGCTGCTGGAGAGACTCACACACAACTGACACACAACTGCGTGTAGATCCCACATAAAAGGGATTTCTGCATAATAGGTCCCTTTTAAACTAAATTTAACACAGATATTGAGTGACCCATGACCTTCAGTTAATCCCACCCACACACAAACACACACACAGATACACACACACACACTCAGGGCTGTGGATGCAGCAGGATGACACAGCAGTACTGAGGGACAAACACGCCGTCACACCGCATCAACACTTCAGACTGCAGCCACTCCTACATCCGCTCACTCCCTTAGCAACCACAGCACTCACAGCATGACAACAGCGGAACAGATGACTGAATCCTGTTCCCATGGTCACAGAATAAAACACACAGGACAACAGTCCAAATGCTTGTGTGTGTGTGTGTGTACATGCATGTATGTGCATGCATGTGTGTGTGTGCACTGCTGCAGTATTAGAGCACAGTGTGTCCTCAGACAGCTTAAACACACACACACACACACACTGGTGCTGATGCTGCTGTTACCTGCTGATGTTGTTGGCGCTGAGAAACAGACGCTGCAGATGAGGAAGATGCTCCACCTCCGTCTACAGACAAGCAGAAAAGATGGAGAGATGATGCTGCATCCTTCAGTCACCGGCACTCTGATACACCCGTACTCACACACACACATGCGCGCGCACAATGCCGACGGGAGGGGCAGCGCAAGAGCTGCGGGGGAGGGGAGAGAGAGTGTGTGTGTGTGTGTGTGTGTGTGTGTGTGTGTTCAGCATACACACAAGAAGTGCTTGACAGCAGAAACAGGCAGTGGTTTCAGCTTTCACACACAGTCGATTTGTGGTTGCTAGGGTGTTGTGGATGGTTGCTACGATGATTTGAGGTGATTGTTAGGGTGTTGAGGATGGTTGTTAAGATGTTTTGAGATGGTTGTTAGGGTGTTGAGGATTGTTGTTAAGATGTTTTGAGGTGGTTGTTAGGGTGTTGAGGATGGTTGTTAAGATGTTTTGAGGTGGTTGTTAGGGTGTTGAGGATGGTTGTTAAGATGTTTTGAGATGGTTGTTAGGGTGTTGAGGATTGTTGTTAAGATGTTTTGAGGTGGTTGTTAGGGTGTTGAGGATGGTTGTTAAGATGATTTGAAGTTGTTGTTAGGGTGTTGAGGATGGTTGTTAAGATGTTTTGAGATGGTTGTTAGGGTGTTGAGGATTGTTGTTAAGATGATTTGAGGTGGTTGTTAGGGTGTTGAGGATGGTTGTTAAGATGTTTTGAGGTGGCTGTTAGGGTGTTGAGGATTGTTGTTAAGATGATTTGAAGTTGTTGTTAGGGTGTTGAGGATTGTTGTTAAGATGTTTTGAGGTGGTTGTTAGGGTGTTGAGGATGGTTGTTAAGATGTTTTGAGGTTGTTGTTAGGGTGTTGAGGATGGTTGTTAAGATGTTTTGAGGTGGTTGTTAGGGTGTTGAGGATGGTTGTTAAAATGTTTTGGTGTTGTTGTTAGGGTGTTGAGGATGGTTGTTAAGATGTTTTGGTGTTGTTGTTAGGGTGTTGAGGATGGTTGTTAAGATGTTTTGGTGTTGTTGTTAGGGTGTTGAGGATGGTTGTTAAAATGATATGAGATTGCTGTTAGGGTGTTGAGGATGGTTGTTCAGACATTTCCAGGTAGTTGCTAGGTTGTTGAGGATGGTTGCTAAGATATTTCTAGGTGGTTGTTAGGATGTTGAGAATTGGCTGCTAAAATGTTTTGTGGTGGTTGCCTGTGTGTTGAAGATGATTGTTAAGATTTTTCCAGGTTGCTTCTCGGGTGTTGTTCATGGTTGCTAAGATCTTTCTACAATAGGTGCTGAGGATGGTTGCTAAGATGTTTCAAGGTGCTGCTATGGTTTTGAGAATGTTACTAAGATGTTTTTAGGTGGCTGCTAGGGTGCTAAGGGTGTTACTAAAAGTGGATGCTAGGACTTGAGGAGGGTTGCTGCAATATTTCCAGATGCTGGTGATGGTTGCTAAGGTCATGTGTGTGTTTGCAAAGAATTCACTACAATAGGTGTTGAGAATAGTTGCTAAAATATTTCAAGATGTTTGCTAGGGTGTTGAAGATGTTCCTAAGATGCTTCAGGGTTTTAAGGTTGTTTGCTAAGATGTTTCTAGGTGGCAGCTAGGATATTTCAAGGTTGTTGCTAGGGTGTTGTCGGTGGTTGCTAGAACATTTCCATGTTGTTGCTAGGATGTTGATTGTTCATTAAGATGTTTCAAGGTTGTTGCTAGGGTGTTGTCTGTGGATGTTAGAATGTTTCCATTTTGTTGGTAGGATGTTGACAGTGTTTGCTAAAATGTTTCAGGATGGTTTGTAATGTTTTAAGGATGGTTGCTATGAGGTTTTCAGGTGAATGCTAAAATCTTTAAAGGTTGTTGCTGAACTGTTTTTACACCATTTCAATGGAGCTGAGGATGGTTGTTAAGATGTTTCTAGGCATTGTTATGTTAAGGATTGTTGCAGGATGTTGGAATAACCTGATGATGGAATATTCTGTGACCTTTTTGTCATCAGTCTCAAAAAACAGAAGTGTTTGAACACCCTAAACGTGCTGTTACTGCTGTCTGGATCTGTGCATTGATCCTCCTCTCTGAATGCCTCTATATTTAGCAGCAATGTTCCAGACACAATATGACGTCACCGTCCAGCCGATGTGCTGCGCGGCTCCACCAATCACAGACACATCAGAAAAAACATCACCAATCACAGACAGCAGGATGACTGTGCTACTCTTATTTTATAAGTGATCAGATGCAGCATTTTCATCTGCTGCATTATAGAAAGGTGAGAAAATCTTAACCCGAGCCATGAGACAACAATCAGAACACCTTAGCAACCACCAATAATACCTTAGCAACTGTACATCAAAGTGAAACATTGTAGCAACTGTAGCTTTCCTGGATAACTGTGATTGAGTTGTTTATGCATGTTAAACTGTCTCCAGTGTGTGTGTGTGTGTGTGTGTGTTTATGTGAGTGTGTATATGTGTGTGTGTGTGTGACTGTGTGTATATGTATGTGTGTGTGTTTGCGTGTGTGTGTGTGTATGTGTGAGTGTGTGCATATGCATTTATGTATGTATGTGTGTGTGTGTGTGTGTGTGTGTGTGTGTGTATGCATGTGTGTGTGTGTTTGTATATGTATGTATGTGTGTGTATGCATAAACGTGTGTGTGTGTATGTATGTATGCATGTGTGTGTGTGTGTGTGTGTGTGTGTGTGTGTGTGTGTGTGTGTGTGTGTATGTATGTATGTATGTATGTGTGTGTGTGTGTGTGTGTGTGTGTGTGTGTGTGTGTGTGTGTGTGTGTGTGTGTGTGTGTGTGTGTGTGTGTGTGTGTGTGTGTGTGTGTGTGTTTCTCACCACAGACGTGATGCTGTTGTGCCGCAGGTTGAGTTCGGTGAGAGAGTTCAAGCCCTGCAGATTCTCCACTCGAGTGATTCGGTTTCCAGACAGATTCAGCAAACGAAGCCTCGACAAACAGGAGATGTTTTCAACCTGAGAGATCTGAGGAGAAACAGACAGTCAGAACATCCTCCAGCACAGCACTAAACACTGACACGGCAACAAATATGAAAAGTGACCTCAAATACAGCATTAATGTAAACAAAATAAACATTTGCATTAGAAATTAATACGTTTTGTGTGCTGTTATCGACCGATCATGTTTGTACATTATATATTTGTTGTTGCTAGGGTGCTGAGGAGGGTTGCTAAGATATTTTGAGGTTGTTGTTAAGGTGTTGAGGATGGTTGTTAAATGTTTTAAGGTTGTTGTTAGGGTGTTGAGGATGGTTGTTAAATGTTTTGAGGTTGTTGTTAGGGTGTTGAGGATGGTTGTTAATGTGTTTTGGGGTTGTTGTTAGGGTGCTGAGGATGGTTGTTAATGTGTTTTGAGGTTGTTGTTAAGGTGTTGAGGATGGTTGTTAAAATGTTTTGAGGTTGTTGTTAGGGTGTTGAGGATGGTTGTTAATGTGTTTTGGGGTTGTTGTTAGGGTGCTGAGGATGGTTGTTAATGTGTTTTGGGGTTGTTGTTAGGGTGTTGAGGATGGTTGTTAAAATGTTTTGAGGTTGTTGTCAGGGTGTTGAGGATGGTTGTTAATGTGTTTTTAGGTTGTTGTTAGGGTGTTGAGGATGGTTGTTAAAATGTTTTGAGGTGGTTGTTAGGGTGTTGAGGATGGTTGTTAAGATGTTTTGAGGTTGTTGTCAGGGTGTTGAGGATGGTTGTTAATGTATTTTGAGGTGGTAGCTAGGGTGTTGAGGATGGTTGTTAAAATGTTTTGAGGTGGTTGTTAGGGTGTTGAGGATGGTTGTTAATGTGTTTTGAGGTTGTTGTTAGGGTCTTGAGGATGGTTGTTAAATGTTTTGAGGTTGTTGTTAGGGTGTTGAGGATGGTTGTTAATGTGTTTTTAGGTTGTTGTTAGGGTGTTGAGGATGGTTGTTAAGATGTTTTGAGGTTGTTGTTAGGGTGTTGAGGATGGTTGTTAAATGTTTTGAGGTTGTTGTTAGGGTGCTGAGGAGGGTTGCTAAGATATTTTGAGGTTGTTGTTAAGGTGTTGAGGATGGTTGTTAAATGTTTTAAGGTTGTTGTTAGGGTGTTGAGGATGGTTGTTAAAATGTTTTGAGGTTGTTGTTAGAGTGTTGAGAATGGTTGTTAATGTGTTTTGGGGTTGTTGTTAGGGTGCTGAGGATGGTTGTTAATGTGTTTTGGGTTTGTTGTTAGGGTGTTGAGGATGGTTGTTAATGTGTTTTGAGGTGGTAGCTAGGGTGTTGAGGATGGTTGTTAAAATGTTTTGAGGTTGTTGTCAGGGTGTTGAGGATGGTTGTTAATGTGTTTTTAGGTTGTTGTTAGGGTGCTGAGGATGGTTGTTAAAATGTTTTGAGGTGGTTGTTAGGGTGTTGAGGATGGTTGTTAAGATGTTTTGAGGTTGTTGTCAGGGTGTTGAGGATGGTTGTTAATGTATTTTGAGGTGGTAGCTAGGGTGTTGAGGATGGTTGTTAAAATGTTTTGAGGTGGTTGTTAGGGTGTTGAGGATGGTTGTTAATGTGTTTTGAGGTTGTTGTTAGGGTCTTGAGGATGGTTGTTAAATGTTTTGAGGTTGTTGTTAGGGTGTTGAGGATGGTTGTTAATGTGTTTTTAGGTTGTTGTTAGGGTGTTGAGGATGGTTGTTAAGATGTTTTGAGGTTGTTGTTAGGGTGTTGAGGATGGTTGTTAATGTGTTTTGAGGTTGTTGTTAGGGTCTTGAGGATGGTTGTTAAATGTTTTGAGGTTGTTGTTAGGGTGTTGAGGATGGTTGTTAATGTGTTTTTAGGTTGTTGTTAGGGTGTTGAGGATGGTTGTTAAATGTTTTGAGGTGGTTGTTAGGGTGCTGAGGATGGTTGTTAATGTGTTTTGAGGTGGTAGCTAGGGTGTTGAGGATGGTTGTTAAAATGTTTTGAGGTTGTTGTCAGGGTGTTGAGGATGGTTGTTAATGTGTTTTTAGGTTGTTGTTAGGGTGTTGAGGATGGTTGTTAAAATGTTTTGAGGTGGTTGTTAGGGTGTTGAGGATGGTTGTTAAGATGTTTTGAGGTTGTTGTCAGGGTGTTGAGGATGGTTGTTAATGTATTTTGAGGTGGTAGCTAGGGTGTTGAGGATGGTTGTTAAAATGTTTTGAGGTGGTTGTTAGGGTGTTGAGGATGGTTGTTAATGTGTTTTGAGGTTGTTGTTAGGGTCTTGAGGATGGTTGTTAAATGTTTTGAGGTTGTTGTTAGGGTGTTGAGGATGGTTGTTAATGTGTTTTTAGGTTGTTGTTAGGGTGTTGAGGATGGTTGTTAAGATGTTTTGAGGTTGTTGTTAGGGTGTTGAGGATGGTTGTTAATGTGTTTTTAGGTTGTTGTTAGGGTGTTGAGGATGGTTGATAATGTGTTTTGAGGTGGTTGTTAGGGTGTTGAGGATGGTTGATAAAATGTTTTGAGGTTGTTGTTAGGGTGCTAAGGATGGTTGTTATTGTGTTTTGAGGTGGTTGCTAGGATGTTGAGGATGGTTGTTAAATGTTTTGAGGTTGTTGTCAGGGTGTTGAGGATGGTTGTTAAGATGTTTTGAGGTTGTTGTTAGGGTGTTGAGGATGGTTGTTAAAATGTTTTGAGGTGGTTGCTACGGTGTTGAGAATGGTTGTTAAAATGTTATGAGGTTGTTGTCAGGTTGTTGAGGATGGTTGTTAAATGTTTTGAGGTTGTTGTCAGGGTGTTGAGGATGGTTGTTAAAATGTTATGAGGTTGATGTTAGGGTGTTGAGGATGGTTGTTAAAATGTTTTGAGGTGGTTGCTAGGGTGTTGAGAATGGTTGTTAAAATGTTATGAGGTTGTTGTCAGGGTGTTGAGGATGGTTGGTAATATGTTTTGAGGTTGTTGTTAAGGTGTTGAGGATGGTTGTTAAAATGTTTTGAGGTGGTTGCTAGGGTGTTGAGAATGGTTGTTAAAATGTTATGAGGTTGTTGTCAGGGTGTTGAGGATGGTTGTTAATGTATTTTGAGGTGGTAGCTAGGGTGTTGAGGATGGTTGTTAAAATGTTTTGAGGTGGTTGTTAGGGTGTTGAGGATGGTTGTTAATGTGTTTTGAGGTTGTTGTTAGGGTCTTGAGGATGGTTGTTAAATGTCTTGAGGTTGTTAGGGTGTTGAGGATGGTTGTTAATGTGTTTTTAGGTTGTTGTTAGGGTGTTGAGGATGGTTGTTAATGTGTTTTGAGGTGGTTGTTAGGGTGTTGAGGATGGTTGTTAAAATGTTTTGAGGTTGTTGTTAGGGTGCTAAGGATGGTTGTTATTGTGTTTTGAGGTGGTTGCTAGGGTGTTGAGGATGGTTGTTAAATGTTTTGAGGTTGTTGTCAGGGTGTTGAGGATGGTTGTTAAGATGTTTTGAGGTTGTTGTTAGGGTGTTGAGGATGGTTGTTAAAATGTTTTGAGGTGGTTGCTAGGGTGTTGAGAATGGTTGTTAAAATGTTATGAGGTTGTTGTCAGGTTGTTGAGGATGGTTGTTAAAATGTTTTGAGGTGGTTGCTAGGGTGTTGAGGATGGTTGTTAAATGTTTTGAGGTTGTTGTCAGGGGGTTGAGGATGGTTGTTAAGATGTTTTGAGGTTGTTGTTAGGGTGTTGAGGATGGTTGTTAAAATGTTTTGAGGTGGTTGCTAGGGTGTTGAGGATGGTTGTTAAATGTTTTGAGGTTGTTGTCAGGGTGTTGAGGATGGTTGTTAAGATTTTTTTTTTGATGTTGTTAGGGTGTTGAGGATGGTTGTTAAAATGTTTTGAGGTGGTTGCTAGGGTGTTGAGGATGGTTGTTAAATGTTTTGAGGTTGTTGTCAGGGTGTTGAGGATGGTTGTTAAAATGTTATGAGGTTGATGTTAGGGTGTTGAGGATGGTTGTTAAAAAATTTTGAGGTTGTTGTCAGGGTGTTGAGGATGGTTGGTAATATGTTTTGAGGTTGTTGTTAAGGTGTTGAGGATGGTTGTTAAAATGTTTTGAGGTGGTTGCTAGGGTGTTGAGAATGGTTGTTAAAATGTTATGAGGTTGTTGTCAGGTTGTTGAGGATGGTTGTTAAAATGTTTTGAGGTGGTTGCTAGGGTGTTGAGGATGGTTAAGTTGTTCTGAGGTGGTTGCTAAGATTTTTGAGGTGGTTGCTATGGTGTTAAGGATGCTTAAGATGTTTTGAGGTGGTTGCTAGGTGTTGAGGATAGTCATTAAGATGTTTTGAGGTGGCTGCTAAGGTGTTGAGGATGGTTATTAAGGTGTTTCTATGTGGTTGCTAGGGTGTTGTGGATGGTTGCTAGGATGCTGTGGGTTCTGCCTTATTGTACATTCTGATCAAAATGTGCAGCCAACTGAAGCACTCAATTAGTTTTAGGACATTCAAAGCCGCTCAGAGTGAAATAAAAAGCAACTTCAAAAGCATTACAGCTATAAAAAACCTATAAATATCAACATAAATGTCCAGCAGCTCACATTATGAACCCAAACTAGCCTGAAATGTTATTAAAATAGCCATAAATGACAGGCTGGTGCTGGAAATGATCGGCTTTTGTGATGTGCTACTGACAGGAGTGAGGGGGCGGAGCTACTTATGCACAGCAGGATCAACCAATCAGCCTCCACAATCACAGCACGTTTAAATCACACAGCACTTTAAAACACAGAGTCTTATTTTAGTTTGGCTGGAATAAAACTATATACGTATAAAAGTTAAATCTGTTGTGGTCAATATTATAAGCCCCCGATTGGCTACAGAAAAGCATTGGCAACACAGAGCTGTGTAGTTGTTCAATGAATTGCCTAATTAACCTAGTTAACCTAATCAATCTAGTAAAGCCTTTAACTAATTGGCACTAACTGATTTAAAAAAAAAAAACTATTAAAAAATCTGCTAATAATAATAAAACCTGATGAATTACTAAAAATTATTAATAACTTTTTAAATTACTAATAAAACCTAAAGAATGACAAAAATTACTACTAAAAAGGAGAAAAAATACTAATAACTAATATTTAACTAATAACTAATAATTAAAAATTTACAAAACCTGGTGAATTACTGAAAATAAAAATGACTAATAAAACCTGATATGATTAATAAATTCTGTTAAATTACTAAAGAAAATCACATTCAAAATTTTACTAATAACTGATGATTAGGAGAATTACAAGAAATATGATAAAATTACAACAAAATTGTTAATATTTTGATATTATTAATGACAAATAAATCCTGATAAATTACTAAAAAGGTGCAAACAAAAATGTACTAATAAATAATAATTAACCAATATCTAATAATTACTACTAATAAATAAATAAAACTCTTCAAATAGTTGGTTAATGATAGTGACAAAAATGTAAAGATAAAATATTATTTTTAATAAAACCTGATGATTTTTTCATAGTAAGACCAACAACATGCATTACAACCATCCTGCTGACTTTAATTTGGTGGTGGGGAATAATGTGATATCTCCAATGGGAATTATTATTTATTAGGACACAAGGCAGCAGCTCTCAGTGTCTAATAATAATAATAATAATAATATTGGTGGTGCAGTAGTGTCACACTTTCGCCTCACAGAAGGTCGCAAGAAGGGGTAACACTTTATTTTGATGGTCCATTTGAGTATTAGTAGACTGTCTGCTTAATACCTGTTGATACTAACATTTAACAGTCCTTCAACAGACATTTAACTGACTATAAGAAACTTTGCAAGTACATGTCTATTTACACTAACCCTAACCCCAACCTAACAGTCTACTTATAATCTAATGAGAATTAGTTGACATGTAGATGCAATGTAACTTATATTCAACAAACGGACCATCGAAATAAAGTGTGACCCAAGAAGGTTGCTATTTCGAGTCTCGACTGGGTCAGCTGGTGTTTCTGTGTGGAGTTTGCATGTTCTCCCCGTGTTGGCGTGGGTTTCCTCTGGGTGCTCCGGATTCCCCCACAGTCCAAACACATGCGCTATAGGGGAATTGATCAACTAAATTGGCCGTAGTGTACGAGTGTGTGTGAATGAGTGTTTATGGGTATTTCCCAGTACTGAGTTGCAGCTGGAAGGGCATCTGCTGTGTAAAACATATGCTGGAATAGTTGGCAGTTCATTCCACTGTGGCAACCCCTGATGAATAAAGGGACTAAGCCAAAGGAAAATGAATGAATGACTGAGTAACTGATGGATTATTGCTGTAAAATGTGCACCTGATTATTGTGTAAGTCCAGAACGTCGAGTTTGGTGAGTCCGTCCACATCACTGATCCTCTGTATTCTACAGCAAACATCAGCAATAATGAATCCTTCTAAATACAACATAATTAATCACTAATAATATACACAACAAGCAGAAAATCTACAATGCAGCAGGTCAAAACAACAAATCATTTCTTTTTTTTTGATTACAAATCTGAATTATTCCTCAAAAAAAGCTGATTTTGTGACTTTTCTGAGATTAAAATATTAGTAATGTTAAAGAAAAGGGGGCAGCACGGTGGCTCAGAGGTTAGCACTGTGTCCTCACAGCAAGAAGGTCGCTAGTTCAAGCCCAGCTGGGTCAGTTGGTGTTTCTGTGTGGAGTTTGCATGTTCTCCCCGTGTTGGCGTGGGTTTCCTCCGGGTGCTCCAGTTTCCCCCACAGTCCAAACACATGTGCTAAATTGGTCATAGTGTGTGTGTGTGTGTGTGTGTGTGTGTGTGTGTGTGTGTGTGTGTGTGTGTGTGTGTGAATGAGTGTGTACTGGGTTGCAGCTGGATGGGCATCTGCTGCATAAAACATATGCTGGAATAGTTGGTGGTTCACTCCACTGTGGTGACTCGCTGTCCAAATTTTAAAATGAAATAAATGTTAATTTAAGCACACACATATACACATATATACATAAAGAAAGGTTTAAACATTATTATATATATACTGAATGTGCTGTGTGTGGGCTCTTGGTGTTCTGCAGGAGGAGCTCCTTCAGTTCAGCAACAGAACCGACTCAAACACTGGCTTCAGTTCTGATATCAAACACTGACAGCTTAATTAGAGTCCTGTTGATGTTAAGAGCAGGGCGTGAACATTCCTCCGAGATTACACTGTGTGTGTGTGTGTGTGTGTGTGTGTGTGTGTGTGTGTGTGTGTGTGCATGTATATGTATGCTTGTGTATAGGTGTTCACCCACATTCATACACTCACAGACACACACAAAAACACAGAGAGACACACACAGAAACACAAAGACACACACGCGCACACACACACACACACACACACACACACACCGGTTGTTTCCCAGCAGCAGCACGCGCAGACAGCGCAGCGAGGAGAGTCCGCACATGTCAATCAGCCGGTTGCCATGGAGATCGAGCAGCAGCAGGCTCCGCAGGCTCTGCAGGTGCTGCAGGTGTGTGATCAGGTTGTGCTGCAGGTTCAGCAGACGCAGCTCACGGAGAGACCGCAGATCCGGCAGATCCGTCAGTCCACGCCTGCACACACACACACACACACACACACACACACACACACACACACACACACACACACACACACAGCAGAGAAAACCGCAAACACACACACTGAAGACTGCTTTAATGACACACGTGTTCAAACAGACAGCCAGAGAGAGAGAGAGAGAGAGAGATGCTTCTGCCTCCTGCTGGACACTAGATCATTACAGATTCAGAAAAACACAAATATTTTTAGAGAGATGGTCAATTGTGATTTTGTGGCTGTATGTGATGTTTTTGATGACCCGCTCACATCATCTTTTAAAAGGGACTCCTATCCGACTGTCTGTATTTACACAGCACAAGGCAAAAGCGCAATGAGCAGGAAAAACAGAGCGGGCGCTGACTGACAGCTGATAATAATTGACAGCTGACTTTTTATTCGTTTTAATAAGCTGTTTTACTATAGTTATGGCGGAAAAGTTCTCATTTGGCCATCTTCTTTTAATCTAGGCTTTTTAAACCAGTAGGCATCTTAACGTCATTTCCATGGTGTGATGTATGCAACAGTTTTAGTTTAGCCTATATTGTTTATGTGGCGGACGTTTCTCTCTCTCTCTCTCTCTCTGGTTAACATGCTTAAATACTTGTGCTTATATGACAATATAACAGCTTTTTAAGTCCTCGTGTATGAGATTTAAGGGTTGTGACTCTGCTGAAGTCTGTTCTGAAATGAAAGCGTCAGATTTGACGTCATTCGCTACAGTTTTTAATCGCATTGACAGGTGAAAATCTGATCTACCTGCTTACACTGCGGACACGAGGACACAGATCTGATTCATATCGGAAAAATTTCCACATATGAACAAGGCCTGAATCTGATTTGAGTAAATCAGACAATCATGAGATTTTGTCCTGCTTACATGTGCATGGGCCATATCCGATCTGTGCCACATGGGAGGACAAAATTGGAATTGAGTCACTTGAACCCTGCAGTGTAAATGCAGCCCATATATATATATATATATATATATATATATATATATATATATATATACACACAGGGAGTGCAGAATTATTAGGCAAATGAGTATTTTGAGCACATCATCCTCTTTATGCATGTTGTCTTACTCCAAGCTGTATAGGCTCGAAAGCCTACTACCAATTAAGCATATTAGGTGATGTGCATCTCTGTAATGAGAAGGGGTGTGGTCTAATGACATCAACACCCTATATCAGGTGTGCAGAATTATTAGGCAACTTCCTTTCCTTTGGCAAAATGGGTCAAAAGAAGGACTTGACAGGCTCCGAAAAGTCAAAAATAGTGAGATATCTTGCAGAGGGATGCAGCACTCTTAAAATTGCCAAGCTTCTGAAGCGTGATCATCCAACAATCAAGCGTTTCATTCAAAATAGTCAACAGGGTCGCAAGAAGCGTCTGGAAAAACCAAGGAGCAAAATAACTGCCCATGAACTGAGAAAAGTCAAGCGTGCAGCTGCCAAGATGCCACTTGCCACCAGTTTTGCCATATTTCAGAGCTGCAACATCACTGGAGTGCCCAAAAGCACAAGGTGTGCAATACTCAGAGACATGGCCAAGGTAAGAAAGGCTGAAAAACCACCACCACTGAACAAGACACACAAGCTGAAACGTCAAGACTGGGCCAAGAAATATCTCAAGACTGACTTTTCTAAGGTGTTATGGACTGATGAAATGAGAGTGAGTCTTGATGGGCCCGTGGCTGGATCAGTAAAGGGCAGAGAGCTCCAGTCCGACTCAGACGCCAGCAAGGTGGAGGTGGAGTACTGGTTTGGGCTGGTATCATCAAAGATGAGCTTGTGGGGCCTTTTCGGGTTGAGGATGAAGTCAAGCTCAACTCCCAGTCCTACTGCCAGCTTCTGGAAGACACCTTCAAGCAGTGGTACAGGAAGAAGTCTGCATCCTTCAAGAAAAACAGGATTTTCATGCAGGACGTGGCACAGCGTGGCTGGCAAGAAAGGGTCTAAAAGAAGAAAAACTAATGACATGGCCTCCTTGTTCACCTGACTGAACCCCATAGAGAACCTGTGGTCCATCATCAAATGTGAGATTTACAAGGAGGGAAAACAGTACACCTCTCTGAACAGTGTCTGGGAGGCTGTGGTTGCTGCTGCACGCAATGTTGATGGTGAACAGATCAAAACACTGACAGAATCCATGGATGGCAGGCTTTTGAGTGTCCTTGCAAAGAAAGGTGGCTATATTGCTCACTGATTTTGTAAGAGCCAGTTATGCATAATTCATTTGTGATAATAATTTAGTTAAAAAAGTTAAAACATGATGAAAATTGATATTTAAATATAATAAGAATTCATAGTGATTGTATTATCTAAAATGCATAATTTAATAATTAATACAATTTAAAGGCTTTTACTTTGGTATTTTTGGCTTCCGACAGTAATACGTCATGAGGTCATTAGTTTGTACGTTTAAGTCAGATTGCAGTTATAGATGTTGGAAGCAACACAGTTTTTTGATCGAGCTATATCGAGTCTATTGTATCTTTGTATTTTTGTTTGCATTTCTTCAGTAAACACTTTTTAAATGAAGATTCGGTCATACTCGCGTGATTTAAAATACTGGTTGTTGGAATAGAAGCTGCAAAAGGTGGTACATAAGGATGTGCACGAAAGGTGTGCCACTACAGATTTGTTTTAGTTTTGTTTTTGAATGTCAGAAATGTATATTTGTGAATGTTGAGATGTTATATTGGTTTCACTGGTGAAAATAAATCATTGAAATGGGGATATATTTGTTTTTTGTTAAGTTGCCTAATAATTCTGCACAGTAATAGTCACCTGCACACACAGATATCCTCCTAAAACAGCTCAAACTAAAAACAAACTAAAAACTACTTCCACAAATATTCAGCTTTGATATTAATGAGTTTTTTGGGTTCATTGAGAACATGGTTGTTGATCAATAATAAAATTAATCCTCAAAAATACAACTTGCCTAATAATTCTGCACTCCTGTAAATAAACATAAACATTTTCAAAATACTATTTACAATTTTTTAAAATGTTTTTTTCAAGTTTAAAAACAATATCTTAAGCCAAAAGAGATGTAACACATGTAAAAATAAAAAGTAAAATAAAGCAAGACAAAGTAAATTAACTAAAAATTTTAATTAAAAAATATAAAAATTAAATAAAAATGTAAAATAAAATAATGAAATAACATATTTTCAAATAAAATAAAACTAAACAAACTGAAACACAAACTAAAACTAAAAATTTTTTATATTTTAAATAAAAAAATTATTAAAATAATAAAATAAAATATTTTTAAATAAAATAAAAACAAGCTAAATAAATAAAAAAAATAAATATAAAATCAAACAAAACTTTCAAGGGCGACACGGTGGCTCAGTGGTTAGCACTGTGTCCTCACAGCAAGAAGGTTGCTGGTTCGAGTCCCGGCTGGGTCAGTTGGTGTTTCTGTGTGGAGTTTGCATGTTCTCCCCGTGTTGGTGTGGGTTTCCTCCGGGTGCTCCGGTTTCCCCCACAGTCCAAACACATGCGCTATAGGGGAATTGATCAACTAAACTTGCCGTAGTGTATGAGTGTGTGTGTGTGTGAATGAGAGTGTATGGGTGTTTTCCATTGATAGGTTGCAGCTGGAAAGGCATCTGCTGCGTAAAACATATGCTGAAATAGTTGGTGGTTCATTCCACTGTGGCGACCCCTGATATATAAAGGGACTAAGCCGAAAAGAAAATGAATGAATGAAAAACCTTTAAATAAAATAAGAAAATAAAATATTTTTAAATAAAATAAAACAAACTAAATAAAAAATAAATATAAAATAAAAATGTAATAGAAATTTAAATAAAATAAAATACTGACAATAGTAATAATATATAAAACAGTAAAAAATAAATAAATAAAAAATAATAATAAATTAAATTTAAATAAATAAATAAATGCAGGGTTTGATAACAAAACAAATGAAAAATCGTTCAAATTTTCCAAATTTTGAGTGTGAATGAACGTGGTACCGGTCCAGATCCAGTCTCTCAGGACAGGAAGTGATGTCATCTCTGAAGCTGGTGGCAGACAGGAAACTGGGGACGGAACTGTCACGAAGACTTCCTGTTTCACCTTCAGAACAGAAGATAATGATCAGCAGCAGAAGATCTGTCTGATTATTCAGACTCAATATCAGTCTAAAATACTAGATAAGTGTAAAATACAATAAGTAAGTGTGTGTACATATATATGTCTGTGTGTGTGTGTGTGTGTGTGTGTGTGTGTGTGTGATGAAGAGTCTCACCGCGCGTGTGTGTTGTTTGTGCACCGGCGCTGTGAGGCTTCACCCTGAACACACTGCTGCTGAGATCCTCAGCACACAGAAGAGGAGCATGCAGAGACCGGACCGACACCACTACACCTGAGTCTGACACACACACACACACACATGAACGCACACACACACACATGCACACACGCATATAATACACAAACACAGCAGAGGGGAAAAACTATAATTGTGTGTGTGTGTGTGTGTGTACTCTTGTTAATTTAAGGGTGTATGTTTGAGTTTGAGTTTGTGTGTGTGTGTGTGTGTGTGTTTAGGAGTGTGTGTGTTTCAGTTCAAGTGTATATTTGAGTGTGTGCATGGTTGTGTGTGTGTTTGAGTGTGTTTGTTTTGAGTTTGTGTGTGTGTGCTTGAGTGTGCGCATGCTTGTGTACATTTGAGTGTGTGCATGTTTGTGTGTGTTTGAGGGTGTATGTGTGTGTTTGTGTGTGTTTGAGTGTGTTTGTCTTGAGTGTGTCTGTGATTGCGTGTGTGCATGCTTGTGTACATTTGATTGTGTGCATGCTTGTGTTTTTGAGGGTGTATATTTGTGTTTGTGTGTGTGTGTGCGTGTGTGTGTGTGTACGCTTGTGTATGTTTGAGTGTGTGTGCATTTGTGTGCAAGTGTGTATGTTTGAATGTGTGCACACTTGTGAGAGAACAGAGAGAGAGAAAGACACACACACACACACACACACACACACACACACACACACACACACACACACACACACACATATATACATACATACACCCTATCACACAGATAGAGAGAGAGAGAGAGAGAGAGAGAGAGTCCTGTACCGCTTCTGCATGGTTGTGTTTTCAAGGCGTCCACATTGAAAGTGTTCTTCAGGTGGTTTGATAAGCTCAGATCCAGCTGATGAATGAAGAACATCACAACATTACAGTCACGCTCACTGCTGAAGAATATGTTCATCTGAAAAGAACAGCCAATCACAATCAAGCGTTCAGCAGACCCCAGAAGATAATTAAAATAATATTGTATAAATGAATATTAATGTGGTCAAGAGAAGAGAGTTCACTGGCCACTTTGTTAGGTACACCTTACTAGTACCGGGTTGGACCCCCTTTTGATTCAGAACTGCCTTAATCCTTCATGGCAGAGATTCAACAAGCTACTGGAAATATTCCTCAGAGATTTTGCTCCATATTGACATGATAGCATCACACAGTTGCTGCAGATTTGTCGGCTGCACATCCATGATGCCAATCTCCCGTTCCACCACATCCCACAGGTGCTCTATTGGATTGAGCTCTGGGGACTGTGGAGGCCATTTGAGTACAGTGAACTCATTGTCATGTTCAAGAAACCAGTCTGAGATGATTGGCGCTCTGTCGCATAGATTCGCGAGCTCTGTCGCATAGATTCGCAATTTGCATTTTTATTATCGAATACCTCCACATTTCGCTTAATACTACTTAGGGGGAACAAACCTTAAATACATTTTATACAACATTTAACACTTTATACATATAGATCTACTTTAAAACGTTCTGTCTCTCGAGCATCCGCCTGGTGTTTGTAGCTTTAGCCAGCTAGCACCGCTGGTCAGCTAAAGCTACCGACTGCTTTCATCCCCTAATTTTCTCACTTACTGGCTTTGCTCGTTACCCTGTACGATGTCGCCTGTGTCTCTGTCCTTGTGTGCAGGAGAGACATCGATGGAGGTGCTGGACATGGAGCTGGAACGGCTGGAAGAACGCATCCGCCTTCTGCAGATGAAGCGAACTGAACTCAGGGCGCAGAGAGCATTGCTCGATGTGCCCCGCGCTCCAGTTCGCCCATCTGAGGTAAGTGCAAAATACAGCCGTAACACTCCGTCCACCTCAACCCCGTGTGTTTCTCTGTCCAGGCCCAGCGCGCCTAGGACGCGGCTCGCCCAGGTGTCGTTCACGCCGACACCCGGCTACCACGGCCCCTGGGTGCAGCCGCGTAAGGTGCCCAGCAAGCCCCGGGGGACAGCGTCTCCTCCTCCCGTGTTCGAGATCTCCACGGAGAACCGCTTCGCCCCTCTCCGCGAGACGGGTCACGATGTGGCTATCATCGGTGACTCCATCGTCCGCCATGTCCGTCCTGCTTCCACTTCAGGTAATAAAATACGCACATTTTGCTTTCCTGGTGCTCGCGTTAAGAATATTTCTGCACAGATTCCAAGTATCCTGAGCACTGGCGAGAGCCTCGGTGCCGTTGTCCTCCATGTGGGGACGAACGACACCGGGCTCCGCCAGTCGGAGATCCTGAAGAGGGACTTCAGGAGCCTCATCGAGACGGTTCGACGCACCTCGCCCGCCACGCAGATCATCGTTTCTGGACCGCTTCCTACCTACCGCCGAGGAAACGAAAGGTTCAGTAGACTTTTTGCTCTGAATGAATGGCTATTAACATGGTGTAATGAACAGAAACTGCTCTTTGCCAATAACTGGAATCTTTTCTGGGAGCGCCCTAGGCTTTTCCGTCCGGACGGCCTGCACCCTAGTCGAGCTGGAGCGGAACTGCTGTCGGACAACATCTCTAAGATGCTTCGCTCTGTCTGACTAGTAAGTAAAAATTCACAAAATTCACATTTTATCCATATAGACTCTTGTTCGACCCACTTAAATTACAGTAACACATGTCTAGCTTACCCCATAGAGACTGTGTCTGTTCCTCGTGTTAGACCAACAATTAAACGTACTGTGTGCTCTAGAAAAAATCTATTAAGAATAAAAGCTGAAAATCCAATAAAAAGTGATAATACAAACTTCGTTAAGCTTGGTCTCCTAAACATCAGGTCACTAGCACCTAAAACACTTATCATTAATGAAATAATAACAGATAACAATCTAAATGCACTCTGTCTTACTGAAACCTGGCTGAAACAAAATGACTATATTAGCTTAAATGAAGCAACTCCTCCAGGATTCACATAAAAGCATGAAGCTCGTCATACTGGCCGTGGTGGTGGAGTTGCATCAATCTTTAGTGATATTCTTAATGTTAATCAGAAAAAGGGACTTATGTTTAACTCCTTTGAGTTATTAGCTCTTAATGTTCTGCTACCGGATATTATGCAAAAATCTATGTTATCTCTCGCTATAATCACCATATATAGACCCCCAGGACCCTATGTCAATTTTCTAAAAGAGTTTTCTGATTTTATTTCTGACTTGCTAGTTAAAACTGATAAAATACTAATTGTAGGAGACTTCAACATCCACGTAGATGACTCCAATGATACACTAGGGCTCGCCTTTATGGATCTATTAAACTCACTTGGGATAAAACAAAATGCTGTCGGTCCAACCCATTGCTTAAAGCATACATTAGATCTAATATTGTCTTACGGAATCGAGGTCTTTGATGTAGACATTATACCACAAAGTGATGATATTACAGACCACTACCTCTTACTATATAAGCTGCGTCTACCTGAAATTAGCAGATCTGCACCAATGTACCGCCCTGGTAGGACTATCGTTCCGTCCACCAAGGATGAATTCATAAATAACTTACCTGATCTTTCCTTATTTCGAAATACACCCGCAAACGCAAATGACCTTGATGTAGTAACCAGCAATATGGATGCCATCTTTACTAACACACTAAATACTGTGGCACCCATCAAATTAAAAAAGGCTAGAGAAAATAAAACTACACCATGGTACAATAATCATACTCGCGCTCTCAAAACAGCAACCCGTGCTCTAGAACGTAAATGGAAAAAAACTAATTTAGAGGTTTTTAGAATTGCGTACAAAGACAGTATGTCCAGCTATAGGAGGGCTCTTAAATCTGCCAGGGCCGAGCACCTCCGCAAACTGATTGAAAATAATCAGAACAATCCTAGATTTTTATTTAGCACCATTGCTAAACTAACTAATAATCGATCATCTTTAGAACAAAATGTCCCACCGCAAATCAGTAGTGATGACTTCATGAATTTTTTCAGTGATAAAATAGAAGGCTTTAGACAGAAAATAGAAAATGTTAAACTTTCTGCACCACCTCATACTCCAGATGCAGAAATATTTTCACTGAATCAAAATAACCTACAATGCTTCAAAATCATAGAACAGGAAGAGCTAGATAAAGTTATAAATAGTTCTAAATCAGCTACATGTATGTTAGATCCAATTCCAACAAAATTACTGAAAGAGCTGCTACCTGTTATAGGAGAACCTCTCCTTAATGTTATCAACTCTTCTTTATCTTTAGGCCACGTTCCAAATCCTTACAAGCTAGCTGTTATTAAGCCTATTATTAAGAAACCACAACTGGACCCGAGCAACTTAGCTAATTATAGGCCTATTTCAAATCTTCCGTTTATGTCTAAAATACTAGAAAAAGTTGTTTCTACCCAATTATGCTCCTTTCTGCAGACAAACAATATTTTCGAAGTGTTTCAGTCAGGTTTCAGGCCTCATCACAGTACAGAAACTGCATTAGTAAAAATAACCAACGATTTACTCTTAGCTGCTGACCAGGGGTGCGTCTCACTGTTAGTTCTACTCGATCTTAGCGCCGCATTTGACACCATTGACCACAATATTCTCATAGACCGCTTAAATTCTACAGGTGTCCAAGGTCAGGCCCTTCAATGGTTTAGGTCATACTTAGCTGATCGCTACCAGTTTGTGAATATTAATGGACAGCTTTCACAAGTCAGGCCAGTAAAGTACGGGGTCCCTCAAGGATCAGTTTTAGGCCCTTTGCTGTTTACAATATACATGCTTCCCCTGGGGGACATTATTAGAAAACACGGGATCAGCTTTCACTGCTATGCAGACGATACTCAATTATACATTTCAACTAAACCTGATGAGATGTCTGAACTGTCTAAGCTAACTGAGTGTATTAAAGATGTTAAAGACTGGATGACCAACAATTTTCTTCTCTTAAACTCAGACAAAACAGAATTATTACTTATCGGGCCTAAATCCTCTACACAACAGTTCTCACAACTCGACCTGCAATTAGAGGGATACAAAGTTAGCGTTAGCTCTACTATAAAAGATCTAGGTGTGATATTAGACAGCAATTTAACATTCGAAAATCATATATCCCATGTCACAAAAACTGCCTTCTTTCATCTAAGAAATATCGCTAAATTGCGAAGTATCCTATCCATATCAGATGCAGAAAAGCTAGTTCATGCTTTCATGACTTCTAGGCTAGACTACTGTAATGCTCTGTTTGCTGGCTGCCCAGCATCCTCTATTAACAAACTTCAGCTAGTGCAAAATGCAGCTGCCAGAGTTCTTACCAGATCTAGAAAATATGATCATATCACCCCAATTTTATCCTCCTTACACTGGCTGCCTGTTAAGTTTCGTATTGAATTTAAAATATTACTCCTTACCTATAAAGCTTTAAATAATCTAGCTCCTGTTTATCTAACCAACCTCCTGTCTCGCTACAACCCAACCCGCTCTTTAAGATCTCAAAACTCAGGGCTTCTAGTAGTACCTAGAATATCAAAGTCGAGTAAAGGAGGTCGAGCCTTCTCATTTATGGCCCCTAAACTCTGGAATAGCCTTCCTGATAATGTCCGAGGCTCAGACACACTCTCGCTCTTCAAAACTAGATTAAAGACTTATCTTTTTAGCAAAGCGTACACTCAGTGTAGCACATAACGGTATGACGCATGATGTGCCCCACACATGATTTTGCTTCTTGTTTATATACACTATGAACAGCAGCTACGCTAATTATTCTCCTTATTCTGTATTTCCACCTGGGGGTTCTCATCCCGAGGCCCTCAGACTATGCAGTGCCACTGATGTGATCCAAGACCAGTGACGAGATGATCCTAAGGTTTTCTGGACCAGGCCGTATCCTGAGCAGCTGCTGTGGTGGTCATCGTGGAGTGAGAGCCTGAGACTGTCCCCTGTGACGCTCCAAGGAGAGACGAGTCTTCGCTGAGGTCCAGCTTCATGCGCCTAGACTGCAGCTCTGCACAAGACGTTTGGCCACAGGAGAAATGGTCGTGCCCAACCGAGCCTGGTTTCTCTCGAGGTTTTTTAAATCTTCACTTTCGCCAATTAGTGAAGTTTTTTACTCGCCGCTGTCGCCACTGGCTTGCATGGTTCGGGATCTGTAGAGCTGCGGATCGATGGATTTGCTCTTCAGTGTTTGGACTCTCAGTAGTGATTATTAACCCTCACTGAACTGAGCTAAACTGAACTGAACTTAATCGCTGAAAACTGAACTGACACTGTTTCAATTCACTATAATCTTCCATGTGAAGCTGCTTTGACACAATCTACATTGTATAAGCGCTATACAAATAAAGATGAATTGAATTGAATTGAATTTATGACATGGTGCGTTATCCTGCTGGAAGTAGCCATCAGAAGATGGAGACACTGTGGTCATAAAGGGATGGACATGGTCAGCAACAATACTCAGGTAGGCTGTGGCGTTGACACCATGCTCAATTGGTACTAATGAACCCAAAGTGTGCCAAGAAAATCTCCCCCACACCATTACACCACCACCACCAGCCTGAACCGCTGATACAAGGCAGGATGATCCATGCTTTCATGTTGTTGAGGCCAAATTCTGAGCCGACCATCTGAATGTGGCAGCAGAAATGGAGACTCATCAGACCAGGCAACGTTTCTCCAATCTTCTCTTGTCCAGTTTTGGTGAGCCTGTGTGAATTGTAGCCTCAGTTTCCTGTTCTTAGCTGACAGGAGTGGCACCCGGTGTGGTCTTCTGCTGCTGTAGCCCATCCGCCTCAAGGTTGGACGTGTTGTGTGTTCAGAGATGCTCTTCTGCAGACCTCGGTTGTAACGAGTGCTTATTTGAGTTACTGTTGCCTTTCTATCAGCTGGAACCAGTCTGGCCATTCTCCTCTGACCTCTGGCATCAACAAGGCATTTGCGCCCACAGAACTGCCGCTCACTGGATATTTCCTCTTTGTCGGACCATTCTCTGTAAACCCTAGAGATGGTTGTGCGTGAAAATCCCAGTAGATCAGCAGTTTCTGAAATACTCAGAGCAGCCCGTCTGGCACCAACAACCATGCCACGTTCAAAGTCACTTAAATCCCCTTTCTTCCCCATTCTGATGCTCACTTTGACCTGCAGCAGATCGTCTTCACCATGTCTACATGCCTAAATGCAGTGAGCTGCTGCCATGTGATTGGCTGATTAGACATTTGTGTTAACGAGCAGTTGGACAGCTGTACCTAATAAAGTGTATAAGGGTGTAATTCACAGGCTGTAAATACAATCTCGCTCTAGTGGACCTATAATGACCCCTGAACTCACACAATTCCCCATCCAATCAGATCACTTTGCTTATCAAATCAGAGACTTTTGCTGATTCCTAAATCTAGGCTATAATATAATGTCGAGGTGATCGCGCTTTCTCTGTAGCCGCTCCTGAACTTTTCATTAGATTGGCATTATCTCTGTCTGTATTTAAATCCAAGTAAAAAAAATGTCCTGTTTGACAGCATTTAACACATGAATGGCTTTTATTTCTTATTTTACTGGCTTTTGATTTGATTTTCTGTTATTCTTTGTTTTACTTGTCTGTGACTTACTCTCGTTGTTTGTGGCTTTTAGTTATTGTGAAGCACATTGGTCAACTTGGGTTGTTTTAAACGGTGTTGCTATCTAAATGAACTGTCTTTCATTCACACAAACATTATTTAATTCCAGAGACATTACAAGAGTGGAAAGATGTGTAGAAAGTGTGTGTGTGTGTGTGTGTGTGTGTGTGTGTGTGTGTGTGTGTGTGTGTGTGTGTGTGTGTGTGTGTGTGTGTGTGTGTGTGTGTGTGACATATAAAGCGCAGTGGTGGTGATCATTAATAAACACTCACAGGTCTGCGGCTCAGTCTGTCCGGCAGTAGAGAGCTGACCACTGCAAGATGCTGCTTATAGCTGCTGTGAACCTGCAGAAACACACAGACAACATGAGAAACACTGCACCACACTGAACTTAGGACACTTGAATAACGCAGATCTGATAAATAATGCAAATTATTACAACACTTCAATGCATTTTACACAACAGTCATGTGACATTTTATTTTATTCACTTCTTTACAAGCATATTATACAAATACAGTGGTGTGAAAATGTGTTTGCCCCCTCACGCTGAAAAATAGCTTTTCTTTCTCAGAGTTTTAGTCTTGATTCTTGCACAAACATCTCAAAATTCTTCAACATTCAGAAATAATAAGTCAAAATTAAGTGAGTTGTTCCTTAAAACAAGCAAAATAATCTGCCAATGGGGTAAATAAAATAATCTAGTTTTCTCTTTTTTTTTAAATAACATTGTTTTGCTTAACTCAGTGGCTTGCTTTAAGGAAAAATAATAATCAACAACAAAACAAAATGTTAAAAAAGAACAATCTACATCCACACATAATTATAACTCTTTACACACAAAAGCTACTATGCAAAAAGCGCAGCAGGATCAAACAATCTCATAATAGACGATTGATGTAAACACTGAACAGTTTTAAGTCCTCTACTAAAGCACATTACATTCTTTTCTAATTGTTGTTATTATGTCCAATAAACATGCTGAGCGGTGAATGAGCTCATGATTATTCATCATCATCATCGTGTTCTTATACCATAATATTTACAATATAATGAATTCAAAAACACTACAGTATTTACTATTATACTAGTACTTGAATTAATTCTTCTGGTAATTCTACAGTTGCTATGGTAACACAACAACTATATCAACTGATCTGTTGTAGTCATTCGACAGTTGCTATGGTAACACCACAACTATAGTAATTGATCTGTTGTGGTGATTCTACAGTTGCTATGGTAACACAACTATATCAATTGATCTGTTGTAGTAATTCTACAGTTGCTATGGTAAAACAACAACTACTGTATATCAATTGATCTGTTGTGCTAATTCTACAGTTGCTATGGTAACACAACAACTACATCAGTTGATCTGTTGTAGTCATTCTACAGTTGCTATGGTAACATAACAACTATATCAATTGATCTGTTGTAGTCGTTTTACAGTTGCTATGGTAACACAACAACTATATCAATCAATCTTTTGTAGTAATTCTACAGTTGCTATGGTAACACAACAACCATATCAATTAAGCTGTTGTGGTGATTCTACAGTTGCTATGAGAACACAACAACTATATCAATCAATCTTTTGTAGTAATTCTACAGTTGCTATGGTAACACAACAACTACATCAGTTGATCTGTTGTAGTCATTTTACAGTTGCTATGGTAACACAACAACTATATCAATTGATCTGTTGTAGTCATTTTACAGTTGCTATGGTAACACAACAACTATATCAATCAATCTTTTGTAGTCATTCTACAGTTGCTATGGTAACAACAACTACATCAGTTGATCTGTTGTAGACATTCTACAGTTGCTATGGTAACACAACAACTGTATCAATTGATCTGTTGTAGTCATTTTACAGTTGCTATGGTAACACAACAACTATATCAATCAATCTTTTGTAGTCATTCTACAGTTGCTATGGTAACAACACAACTACATCAGTTGATCTGTTGTAGTAATTCTACAGTTGCTATGGTAACACAACAACTACATCAGTTGATCTGTTGTAGTCATTTTACAGTTGCTATGGTAACACAACAACTATATCAATTGATCTGTTGTAGTCATTTTACAGTTGCTATGGTAACACAACAACTATATCAATCAATCTTTTGTAGTCATTCTACAGTTGCTATGGTAACACAACAACTACATCAGTTGATCTGTTGTAGTCATTTTACAGTTGCTATGGTAACACAACAACTATATCAATCAATCTTTTGTAGTCATTCTACAGTTGCTATGGTAACAACACAACTACATCAGTTGATCTGTTGTAGTAATTCTACAGTTGCTATGGTAACACAACAACCATATCAATTGAGCTGTTGTGGTGATTCTACAGTTGCTATGGTAACACAACAACTATATCAATCAATCTTTTGTAGTCATTCTACAGTTGCTATGGTAACACAACAACTACATCAGTTGATCTGTTGTAGTCATTCTACAGTTGCTATGGTAACACAACAACTATATCAATTGATTTGTTGTGGTGATTCTACAGTTGCTATGGTAACACAACAACTATATCAATCAATCTTTTGTAGTCATTCTACAGTTGCTATGGTAACACCACAACTACATCAGTTGATCTGTTGTAGTAATTCCACAATTGCTATGGTAACACAACAACTATATCAATTGATTTGTTGTGGTGATTCTACAGTTGCTATGGTAACACAACAACTATATCAATCAATCTTTTGTAGTAGTTCTACAGTTGCTATGGTAACACAACAACTACATAAATTGATTTGTTGTGGTGATTCTACAGTTGCTATGGTAACACAACAACTATATCAATCAATCTTTTGTAGTCATTCTACAGTTGCTATGGTAACACCACAACTACATCAGTTGATCTGTTGTAGTAATTCTACAGTTGCTATGGTAACACAACAACCATATCAATTGAGCTGTTGTGGTGATTCTACAGTTGCTATGGTAACACAACAACTATATCAATCAATCTTTTGTAGTAATTCTACAGTTGCTATGGTAACACAACAACTATATCAATTGATCTGTTGTGGTTTTATAGTTGTTATGAAAACACAACAACCACAGTATTATAAACAAATGAGGCAATACTGTAGTTTTCTACAACTATAATGTTAATGTATATTTTACTACAATACGCCACAGTTTACTGTAGTAAAAACTAAAGTATACTACATTATCAGTTCACTATAGTTAATACTACAGGATGCTGGAGCAATCGTTAACAGTTACTATAATATACAGTTTACTATAGTATGGTTAAACAACACTATAGTGTTTTATCACATGGGTCTTCATGAGATTTATCAGCTCTTCATCAAACTCTTACCGCAGATGGCAGAAACCGCCCGCTACTACTGCACTTCCGCTGCTTAGAGGAGCGCATTTTCGCTTTCACTTCTCACTCACAGACACACGCTTGTTCAGATATATGTTAAAGAAAACCATATTTACAGCCATTTTTCACGTTGCATCTCCTGGAAAGCGCGTCCTTAGCAACCAACTTAAAGTAAACAGTAACCGGCACTTCCGCTGTCCAAGAGTACCTGCCGGTAAAGTCTAGAAGGGATACAGCTGTGGATACGCACATACAGCATGCATTTTTGCGATACTGCATTATTCAGATACTGTGAGGGTTGGGTTTAGAGGTAGACATGAATAAAGTAAAATTTAATGAATAATTTAATAAATAATATGAATAATACTCGGTATAATACTAATAATAGATATAATTTAATGTTATTTATTCATTTGTACTATTTCGTCTTATTTTTCCTCGCAATAAAATGTAATATAAATAAAATGTATTATTATTATTATCACATTATTAATAATATTAACTAAAAGCATGTCCATATGAAAACAGTTCTTCATATGTTAGTTTTTGTTCTTATATAAATGCTCCGTGTTGATGAACTGAGCGGTTGTTCGTCATGTTTGTGCGCTCCTGTGCTGAATATGCTGATCAACTCCAGCACCTGCTCATTATCTCAGTGTCTCTCAGCATCTGCTTTAGCTCACAGAATCCTCATCTGAACAGACTGAAGCTCTTTCACACACACAGACACAGACTGACTGTCCTCGGCTCAATCTCCTCTTATTTAATCCAAATCAAGTCTTTTATTGTGCTGTGCTGAATTCATTATATCATTTTCAACCATCAGATCAGTCTGGCTGTAAGTTTTTCCTTTAAAACATTGAGAAATGCTCTCTGCAACCTGTATTTAAAGGGTCAGTTCACCTAAAAAATATAAATCACTCACTATTTACTCTCGCTTGAGTGTATCCAAACTTTTAATCAGTTTCTTCTGTTGAACACAAAGGAAGATATTTTGAAGAATGTTGGAAGTCGGTAACCATTGACTACCATAGGAAAATGAATACAATGGAAGTCAATGGTTACCAGTTTGCAACATGCTTCAAATGATCTTCTTTTGTGTTCAGCAGAAAAAAGAAACTCAAACAGGTTTGCGGTAAGAGTAAATGATGACAGAATTGTCTTTTTTGGGTGAACTGTCCCTTTAAAAAGTGTTTACAGCACTTGTGATAACGTGATACACTCTAAAAAAAATGCTGGGTTGTTTTTAACCCAGTGTTAAATGTTCATATTTGGACAAACCCAAAAGTTATATTTAAAAGTGAAATAAAAAATGAACCCAACGTTGGGTTTGTCTATATTTGACCTGATGGCGCAGTGGGTAGCACAATCGCCTCACAGCAAGAAAGTTGCTGGTTTGAGTCCCGGCTGGGTCAGTTGGTGTTTCTGTGTGGAGTTTGCATGTTCTCCCCGTGTTGGCGTGGGTTTCCTCCGGGTGCTCCGGTTTCTCCCACAGTCCAAACACATGCGCTATAGGGGAACTGGTTAACTAAATTGGCTGTAGTGTGTGTGTGAATCAGTGTCTATGGGTGTTTCCCAGTACTGGGTTGTGGCTGGAAGGGCATCCGCTGCATAAAACATATGCTGGATAAGTTGGCGGTTCATTCTACTGTGCCAACCCCTGATTAATAAAGGGACTAAGCCAAAAAGAAAATGAATGAATGAATGAGTTCACCCAAAAATAACAGTTTACTCACTGTTTACTCTCGCTTGAGTGCATCCAAACATTTAATGAGTTTCTTTCTTCTGTTGAACACAAAGGAAGATATTTTGAAGAATGTTAAAATGCTAAAAAAAATTGCTGGGTTGTTTTTAACCCAGTGTTAAATGTTCATATTTGGACAAACCCAAAATTTATATTTAAAAGTGAAATAAAAAATGAACCCAACGTTGGGTTTGTCTATATTTGACCTGATGGCGTGGATTTTCTGATGAATGTCAGCTCCAGGATGGATTAACACGATCGCCTCACAGCAAGAAGGTCGCTGGTTCGAGTCCCGGCTGGGTCAGTTGGGTGTTTCTGTGTGGAGTTTGCATGTTCTCCTCGTGTTGGTGTGGGTTTCCTCCGGATGCTCTGGTTTCCCCCACAGTCCAAACACATGCGCTATAGGGGAACTGATTAACTAAATTGTCCATAGTGTATGAGTGTGTGTGTGTGTGTGTATGGATGTTTCCCAGTGATGCTGGAAGGGCGTCTGCTGTGTAAAACATATGGTGGATAAGTTGGCGATTCATTCCGCTGTGGTGACCCCTGATTAATAAAGGGACTAAGCCGAAAAGAAAATGAATGAATGAATGAAGTTGAATGTTTAAGTGCCTAGATTATATGATGACCTTGTGTCATGCCACTTCACAGTAAAACTGGAATAATATGTGTGTCATTGCTTTTTCTGTGTGCCAAATGATTCCTCAGGATCTACCCAGCCAGGTCAGAGGTCATGGAAATCTTTTGAGTGGACCTTGACTCTTGAAGGATTGGAAACAACTGTTGAGTTATTGGTCATTTTATGTAAGCTGCCAGCCAATTGGATGTTAGCGGTTTTTAACCAGTTTCGATAAGAGTACACTCAGCCTTGGGAAAGAACAGATTGTACTTTGTGTGTGTGTGTGTGTGTGTGTGTGTGTCTGACGTCTGTATGCTTGAGATATTGGACACACACATGGAGTCTATCTGTGTTTTGACCAATCAGGTTCAACAAGATTGTAAGCAGAGCGGCGTACAAATGTTTTGAGTGTTGAAGCTGGCTCCGGCTCTTCTTCATCTGACTGACTGCTCACTTTTGGGTTAAAACTGTAAAATATCCCCACAGACCCAACGTTGAGTTACAACGTTTGTCTATATTTGACCCAGCATTTTTAAAGATTATATTTAGTGATGTCTAAATATTTAGTGATGTCTATATATATTTTTCAAGAGTTCACACTTTGCTGATGATTGGTAATAAGTGTTTGTCCCAGAAGAGAGCCCTGAGCTTATAAGATCCTCGAGCCCTGGGCTCCCTCCCTTTAGAAGGGCGAGAGGAGAGTTTGAGCTCAGGTCTCGATGAACTCCCCCTGACTTATTTCTGGCTAATGGCAGATGTAGGGATGGGTAAAGAGAGATTACTAAGCGCTTACTAAGAGCTGGACTTTGATGCCAATTTGGTATGTTCAATTTACATAAGTCACATGTTTCTGGACAGTGGGAGGATACTGGGGAACGCAGGTGAAACCTACGCGAGCACGAGGAGAACATGTAAACTCCACACAGAAACGTCAACTGGACTTTAACCAGTGACATTCTTGCTGCGAGGCAACAGTGCTAATCACTGGGCTGCCGTGCTGCCCAATCCAAAAAGGAGGGGGAGTAGGGGTGGAAGGGTGGATTCTTCAAGCAAAGATGATGCCACGGTCAGATTAGAGTTTGTGCGAAATTCTGTCGTACGGCGCTGCGAAATGGGGTGGGATTAACCAAGACGATTATCAAGTGATTGGTTCATGTTTTAAATTTCTGTCCAGAGAGGTCATGTTTACATCCTTGATTGGTCTCACTCAGTCAAGTGATGCGATTTCACAGGTCAGAGTTCACCAAGCTTGAACTTTGCAACGCAGCGAACTGCGAAACTTGTTGCACGAGCTTGTGTTCTGACGTATTCGTGTGCATATGACTGGAAGTCTATGGGGAGAATACTGTGACCGCAGCTTGACTGAGGATCTCTGGTTATTTAAAGTGAGTTAGGAATGATATGATTGGTGAATCAATCATGAGCTGATGCGGGACCAGCTGTGATCACTCATAAGTAGGCCCACAATGAATCTGCACGCGCAGATTTCCGCATAGTTTTAGCCCATCATTGATTCTGTTTATTTACTTTTGTAAATGTGTAAATTGATATTTATTCAGTTTTTAAATGAATTTCAGTAATATTATTGAATAACATAAAATATTCATGATTTATTCACAGTGTGTACAGTAATATTTTCTGTCTTTTAGTAGATATATTATATGAGAGACCTGCTTTGTTTACCAAATAAAGTGGATCTAATTGGATTTGCATTGTAAACATTAAATAAAAGTTAAAAAGGTGTTATTTTTTATTGTATTAAGTTTTTAGTTATGATGCTCCCAAAATCATTCCGCATAAATCCGCAGATTTTTATCAAAATTCTGCACAGAAACAGTAAAAAATGTCCGCAGATTCTGTCTTGCCCTACTCATCAGCACGTGATGCTCTCGAAATTAGTTTATAAAGAAACTTCACTTATCATTTTGTATTTTCATTCATTCATTCATTTTCTTTCCAGCTTAGTCCCTTTATTTATCAGGGGTCGCCACAGTGAAATGAACCGCCAACTTATCCAGCATATGTTTTACACAGCGCATGCCCTTCCAGCTGCAACCCTTCACTGGGAAACATCCATACACACTCATTTACACACACACACTCATACACTACGGACAATTTCCCAATTCAAACCGGAGCACCGGCCAACGCAGTGGCGCAGTAGGTAGTGCTGTTGCCTCACAGCAAGAACGTCACTGGGTCGCAGGTTCGAACCTCGGCTGGGCTGGGTCAGTTGGCGTTTCTGTGTGGAGTTTGCATGTTTCTCCTGTGTTTGCGTGGGTTTCCTCCGGGTGCTCCGGTTTCCCCCACAGTCCAAACACATGCAGTACAGGTGAATTGGGTAAGCTAAATTGTCCGTAGTGAATGAGTGTGAATGTGTGTGTGGAAGTTCCCAGAGATGGGTTGCGGCTGGAAGGGCATCCGCTGCGTAAAAATCGTGCTGGATAAGTTGGCGGTTCATTCCGCTGTGGCGACCCCGCAAGGGACAAAGCCGACAAGAAAATGAATGAATGAATTAAACCGGAGCACCCGGAGGAAACTTTTGCCAACACAGGGAGAACATGCAAACTCCACACAGAAATGCCAACTGACCCAGCCGAGGCTTGAACCAGCGACCTTCTTGCTGTGAGGCGGTTGTGCTACCCACTGCGCCACCGTGCTGCCCCATTTGTATTTTTGTTGACGTTATTTTAATGATCAAATTTAATTAAATGTAAATTCAAAAAATGTACTTATAGCAAGCGGCTGAAATGAAATTAAGTTTCATATACACTCTAAAGCATATACAAAGATACGGATAAACCCACCAATGGTTTGCAGATCAATTTAAATGACTTTTTAACCCAATGTTGGGTTTGTTCATATTTGACCCAATGTTGAGTTACTACAACCCAGCATCTTTTAGAGTGTGTGTAGTTTCTGTCGTGTCTGAACTCTTATTTACAAGTACATATTACATTGAGCAGATTTGGGGCAGCACAGTGGCACAGTGGGTAGCGCAATCGCCTCACAGCAAGAAGGTCGCTGGTTCGAGCCTTGGCTAGGTCAGTTGGCGTATCTGTGCATTCTCCCAGTGTTGGTGTGGGTTTCCTCCGGGTGTTCCGGTTTCCTCCACAGTCCAATTCCGGTTTCCTCCACAGTCCAAACACATGTGCTATTGGATAATTGATGAACTAAATTCTCCGTAGTGTATGAGTGTGAATGAGTGTGTATGGGTGTTTCCCAGTACTGGGTTGCAGCTGGAAGGGCATCCGCTGCGC